>JAJSRV010000056.1:0-108261 GCA_021527715.1 Neoseiulus cucumeris | reverse complement strand
GGAAAAATGTCTGTTGAATGAGTTGCCTGCGCTCAGTTTTCGGAAAATGAGTGGACGCTCTAACGATGCTGAACTTTCCCGGCGTAAATCTTTTTTCATTCGGTCCACAGTTAATGATTACATGTTACCAAATGAACGACCGGACGGGAAGCGCCTCAAGTTGAATGTTGAGTTCTGGAGAAAAAATTCTCATATTGTTGAGGGAAACGACTTTCAGAGCGGATGGTGCCCCAACGGCCATCTTTGATGTTGATGGTGGCGATCGTGAGGTCTCGTCTTGTCTCGGAAAAGTATCTGAAGCGATTCAGAACTCGAGAGGTTTCGTGCTGAATGGTAAATTCGGATTTGTTGAACGCTTGCGGATCCGCTTAGTGTTTCAGATTACGAGCGTTTTCACAAACAGCTGGCTTGTTCGTGAATCTGAACCAATCACAGTCAAGTGCTTCCATCTCCAATGGACATGGAAGCAGAGATTCCAACATTCCAGCAAGTCATGATTTCGTTTCTTATGATTTAGTTTCCAACTGATCGTAATTCAAAATCCAGGAACCTCTCTTTTTCCTGAGCTCCACCAAAAATGTGAAAACTCGAAATCCTTTTCCTCAATCAGCCTTCGGGTCGCATGAGGACTGCCGAGTAAGTTGGGCAGAAACGTCCTAAGCTCCCAAGAAAGATCGTTACATAACATCCCATGATGTATTGGGAGCAAGTTTGGACCGATTCGTCATTTCAGCTTTTTATCTAAATCACAGGAGACTGTTTTATGTAGGCGTCTTTCAAAATCGCGTCAATGCGCAATGGTTTTCCCTTCGTTCCGCATCGAACTCGGCGGAAAATGAATCAGACTGATTGATAATCATAGATGAAATATTCTTGAAACGATCGCACGCTTTTCCTCGAGTATGTCTGTCCCCGAGGAGGAAGTATCGCAATCTAAGAAATTTGTTCTTTCTTCACGCATTTCAGAGCCGCCTTGTCGCCCACCTGGACGGATATTCGTATCGAGATGGGTTCGTTTGAGTCGATGAGATTTCAAGACGACTTAGATCTTAAACGGAATTCGTGGCTTTGGAGGGTTCACCTCCAAATTTGACATGGGCAGCATGTGGTCAGCGCATCAAGCAGCATCGTTGGCAATGCTGGATCGGGCTCCCAGCGCCGAAAGACTCAACCAGCTCAAGGAAGAAAATAGTTCTTTGAAAAAAACAACAAATAACCAGGAAGACACCATTCGACAGTAAGTGACCTTTCTCATCTTCTTCAATTTCATCATCTACCACCGGACCCCTATGGCACCATGCATGTCCGTCGGGTCGTTATCACGCGAATGAATTCTTCCACATTTTCTTTTCTGACGACGCGATTGTCACCGCGTGGGTGGTCGGTCCAGACTCTCGAGCTAGAACCGGACGGAGTGACCTTTCGAAATTTCCAAAACATTTCCTCGATCGAATGCGGTTGCTTGCCGAGAAAGTGTCTTCAAGCTGTTTGATTTGCGCGTCAAGCTTGTCTGGGAAAGATCCGCTGACACGTCTCGGTTTCGCCCCGCGGTGACCACCAACATTGTGGACTGGATGCTTTGCTGGCCAGCATGCTCTGTCTGCGTGTCCAACCGACCGACTGGCTCGTTGGAGTCCTTATGCAATTTTCTGCCCCAATAAGTTCAGCGCCCTTCGAACCTCACCAGCGGAACTCTTTCGCTTTTGCTCCGTCTCGGTGAGCGACGGAGAAGACGAAGGGTTGAAGGTGGAAAACAACTCACAAAAACGGAAAACGATGCCGACGTTTGCGAGAATCGATCGAACTCAAAAAATTTGAAGAACGATGAGAGCCTATGGTTTCCTACGATCGAGTCAGTTTTGGACGCTGTTCTCTTCGATTCCTTCTGCCATTTTCGCTCGGTCCGTACAGAAGATTTCGACACATCATTGGATCATGGCGCATCTTCTGTTCCATTGTCTTCCCACCATGGGTCTCTGTCAAGCTCCAGTGAACTTCGAACATAACGAGATTCATGTTTCGTTCCAGATTGAAAACCAAACTGTCTCGCGTGATTGCCCTCGCCAAAAGATCTTCAACAGACCCAAACACTGCTAGTCAAATCAAGTTCCACGAAGAGAGTTTGGTTCTGCCGAACGGAACCTCGACCCCCCAGCCGTTTCCAAACGAAATCGCAGCTCCAGCGAATCTGCCCCGTGCCAGAAGTGCATCACGAGGTCGAGTGGTGAGCAGCGCAAGACCTCGAACGGCTCGCAACAACTCCGAGAGCGTGAGCTTGGGTCTGCTCGAAGAAGCCCACAACGAAATATGTGCACTGTGAGTTCACAACTCGATGAGTCGGATTACAAGGAGCTGAGAAACCATATCCAGTCGTTTGGGAGGCCGAGAGGAGGGGAAACAACAACAAAGTCAACCTTTCAGAGTTTTGAAAGACTCGGTGGAGACGCGATAACCCCTAATCTAGTAATTAACTAACGTCGCCGACGAGCAGTCTCTGCTACGATGTTTCAACAACAGTCTCTCCGTGATCTCTCTCTCTCTCTTTGTCTCCCCCTCCCCCCCTATTGTCTCTCAATCTTTTGGTTCACGACACAGAAACGGAAGTGATCCCGGATTTGACGTTTGCTTGAGTACTTGGCGGCGCCGATGACTCTGCGAGCCTTATGCGATCGGGAAGGTGGGTCAGCAGTGGCAATGGCGACGGTGGCGGCACGGGACCGAAGTCGCGACTTGCCGAGTTGACAACTCCCTCGCTCAAACATTGACAAACGACTCTTACCCCGGTTTCCTTTGGCCCCCGACCTGCGCGCTTGCACGCGTCCACAAATGGAGCTCGGTGCCTAAATGTATGGAGCTCGTAACGTAGCGTAGCTTCTTCGTGCAATAAGTGACACAATTTATTTGCAGTAAAGCGGAGGTGTCAAGACGCGCGGAGGAGGTCGGCGAATGGCAAATAGTGGCTCAGAAGCTCAATAGCGAACTGAGCTCCCAACGCCAACAGAAAACTGACGTCGAGCAGAAGCTCTGTCAAGCACAGCAGAATCTCCTCAAAGCCAACAAAGAAATCCAAGTCAAAGGTACGGCGAATGAATTGAATAAAGGATTCCTCTTCCACAATTCTCCGTCTGGCTCCCTCTTCGTTCTGCTTTCTTCTTCTCTTATCTGTCTGGAATATTTCCTTCTCTTGGAAAACAGATTGGTTCTTTCTCTCTCGACTTCCATAACTTCCATGGCTCTGCTATCTGAAAACTCATCGCCACAAGCCATAGCCGAGGTCGAGGTTTTCATCATCGAACGTTCCCTCACGTTTCCCGTAACTCGTTCAGCAGTGAACCCCGCATCGTTTCATTTCAGAAACTCAAATCGAAGCTCTACAAGCGGAATTAGACGCGAGTCGGCTTCTTCAGGAGCAAGTTGAAGCCCAAAACGCCAAACTTCTTGAGCTCGAACAAACTCTCGCTCAAAGGGAAACACAAAGCTCAGTTGTGCAAGAAGTAAGCCTCTTTTCCCTTCGGCCTTTCTTTCGGATGAAATTTGTACCAGCTATCTGTTCGAGATTTTAGAGTACGTCGTTGCCGGAGCCGAGCGCAGACGGCGCGGGCGTCGGGAAAGAACGCAAAAAGAAAAAAACTTGATAGGGAAAATGCAATTGCAGCTACAACAGCGGGTCGGAGAACTGGAACGAGAACGCGATATCGTGCAAGACTCAAATCGAAAGCTTATTGAACAAAGTGAAGAACTCAAGGAAAGAGTAGCTGCCCAGGAAAGACAAGCGTCGGCCACCGACCACTATGAAGACCAGGGCATTCTGCAGGACATGCTGCTCCAGCTACAGGGTAAGCGGGTGGAATGAAAGCGCCCCAGTGCCGTCGGCTTGCTCTGGGTCGGCCGTGGAGGCGCCCGAGATGGGACTTGGAATGGGAATGAGGGGGAGGGAAAGGTGCGGTTTGAAGGACCGAGAGCGCCTGGCACGCAAGTCCAGTCAGCAAATTGGGGGAGACACGCGATAGCAGACGGGAACGTTGAAGGCGGGCACGTTGCATCGAACTCCGGGCAACCTGCTGCAGAAAAGAAAGAAAGAGAGAGACGGGGGCAGAGAACAAGAACTACCGACGACGGCAAGCATAACATACCTTCGTTCAGCAACACACAACAATGGCGTGGCAGTAATTTTGTTTTCGCGGTCGTCGATTTGCAGACAAGTTCGAAATGCTCGAAAGACATATCGACAAAGTCGTTACCGAAGCCAAAATGGCGAACCCGTCATCGAAAACGAAGGAGAAATCCCGGAAACAGGAACGGCTGTTGCTCCAGGGCCACAACAGAAAAGAAAACGCGGACAATCACAATCATCAGATCCACCCTCAACCAAAACAGCAACAACAACGCGAGTCCGCTGAGAAACCCGACGGCATTTACGAAAAGAGCAAGCCCAAGCCGAAACTCATCCTTTCAAACGGTAAATGCGGATCATATTCCAAGACTGCCTGGCGTTATATCTCGGTGAGGAGCTATCAGAAGATAAACATAAGAAAAAAAATTCCGAAACCAACAAAATTTTGTGAAGGGTTTATCTAGAATCGTCTTGAACTCAATTCGGAATATGCTTATCTCGAGAGCTGGAACCGAGTATCGTTATGCAAAAATGGAAAACGCTGCGAGAGACAGTTTCGGAGATTTTGAACAAAGCCGTCCTCCTTCTAAGAATGAAAGCAACTCATGGAATGCTTCAATTTAGGTTCGGGTGCTCCTCAACCAAAGCCGCGGCGGAAATCCCTCGTCAAAGAGAGAATGTCGACAAGTTCGTCGCGAGAAAGTTTGGACTCCGACAACAGAGACAGCTTGCTGGATAGAAGTCTTCCCAGCAGAAGGCCTAAATCGAGGATTCCCTACCATAGAAATCCTGCCATACAGCGGCACGAAGCAACTCAAACTAGTCAGTACGTATTCTATGTGTGATCGCAAGGAAAACGTTCTGTGCTTTTTGAATCCGGCGGCAGCATCGACTGAATCGCACCCTCGCTGCAAGAAGAAAATAAAGCTCCACCCTGTGAGTGAACCCGAACGCTTTTCAGATCCCACCCGAAAGATGCTCTTCCGTCCAAACGAGTCACTCAAATCACAAAAATCCTCTCGGTGAGTGCCTCTCATTCGTTTTTATGGAACTCTGCGACTCCAACCCGCCTCCATGCGAAGCCGTTGAGCTCTTCGTCGATCGATTTGTATACCAATTTAGAGTTTTCGCGCAGTATCGGTCAAGGTCGAGTTTCCCTTCCGTTGAGAGTTCAGACCGTCTCACGTTGAGTTTGTCTCACATTCTCCACAGAGCGACGACAGCATAAGCGAGGTCACGGACGTGTCCTTGATGGAAGTCAACGCTCCAGTTTTTGAAATTCACATCGACAAGGTGAGCACGCACGTGTTGTTATGAGGCAGTCGCACACTTGAAACCAAATTGATATTCTGTCGCTGAGAGTTCTTCTCCTCGTGTGACAGGCTCGACTGGTGTCGCCGCCAACGAAGAAGGGAACTGTCGTGAGCTGGGAGCTCGGCGATTTCGAAACTCAGTCAACCCCCGTGGGTCATCTTTGCGAAGGAGATATCGTTTTCAACTGCACAGCGCGCTACATTTTGGAAAACGTCGAGCAGATAGACAGCGCCGAGCTACGTCTACTGGTCACAACGACAGATGGCGAACTTCTCGGAGAGTGCTGCGTCGATCAAATTGAACCAGCGGTCTCTAATTCTGGACGACGTCATATTCAAAGGTAAAATGACGGAACCGATGATTGATTTCAATTTGGAAGTTTCGTCAGGAGGAAATCCGGGGGATGAAAGTCTTGAACTTCGATTTTTCTGCCTGAGGCTTTCTGTTATAGCTCTGTCTGTCGAAATATCTATTTATTTGCTTGGATGCGCAGCGAACCCAGCAGTTCCTCGAGAGGATTGGAATCCAATAGGTAATACGGTATCGCTCGGCTCAGTGAGCAGCTACTTCTGCCCTTTCGCTTTCAAGCGGCGCAAAAAATCACACCTTCAATCGATTTTCTGTGGACTCCCAAGAGCGTGCGCGAGAACGTGTATGAGTTCATTCGTTGCTGCAACCAAATAATCCGATTAGATTATGGCTGAAGGCACAAAATACAGCGCGGTCGAGAGAACGAGATAGATCTCTTGGCATCCTCTCAAGGAATGAGACCGCGACTCGGATCGCGATATGTGGGTCGTTCGCGTCAAAAAGCAATAACTTCCAGGCTGTGCTTTTTCAGCGAGGAGCTCCAGTTGGACGGGAGACCCGTCGGTAAACTCGACGTGTGGCTGCGATACATCCCGAAACCAAACTAGTGGAAAAAATCGATGAATGACAACTTGCTCTGCTCGGAGGGTCTTTTCCCTGCTTCGGTCGTAGCAACTTTTCCATGATGACGAAACCTTCTCCGAGAAGCCGCTTCTCCGAAACGTACGCTTTGCCGATTCCGTTTCTCCTCGACGACCGAAGAATCACATAAACGAAGCTGACGTGAACGAGGTCCTGGGAAGCGGAGACGAACGATCTCAGATGCTTCTATTTCGCAAGATGTCTCGCGGGTTTTCGACTTCAAAATCAGCCGCACTTCGTCATTGCGACACCTACTGAATGAGATCGACGTACTCGTATGGCCCGATTCAGTAGCTCTTCCCATTGTACAAACGAGAAACAGACATACATGCATACATGTACTTTCCTTCGATCATTATTTCATTCATCCTATCATCCATTCGTAACGCGAATATGTAGGGGGAGCCAGTCGGTCATCACTTGGTGCAATAAACATGTACATTGTCGTGTACACGCCCGTCTCATTCATTGTTCGCTCGCTTCGCTGACTCCATGCTTAGCCGTTTTGTCTGCCGCTCTGTCGGACGAACGATAGTACATAAATGCATCCAAATTGAGCATGACGCACCCCAGGGTGCGATATATGAGGAAGATCTCATTTAGCTCTGTATAGTCCCAGAATCTAGATGCTATCAGGCAGGGTATCCCAAGAGATGGGCACGGCCACGTCTCCTCAGCCTGAAAAGTAGCGGAGGATTTGGCCGTCCACGAATCTCGATTTTTAAGAGCGAATCACGAGGAATTCGTGAACTTTGCTTTCGGTATCTATGTCATCGCGATCGATATCCTTCAACAGTTGCGTTCCTACCAGGCAATAGCGTAGCCAGGGGGGACCACAGCGCCCCCGACGGCCTCTCCCATCGGGATGGACCTCCCTCCTAGCGATCATCATCAACGAGCGTTATCTTCCGCGAAACGGCCTTGCCCCTCGAAATTCACAGCTGCTTAGAATAACGTCGACTCCTTCAGAGCTACGAGATATCTCTTGAATCGAAACTCTCCTTGTATGGAAAGTGGACGAAGGAACCAGAGTAGTCGCTTCGCAGCTGTGACGGCTGAGTCGAGGCAGTGCTCAACACGGACATATGGAGTCCTACAAGGAAAATCGCCTGGAGATCCGATGTGTCACTTTAGTTCGAGCTGCAGAGGAAGCGAGACGACTTGGCTATGCGGGAAGCTCGTTCATATGTTCCCTATGCAGTGGAACCAATGTAGTGAACATGACGTATGGGGCTTTGAGGAGTATTGCTGACTGAGATGCAACGAGCTCTTCCTGAAGAGATAGATGACTCGCGATGAAATATGAATACTGTTATAACACAGTTGTACGGAAAAGCATGGGATATAAAAACGCCGGGCTGGTCTGAACGACAGCCCGGTTGTCATCGGAGTAAATAAACCTCTGCCGCCCTCTGTTTGATGAGATCACACGGAGTTTGTGTGTTTTGAGCTCAAGCAGGATCGAATAGTTACATCGGACGTGTATACTCAAAAACAGCGGGAGAACGCGGTGCTCCAATCGTTTCTTACCCTCTCCGACAACTCAGGGAGAGTTCGTTACAAGCATTGTTCTGCAGATTCCCGCAAAAAGTCATGATATTACAGCTCTGGACTAACGTTACCAAATCATCAACTGCTCTTTCTCATGCAGCTCTGTCTAATAAGAGGGTTTTCATGGCGATGGCAGCGCAGTGCACGTTCTCATGTCCTCGTCGATGGAATTCTAGCTCGTGCTGGGAGTTTCACGTCGATGGAATCTTCCCAGAGCCATAAGCATAATATTCCATCCAGAAGACGGGAACAGGAGCCGTCTTCTGAAAGAACACTTCTTTGCAGTTACTCCGAAGTGGAAACGTAGAACGGGTTAGTTTTGGGTGACTTTCAGACTCTGATTCGAGTTTGTCTGCAGCTATCGCCATCCTGAGGCCTCGTGTCCGAACATCTTGCGCTAAGCGGACGAACGCAGCTCGTTGATTTCAGGACCAAACTTTACTTCACTTCACGGGTAACTAACTTTCCGATCCGATTGTGGGAGGGAATCGTTGCTAAGAACAGAAGCTCCACCCTGGCAAAGCTTCCCACGGACGATCATCAGTGAAAATATCGTAGAGTTGATGAGGAGCGTCCTCCTAAGCAGCCGTTCATTTGGCGACAGGGAGCGTCCGAGGTAACAGATGCCGCCCGAAGAAAAGGGTGGCAGATATCAAATTGACGGGAAAAGCTTCGAATGTCTTTCAGGATGCCTAGCACGGCAGCACAACAGCTGTTCTAGACTGACAAGCAGTGAGAGCGGACAGCTCGTCGGTCGCCCCAGAAGCGAGGACGAACGCGAGAGGATGAGTTCCGCGCGCCTCGAGAGCTGTCGTTGGAAAATCGCCGGAACTGACTCAGACACAGTCTCCTCGGCGCAAGTGTGCGTCTGTGGGTTGAGATATCTTCGAACGGAACTTTCTGCGCGGATCTCATGGACTCAACCATAGCATCCGAGAAAAACACAGCGTCCGGACTCGGGAGCGAAACGGAAGAGAAACACGTTTGAATATGGAAATCTACGTCGAATAAGCAATGGAATCCGCGCTGCTGACGGCTTCCGAGCGCCGCTTCCTGGTGGCGAGGTCCTAGAGAGAGAGAGAGAGCGAAAGAGAGAGATAGAGTCGTTTGGTTGACATAGGACTGCGGGTCCCGCCGGCGTGGTGAAGAATCGTTCGGTGGTTTTCCTAGTTTATGGGTCTCTATGGGGTCGTAGATTATCCATTACATGACGAGCGAAGGAAGACCTTCTGTTTCTTGAGATCATTGTCTTCTGTCAGGAGTGTAAGTGCCGCGCAGAGAAGCTAACCGACCGTACAGAATAGGCGCAAAGTCGCTACTATTCGGAGGGAAAAGCCCGCACGGGGTTTCAGGCCTATTGGCCCTCGAGCTGCATTCTGCAGGCCAAGCATAAATCATCATCGGAACAGAGGAATAAAAATTTTCGCCCCACGGCCAGATGCCTCCATCGGTTCATCTGGCTTGTTTGCGTGGCTGCCAGCTCGCCCTCGGGAGCGCCCCGGTTTTCCACTGCACCGTCAGCCTAACGAGATTAAAGTTTTCTTTCCGAACACTTCCCACGACCCAACGGGTCGATTCCCGTAGCGTACCGATACCCGCGGGAACTTCCAGTGTACAACCTCCCGGACGCGGCCTCGACGTTCTGAGGCATCTCTAACTACCTACAGACATACGTGGGTCGTTCGTAGATTTGCGATTCTCTCACGATTCGAAAGGGATGCTTTTCAAACTCTGCCACATCTCTATCGAAAATTGCCTATTTCTGGTGATACGTACTCCGACACTGATTCGCTCATTTCTCCTCTTTTGTTTATCCTCGGTTGGCCTGCGTGTTCAGGGCAATACACACAACAGTACGCGAGTGATGCCACGGAAAGCTGGTCATACGATCTTTATTCGCCATTGGGTATTTAATATCAGTCAGGCTTGTTCGACTCCACCTAGATTCTTCCTCGCTGACGGTCACCATGGTTGTGGGCGGATCACGAACAGTCGACTGAGATGTCACCACCCCAACCTTTCAGCTATATAAAGAGGAAGAATGAAGTCGTGGCTGAACTCGGCTCCACAAAAGCGGGTCCGGTGCGGCCTCCGACCGGGCAGAGTCGCGGATTAGCGTTTGGAAAAACTGTGCCTGGATCGACGGCGCCCAATCACAGCGGACATCGAGTGACATTATAGGGAAGATCGAGCTAGAGGGGAAAAAAAGAAGTATTTTTGCCGCTTTTTAGTCATCGTGCAATTCAGTTTGTGCCATCACTCAGAGCAGGCGTGTCCTTCTCGAGGAGCGCGTTGGGTGTGTCCAGTGGGTTCTTTACGGCCACTAGGTCTGTGTTCGTTGTCGTAGACCACGCCCAGCAGCCATCAGCTTCCGTCCATATTAAGCATCACCGTCTCAGACGCATTAAACGAATTGCCTCGCCCCAGCGTGATGAGACCTGTGACCACGCTTGAGCACTTGGTCAATGCTCTTTCGAGGCTTTTGTGACATTGTTTATATTTACGCGAAGAAACCATGGAGTTCGGAGTAGCCCTCAAATCCCGACAACTCGGTTATATCGGACATGCAGCCAATAAAATTCGGCGAACGCTATCGATTACTCTCTTCAGCAAATCTTTCGGACGCGACTGTCGTTCGTCGCAACAACATCTTACATTAAAAGATCAGCCTCCCTCCGACATAAGAATATTCGAGAAACCCAAATTTTATGATACAAACTCTTGCTCCACCGTCATGACTGTTGTTTGGAACACATCTTATAGCTTCCTAGAAAATTCAACTCCGATGGCTCGGTGGCGAAGCTCTGTATTCATAATTCATGACGGAGTCAAATGTTTCCGGATAACATCGGTCACAGATTTTGTTCCGTTAACTTTCCGGCTGCAGTTAACTCTGGCGTCTCAACGAGGCTCCGAGTTGGGCGGAGCATTCTCGAAACGAGTATTGGGGAAAGCTCAAAGCTGGATGAAACATGATTTTCGACTCACTTCCGAGATTCTCTGGATGCATTTAGTGCACAGGAATCGATGTTGTTATACACTTGTTATACAATGTTCGTCCCAGAGGCCAGTCCTGTCTTGAGCATTTCGTTGGCGGTCTCCGGAGACAATTTTATCTTGCTGTCGTTTTTGTCTTCGTTGCCGCTCAAACTCCATGGTCCGATACAGTCTTGACAAGTGAGCGAGTACGTCTGGAGTAACAACATCCTAAAGAAGCTTACTTTAGCTATCCATCAATCTGAACACCAGCCCATCCATCCATCTATCCATCGAAAGTAGGTTTGTATGTACGTAAAACGATGCTCCATCAATTCCCGTGCCTGGCTGGTTGGCTAGCTGGTCGGCGGATCACTGCGCATCAAGGATCGACCGACTTCACCGAATCGCTGTCGTCGAAATGTTCGTTCTCACGTCTCAGGTCGCAGGTGTTTAGTTGATTCAGGTCCTCTTCGAACCACAGCATCGACATTCATCACTTTGGAAACTCACAGCTTCCGATCAGGGAAACACTAGGACGACTTTGTATTAACCTCGATTTGACGTCGTGGAGTGACATATATTGTTGCTCGGAATAGATCTGCTTCCCTCGAAGCTTTGTCCTGTTGACAGCAACAAACCTTCCGAAAATTCAGCCTCGGCTTATGAAAGGATGTTCGAGGGAAAAACCTTCCTGTGCTCCTTGGTCTGGTCGACTCAGGTGTTATTTGACAGCTGTCATTTCTGAGCTGTTCGGACGCTTTTCAAAACACTCGGCGACGACGACGGCGACGGCAACTACAAGTACAACAGCAACTACAACGCCGACAGGGAGCACTTCGAACGCCATCAACGTCATGTAAAGAGATGAACTCATACTCGTTCGAGAAACGGGTTGCGATTCACCGTACTCCATGAGCGAAACGTGAGAAAGAATTCGCGAACGAAAACACGAGCAGCGAACTGTTCGGCAGGCTGTTAAATTAAGACCCACGAGCGATTTCTTCAGCTGGTGTTGTCCGATGAAAGGACGCACCACACTTTTTTTTTTCGCGGAAAGAGACAGTGCTGACGGAATGTCACGCACATAATGAATTGAGTCAGAATGGCAAAACCACGGAAAGATTGTTTCAAAATCAGCGATCAAGACCGAGAGCATCTGCTCAGGGAAAAACTGGAGTCGTTCCCTTGTCAGGGATCATTGAGAGGAGAAGTAGAAATATCCTACGGAGTAGAATCTGGGAAGGAGGAAGGGAAGTGATTATATGTGTGGTACTGACTTCTTCCTTGAGGAGAAACCACTGCTGCGATATCTCATCTCGTTCTTCTTCCCGTTATGCGTTGCTCGCTCACTCATGCGTTTCAAGAAACAAACAACGCAACCCCTCCCTGTCTCTGAAACAATCTCTCTGGCTCACGCGCTCTAGAGAGATTTCATTCTGAAGCATTCCGCAGACGGAGGAGATCTCGGGGGAATCTGTCTTAACTCAAGAGGTAACCGGGACTTTTCCTGAGGGGGGGAATCATCTTCGAATGGATGAACAAAATGAAATATCTATCAATATGCTCCATGCAAACGATTCGTAGGAACGACCACGCGACTGCTTCGAAGCGGCGGGGGAAGCCTTCCCGCCGCCGCCGCCGGCGCCGGTGGTCGACTTCGTTGACTGCGGCGCTTGAGCCTGTGGAGCCATCTGGCGGAGCGTTGAGGCACTTTCTGATCTCCGAAAAAGTCTAGCGAATGAATTACCTTTCTGTTCTCGCTACATCCGTGGAGAACCTTGAAATTTTCCGGGAGGATCGTTCCCGGGGCTCTGTGAGACTTATCGGCCATCATTGAGACCGCGAGAAAACACGCGCGAAAGGCCTCCCACGTGGCACATCGGCCGATAGAGATAGCTTTCCGTTTAGTGATGAATGATTTGACGGCTCTCTGTGATTTTGATGCAGTACAAAAGGCGGACTGATCTCAGATCTGAAACTCGAAGACAACTCATTGTCAGATACATACCTAGTTTCGGCAGTGAGCTTTTCCGTAGCCTCGTCACGTGGAACTCTAAATCATCAATATTCCTCGAAAAGAATTAGCCCGGACTGCGTCGCGATTGTCGACCGCAGCGCTCCAACTCGGCGATTGATGATCGGGGCCGCCATCAGTCTTGAACCAATCCGGGTCTTTAGAATTTGGAATGTGTTTCGACCCTTCAGAATCCTAAACTTCACAGAATGAATCTTCAGTTCAATCATTCAGGATAACGTACTCATCTCGCTAATGGTTGAATGACAGATTTTCCGAATAATTCAAGCGCTGCCGATTCAGACCTGGAGCTGAGACGAGGAAAACATCCGAACCAGAAGATTCCTGCCACATGCTGCTGATCGAGTGTGTGCGGAACGTGATTTTAGAATAGTTGGGCTGCCAAGTTGAAAATGCACCCCGCACCATGACGGCTCTCGGGTAGCGTAATAAAACTCTACTCTCTCGTCTGCATACCTATCGGAAACTTATCGATGTTTGCTCCAGTCACCCACCTTGGGCATCGGCTGTTATCAATTTTTGCGCAGAGGGGAATATGGAACCATGTAGACTTGAAATAGAGCGTTATCTCCACAGTGTCAACCTTCGAATATATCGAACGGTTTTCACATGATTCGATTGGTATAATCTAACAATAAGATCAATATGAGCCTGATGGTACCAGTGAACGGTGGTGTTCAAACTGGATAAGATGCTTTGATTGCTAATCGGTGAAGCATTCGAACAGATTTGAAAAACATGACTCTCATGTTCAGCATACGCCAGCTGCAGTGGAGTCAAGGTGATTGTTTTGGTTGTACTCGACTTTCACATACATCGATCTCGATCCCAGCGACCATTTTGGTCACGAAGTGCTTGTCATCATACCTAATAGAAGCAGCGAGTGATTCGCGAGATTTCATCCGAATTCAAGCTCGGTGGGGAATCGGATGAATCTTCTTAAAGATGATTGGGATGATCTCCGGCGAAGCATATTTTTACTGCGAGAAAGTGAGGCGACACGAAACTCTGGGGCTTTAGGGAACTTGTTTCACAATCTCGGGCCTGAAATATTGGATCTCCTCCAATCAAGATCAGCTGTCTGCCACATGACCGCCAAGCTCTTGTGAAGCGGGGTCTTCGATCCTTTCTCACTCTATCACTAACATGTCGGCGTTTTCTACCTTGGTTATTCACATAAAATCACCTCGAATGTGTCACTGAAGTAACCGCCGGGAAGGAGTGTGATGTTCGAGAACAATCAGCCCTATCGAAATTCATAGAAAAACTTCCATTCGGAACCCATCCACGAGGGCATGAGCCCACCTGAGTAACGAACGACGCTCGCGGAAAAATTTGCGCGATGAAGCACTAAGGCGCGTATCCAAGCAGGGTATCGCCGCTGGGCTGTCGATACCATTTTTATTGTAAGCAAGAAACGTTTTGCGCACTCGACAGGATGGAATCGCGAGCACGGGCTTGTGTTTCTCGGCAAGGGCAGGATTTCTTGAACTGCGGGACGTATCAAATTCCCGGCATTCTTGCACTTCGTTATGACTTGCACTTAGTCATCCAGCTTGGACAAGTTTCGTAACAACAGTTTTTCTCAACGTACCATACTGATTTGGGCTTCTCGCCGAGTTGAGTTACCCGCACAGAACAACATCGATCGTCTATTTTCACGTGGATTGCCACTTTGCCTCCTTCAGCTCCCGCCTGAAAAACAGTGTGATTCAATCCTGGACTGACATTCGGGATTTCAGAACCGAAGAAAAAGAACATCACATCCGATACAAACAAACTAATCAGCATAACTGAAAGATAATTAGACTAGAATCGAGCCAAAACATCGAAAGGAGGAGTCCAATCTCGCAAGGGCTGCCTTCACTCACGAAGCACTCACTAAGGTAGACGAGCTGTAGAATTCCGCTTCACCCAGCGCTGCTTTGATCGCTTTTGGATCCGTTTTCCCACATTTTTCAAGAGTCCAAATCGAGCCGGGGGAATGAGTTTGGCCAGGTGCCCCGAAATCGCACGGTAATGTTTTATTTACATTATTCAGTGTTATTTGGCCATTGCTGAAGCCCACTGCCGAGGCAAGTCCGACGATCAGCACCGTAACACACATGGCTTTTGAATCCTAGATCTAGATTTCCTGAGGTTTTGATTTGGAACATTCCATGAACGAGCTTCTATAAATCTCGGCCGATTCAATCCAGCTGGCCGGAGTCAATCGCTTGAAGATAATAAATCGCATTCATGATCAAGACTGTCGTCAGCAAGTTGACAATCGTGAGGCAGACGGCTGATGTCGACCAAGAGACTGGATGCATCAAAATAGAAAAAGGCGTCCAGATAAGAGCGTTTCCGCACAACCGTCTTCAAATCAGAGGTATTCAATTTGTGTTCCGGCGCCGCCGCCAGTGGTGACAAAAGTTATCAGAAACTTGTCCACTTGAAGAAAAATCCGATCCCGAACGGCAACTCGGTACGCCTAGCTGCGCGCAACTCCTTCCCCCGAGATTTTTCGTGAAACATCTACAGCCTTGAGGAATGATGTGGAACATGTCGATTCGAATGTCGGATGAAACCTAGGGCGACGTCCTAGTTGTAAGGTTCCGAGCAACGAAAACGAGCCTAGCTTGGTCGAGCCACGTGCATTCAACGAGCCCGGGTCGAGAAGCGGGGGCATACATAGCTTGCTCAATGGATGAATGTACGAAGATGATTTGAAAATTTTGAATGCGGCTAGGGGTTGCGCAAATGCCGCGTACGTCACGTTGTACCCTGATTCAGGAGGTGATTGGAAAGAAATAGCTCCGTCAGGTCAAGCAAGACATTTCCCGGAAATTGAATTCGGAATGAGCTTATGTGAATCCTGAAGAGTGAAGCGATTCATTCGGGCGATTCCTTCCTTCAACAGCACGAGATCGCGCTCTCTGAAGCTGCAGTGTTTTGGGCAGCATTGAAGACTGTTGACATCATGTATCGCACTAGGTAAGGCAGCTGAACTTCACATGACTTTTTGAACCTGATCATTATGGTACGAACCTTCTTGTCTCCGACGAGCAACCCAGTCACTCCATATGATTCTTTCCCACAGAAATACCGCACCTAGGATTCGAAAGTACATCCAGAGCTCCAGGTTCGCGATCGAATTCGCTGCTCGTTGCTCGACGATTGTCCAAAGAAGGAGCTAAACTTGAAAGCCAACATCAACCACTGAAGTCAACGCTTGGAAAGGACTTCGGCAATGGTGTCGCATTTATTCCACCTTTCAGATTTTTTAAGCAGCATCCGCGTCTCTGAGACGCTCCTCAGAAATGTCATTCGGGGAACGCGTGCATCCCATGTAAATTGTCGAAGAAGTGTCGGGATTAGGATATACACGGTAATGCATACGCCTGGGATCCACTATAGTTCTGGTTAATTATGTTGGCAGTTGTGCTCCATCTTAAGTTCGTCACCCAGATCGATGGCTTTCACTCAGCCGCTCACGCTGAGTTCCCGTCCTCATTCTTCTCAACCAAAGACGCTGCGACCCCATAATTCCAAGCGAAGCTCCAATGCAAGATTTTTCAATTCCCCCCTCAATTCGATTTCTCGCTGAGCCGGAAAGACCTGAGCGGAGCCCACGACATCCATTTTTGAAGCCGGCAGTCGGCATTGAGCCTGCTGCCAACACTCGTAACTCTCGCTCGAGATTTAAGGTAGGGCGAGATGGATCCCGTGAGTTTCCTTGAAACTCCAATGTGAATGGATAAAAAGCACAGAGAAGGACCCAGAGAGTTCTTCTGACAATGGAGACTTTACTCGCGCAGAATTCCAAACTGTTTTGAAAATATTTCCTCGTGGTCTCTTCGAGGCACACGGTTCTCACTCACTGTAATGATTGACCGAAGAGCCGATTGCCAGAGATTCTACGCAAGAGAGTGCAAGAGATATGCCCTAATTGAGGAAAATTTTATTGTCCTTTGGAGGAAACGAATCGACACTATTGGAGATGTCTGAGGCCGACCTATCAACCGTTCAAATATGAGGTTTGAGATTTTTCGAGTTTTGCTTCGCAGTGAGAGAGAATATGCGAGTGGAATACCTGTGAGACCGAAGAGTACGATGACAGCATTCCGAAAAAACACTCATCACGAAAACCGCACTGTAGCAAAGCGCACTATGCAAGGCATTCCTGTAATGTCAACCATAGTGTCAATTATATTTCTGCTGCCATATGGAGAGGCTCGCATGACTGGAGCGTTTGCGGTGATGTTTTCCCATGTAAATTGATGTGATTTTCCGTGTAATCCAGTAATTTGGATGATTCTCTGTTGGATTGGAACTCGAGTTTTGCTCGAAACCGCGGAGTATCTTCTATCTTGTATCTTTCAGAAAGGTTCGAATTCCCGAAGCTCGATGCATTCATCATGGTTTCAAGGGAACAGGACGAGAAACTCGTCCGAGACAGGAGAGCTCGTGCTGCTGCAGAGATGCTAGAATCATTGAAACAAAGTTATCTGAGAGGGAAGACGAGGGCCTCGATTGATTAGAACCTCAATCAATCTCGGTTTTTCCGCCATGAATCCTCGTTCACGATACGAGACCTACCTGTACCATCTGAGCTCGTATCTGTCACTGGAGACGGATGCGACGTTTGAATAACCACGCGCACAACAGGGGCTCGTAGCGGACGAAAACGACGTGCTCGGCATGACAAGAGGCTGCGCACAATCCAAGTGCGGCTCATAACAATTTACCTCCGTGGAAAGACTCTGAATCAGATTCCTTCTTGAATCATTCACTAGCGGATCGCGAGCACTGTTGGTCTAATGCTATAACGATTCACTCTAATTTCGAATTTCAACAGAGTTCGACGAGATTCATTCCTTCTGACTCTTCTTTCGGAGCCGGAAATCATCTGAAGGAGGAACCGAACGTCGTCTCTTCAACGCTTTCACCTTTAATCCGAAATTAACGGCCGACTGTTGTCTCTCGAGCGATACATATTCTAATCAGCAAAAGTGAATCCATGATAAATCCTCGCCACATTCCTGAGAATAGCTCTCGTTACTCATCGTAGAGAGATTGCGGCGAACAGGGTTGACTCTGCAAAGCATGCAATTTGTGCGATTGGACCGCGCTTTGTTACCGGCAACCGTAATCACCGAAGTTGAAGAATGTGAATGAGCATGAACTTTCTGTCGACGCTTAGTTTTTGCTTGAAAACAGTTCCGCGTTCGAAATCCAAAAAAATAGTTTATTATTCCGATACACTACGTGACGTAGATCGGTCATGCTTCAAGCACGACCAGGCTAACTTTTTTAGAACGCACAGCGCACGCCACGATAAAATTCGTATTCGAGGTGACATATTAGCGATGGTGGAATTTACAGCAGCATTCAGACATTAATTAAAAGCATTCACGAAACTATTTACAACAGGGCACAGTCGGATCAGCGGCTCGGCACGAGAGACGTCACGAACGTGAACGATAGATGAAGAGGGAGAGAGAGAGAGAGAGAGAATGGAGATGGGAAGAGAAGTAGAGGAGATAGGGAAAACTATTTACAACAGAGTTAAACACGTCCACACAAGGACACGGTAGACTAGGAGAGCGCACGGGACGACACCGTTGCATGCTTAGACTACAACTAGAGTATGTGCTACCACTCTTCGAATATTATGAGAATAATTGAAATAATAATTAATATCATACTAATTAATTGTCTTTCTTCTGCTCAGCGTCGACCACTGTTGGCTCGGGCTCAGAAGCCGCTGATGCCGATGCGGATGCTGAGGCTGAGGCCGAAGCGGACGCTGACGACGCCTTTGCGGAAGCCTTCTTCTTACGGAAAAATCGTCGCTTCTTCCCATATGAAGCCTCTTCGGGCTCAGCAGACTCCGAAGCGGCTGGGGTTTCCTTTTCGTCAAGAGGCTCCGGCTGGTGGGGCGCGTGGGCGACCACGGAAACGACCGGGGGGTGGGCGACCAGAGGCTCATGAACTTCTTTCTGAATCACGGGCGCATGGACGATTTTCTTTTCTGGCTCTGTGTGATGAATCGTGAAGTACTGCTGATGGACGGTGGCTCCGTGGGGGGCAGCGGGAGCGTGCGCTGGCTCGTGACTGATAGTCTGCACGGGTGCGTGGGCTATCGCAGCGTGCTGCACCGGCACGACTGGCCCTGCGTGAACTGGTTCGTGGTGGACAATCTGTTTCTCGACGTGCTGAGCATGAACAGGTGCATGATGAATTATTTGCTTTCCTGCATGTTGAACATGATGGTGCACTGGGACTGCATGAACAGGTGCATGTTGCACGATCTGTTTCTCAACTTGGTGGTGCTGCACGTGTTGGTGCACTGGCTGTGCTTGGACGTGGTGTACAGGATGCACATGGGCGTGCACGGGGATCGCGTGCTGCAACTGTTGATGGTGCTGGTGGTGCTGCAATTGTTGGTGGTGCTGGTGGTGCTGCAACTGTTGGTGGTGGTGGATGGGCGCATGTTGTACCGCGTGGACTGGAACCGCGTGTTGGATGGGAGCCGCGTGGTGCACAGGGACGGCGTGTTGTACTGGCACCCCATGTTGCACGGGTATGGCATGCTGGACTTGCGCTACGTGATGCACTGGAGCACCGTGTTGTTGGATGTGCTCATGATGGACTGGGACGGCGTGCTGCACGGGAGCTACGTGATGCACAGGGATTGCGTGTTGGATTTGTTCCTGTTGGTAATGGTGTTGAATGGGCGCAGCGTGTATCGGAACCTGAAAGTAGCGTAAGCGCTATTAGAAGAAGGTTCACGGCTTTGGTTGATTGATGATTCAAACTCCCGGTGGGAATTTATCCCTCGAAATGAATGGAGGAAGCATCAGGTAAAGTGCTCGTTGAAGCGTGTGTCTTGGTGTCGAGAAAACTACGAAGCATGTCCGTGGTGAACAAGGAAACGTGTTTCGGAGGTTTTCGTTCCGAATTCATGATGACTGTCTTCGAAAGATTTCAATCGGTCATCAGCGGGGATTTGATATCCTTCTCGCGAAGAATATCAGAGAGCAAAGCGGCCTCAAGAACTGCTGTTACCTTCTTCACGCGCTCGGCCGCAGGGTATGCTCTGGCATATTGAAAATTCGATTCTCGGGAACCGTGCTCATGAACGGGTCCCGGAAAACGTAGAACAGTCGAACCTCGGCTGTGGATCTCACCAATGTCGTCAGAGACATGGCCTGGGTTCTGACGTGCCGACTCGTAATGCTCGGACTCGGAATCGTATCGACCATGGTCATGAGTCTCGATTTGTTGATAGGGCCTTTGTTCTTCCTCGTCATGCTATGAGTAGATCGAGATTTAACGAGGTGGGCAAACCTCCACGTTATGGAATCTTTGCTCACGCTCGAAAGACAATAAGGATAAGGATATCTCATAAGAACGAACTGGAGCTGAAACAGCATAATAGTCAGAAGTCCACGAATGCTCACCTTCTGGACAAGCTGAGGACCAGCGTGTTCATGATGGATCACGAGAGGCCGAATTCTGTGCAGCTGATGTCCGTGCTGGAGTTGATGGAGGCCGTGATGCTGCTGAACGGGGATGATTTCTCTTTGGAGCAAGACTGGCGAGGGCTCGATAACTTTCACCGGCTGAGGCAAAATGTGCTTGACTTGGAAGAGATCGGGCTTTTTCACGAGAGGAGCGAATTTGTGGCCGCTGTGGTGAAGCTGAGGAGCGGGAATTTCTACGAGTCCGGCATTTCGAATCACGGTGGGCGATTTGAGGTCGGGAATTTCCGCACTGAAGTGCTTCTGCACTGGAATCACTTCTCTATGAATCGCGATTGGTGCCCCAAAATGGCCGCCGATGTTTCCTTCAAAAGCGAGTCCTTGCTCAACAATCGGAGCTCCGTACGAAAGCGATCCGATTGACCCTCCACCAAAGTGCAGTGCCTCCTTGATAGGGAATCCGTGAGGAATATGCGAGACGGGCTTCAAAACACCGACGTGTAGTCCTCTCACAATCGGCACTTTGAGTGGGAGCTTGTTTTCGCCGAGAAGAGCCCTTAATTCGGCGGAGGCTTTTTCCGCCTGGAACTCTTTGATGAGAGGCCCGTCGAGACGGAGCCCTTTCGAAACCTCGTAACCCTTCAGGAGATCGTCCACTTCCGGACCCTTAAGCGGAATGACAGGCAGACCTCGATTTGCTTTAGGGATTACTTTGAAGCCCTTGCCGTTGAAGCTCAGCTCTCTGGACGTATCGTAGTTCTTGATGAACTTGGCGATGCTTCCGTCATCCTTCACTCCGTCGGTAGGCAAGAATGTAACGAGATCGCTACTGAGTCCCTTGAATGGAATGCCTTTCGGAGCGAAAGAAAACTTGTTCAGGCTCGGATAGAGCGATCCATAAGAAAAGGAGTCCAACGTGAGAAGCGGGTCCGGCGGCCCCCCAAGGTAGAATGGGTATCCTGAATACCAATGAGAAATACAGCGTTAGGAAATCACTGTTGCGAATAGAGGAACAAAGCAAACTCCGGAACAATGCCAGCAAGCACTTCTCCGCACATACCTGCATTGGCTCGAGCGGCCAGGAGAATGGTCGCTAAGGACAACATTAGATGGGTTTTCTGAAAGCGAAAAACCGTTGTAGCGAGAATCCGGAACAATAATAGCTAATTCCGCGAGAGCAATCGCGATTGGCTGGGTGCGGAAATGTTCGAGGTACTTGGAAGAACCGACGAGGAATGAGATCGCCGACTCCACGGGGGAACGGACGATGATTCAAATTAATTTAGAAATTTCTCTCGGAGGAGCAGGCTCCGAAATATGAATTGCAAAGTCTTCAAAACTCGAAGAACATTTTTGGAAGAGGATCCGCCAACGAAAATAGAATGCTCCAAACGGCAATGTTGGGATTAAAAGTTTCTCTCCGAGACTCAAAAGAACTAACGAGCCTCTCAAACGAAGCGAATAATCAGGCCTCGGATTTCCAGGAGCTGGTGAGAGAAATTTCGACCGATCACAATGCGTTCCCGTCATCGATGGGTGCAGGAGAAGTTTCGTTCTCAAGTTTCACGACGTCTGTATTCCAAACGGCACGTAATCCACAGACAGCACGTGGTTCACTGACGCAGAATTCTTGTCGTTTTCATGTCGTTCCAGCCAACATTGAAGCTGAATGAGGTTGCAACTCCGGTAGACAGTAGGAGCACAATATCCAAGAGCGCGGATGCTCGCGACCACGAATCAAAGCTCACCATTATGTCGTTTACAATGAGCTCCGAGTACGAGTTACGAACACACGGACACACAGGACATGAAGAAAACGCAGCACGCACACTCAACACGAGCAGTGCTTCGACTTTTGGTCGGGCCGATCACGTTCACTTGCTTTTATGCGCCCCTTCCTCTCCTGCGTAAGTCAGGGGGACCATCCGATTCAAAACGTCACAGCAACCCTCCTCAAACTGGCAACATGGCAAGCAGGCAAGTCTAGCTGTCGGCCGGCCGGCCGGCCAGCCGGGCAGATAGACAGACAGACAGACAGACAGACAGACCGACCGACGGATGGACGGGCCGGCCCCTGTTACACTTTCTCCTCGGGTCCGAACCAGGCGTCGCGGCGGCCGTTCCAGAACCGCTCAGCTCACTTCATACGATTCGAACGGTCACTGACTTTTTGGGGTTGGTATTTCCAAGACGATACCATGATGCTTTTCATCGCCTCAGCTGCAGCTTGCTTGTCCGCCGCCTGTTCGCTCGTCAGGCTGAAAGACAAACCAGCCACCCAACTAATGCCGTAAAGATGGCATTGCAGCCAGACCATCAGACAAACTGATCTAATCGAAGGAAGGAACGAATGAACGACAGCAACCTTTCAAGCGTATCCCACGTAAGATCTGGGAGCTTTCACTGCCGTTCAGGACTATCCCGATCGAGAGGAAAACAGGTAAGACGACAACGGAAAGAAAACGACAGTTATTCTACGCACTGAGATTTTTCTTGAATCGTTTTAATTTTGGTCCTAGCCATGGAATCATTTCGATTCTCAACGCGGGGATAGTCCTGACGTGTTCCGAAAACTGTCGTATACGCATAGAATGTCACAAGCACGTCGATTTACCACGTTTAATTTGCAACTTCATTAGATTCAGAGAAACATGTGTTCAATACACAATTGATCGGACAGTGAGCCCCTTGATCGTATCGTCTCGGGTTTCACAACAATACTCCATGTAGTTAGTTCTTGTTTTCGTCGTCTGTACTGGGTATTTCCGATTTCAATTCTAATTTCAACTGATCCGACTGGCTGATTTGTTCATTGAATGGACGAGTGAGCGGTCGATCGACCGATCCATCGACGGATTCAAATTTCGAATTTCGAAGTGCAGATGTTCCCAGCATGAATACGAGTTGCAGTGAATGGGATGATTCAATAGATCCGGGAATGAATCCACTAACAGTTCGCAGCTGGTTTTCCAGTTGAAAGCAAGCTTTCCTCTTCATCTCATTTTCGTTTATCCTTGGTTTCCACCGGGAATCTGAGTTCGTTGATGCAGTTTTTGATTGCGACGAACCTTCACAGCGAAATAGAGACTTGTATTACTTCATAACGTTTCGGATCCGCGAGCGCAGCTTCAGAGAAAGCCGTTCCCGCCCAGTTAACTACGGGCTTCATCCATAACGAAGATCGGTAACCTTGAGAATGATTTGATTTGTTCTGGCTTGCCGCGGTTTGAATCCCTTTGAGCTCATTGCGTTCGAACAATGGCGCGCGATAACAGCGCGAATGACGCTATTCAAAAATAATGGCGTCTATTTTTCCCACAGTCGATTAGCGATTTGTGCACTTCACACCGCCGAGATGGTTATTTCGCCCGGCCGCTTGCTCACTCAGCGCTTATCAAATATCAATACGTCATCAAGACGACCGCGGTCCAAATCTTCATTCACTCCATCCATCCATCAATCAATCAATCAATTCCATTTGCAACGGTTGATCCGCAAGCGGTTTTCTCGCACGCGACTTCCGAACATCGTACGGTTTTGCGTTCACGACGTTTCACAATAAGGTTTCGATTCCGTATCGTTCGTAGATGCATCGAATCTCGGAGAAATCTCTGACATAGATTAGCAACCGGCTCCATTTTTATCGAGCATTGTTTCGCGTTTGCTCTTGGGAATTCGATGTTGGATCGATACCGAGCGAGCAGGCTAACAAGATCGCGAAGTTTCACCGATTCCGAAACGATCTTTTTGTAGGTTTCGTGACCGGAGAAGAGCTTTGTTTGTTGTATTCCTTGGAGGCTGAAATAGGCGTCGATAGTAGTTTGGATCGTTGAGTTCGTAGTTTCGCTCAGAGTCTGAATCGTTTAGGGCTTGTGTTCGGTGTTATCAAATAGCGAAATTTCGACTGTGGAGCTATGGTACAACATCTCGTCTCTATATGACAGCGCTCCCCGACTTCTACTTGGCGATGTCGACGACGGACGGACGCGCGACTGGATAGCACCGCGCATCGACAGATACAGTACACTTGTAATGTCGTTATTTCATAATTCATTGACACCGCCGCTGATCGAATCCCCCCTGGGCGTCATCATCGCGTACCTGTCGCCATCTTAATTGTCATCTGCTTTGATGAATCAGAGCGACAAGTGCACCGAGCAGCTGGCACTGAAACTTCACTACGAACCCCTCCTTCAAAGGTTGTGTGGATTCGCGGATCGGATCGGCTTCGAGGGTTTCGAGTGACGGCATCGCGTGCGCATCGCGAATCTTAAAGGAATTTTGTTTGCCCGGGTCGAGATCTATTTTCATTCGAAGATTTTCCGCGACCGGTTCCGCCACTCGAGCTTCAGATAGGAAAATACAACTGCCATCTCAAGTTTCCTCCTGGGTAACGTTTTTCCGTCTCGGCTGAACGTCCTACGCGGGTCTCAAGGACATATTGTTCCCCCTTCATCTGCAACTGCGCAAAACGCCGCGCTCGTACGGCGCCCCCTCCTCTCTTGGTCCTCACTGCGAGTTTTTCGGGGATAATCTTTGAAAAAGAAACGATAACTTCAACATAACCATCGAAATGTCAAGAGTTCTTGTCTCTAAGTTCGGAACGATCGTTGATGAATCGGAGCCACATGCGCTCGGTTTGGCGGTCCCCACATCTAAGATAACTCGAGAAAATCTGAAATTCATCGACGGTGAAAGCGTTCAGCATGGAACCCAACGCTTTTTGAGATCATCAGGTGCCCGTTCTTGGGGCTTCACACGACGCTGTCATCTCGACTGTCAATTCAACAATAACGAGGGCTACGTTACTTTGTTCATTGAAGCAACAATATGGCAAATCTCGCGGGTCCGTTCGCTTGTACGTTCTCGGTGTAGGTATTTGTATGGTCGAAAGCTGCTTTTGTCTCATTTTTGTAAAATCCGCTTCCCTAATTTTCTTCGGAACAGGCGGGAACGGAATCGAAGCAACAGTGAAAATACTTTCACTTGCTCGGCGCACGTTGCCTGTCGCAGTGCTTGCCACATGTTGCTTTCGAACATTTCCGCGGAAAAGATGTGGTTCGAAGGAAGCTGGTAATTGTTGCTAGTCGTTATTTTCTGTAGATGGATAGACGTCGGCTCGGGAACCACCGGAGACGCCGTCACCGGTGTTGCTGCTGCCGTCGTCGTCGTGGAAATATTGGAGCTAAAATCGCACATTAGAAGCAGAAGCTTCATGTGGTCGATCTGTCGCTTGCCGCCATCAGCTTGCTTCGTGCTGCTGCTTGAGATATCGGCGGCGTTTGAAGGCTGTTGCCAACAGGAAGCCTAGACCGCCGTTGTATTTAATGGCGTCTCTATCTGAAAGAAAAAAAAATGGAATCCTCCGCTACGTCGAATGTCTTGTTAACGGGCTTTGAGCTACAGCGAAATCTACGAAATCGGTGGGTTGTGGCCACTTCGCTGCGACGTTGATTCCTCTCATTGCTTTGCCTTCGTCGCCAATCGAATCTGACCACTTTCGTACGAAGTAATCCTTTCTTGATCCGTGTGATTCCGCATTTCTCGATTCGATTCTTGAAAAGTTTTCGATTCGTACGCGAAGTCGCTCCGCCGTCGAAGTGAGATGACGACAAGGGTTCCAGTGATGATGTGACGCGTGATGGCCAAGGAAGATCATTCGCTTGAGCATCGAAAATTGTTTCGATTTCAGCGGAGAAAAGAAAACTGAAGGAAAGGCGGCCTGGAAGCATTTCAATTTGACGGCGTACGGGGCAATTTTTTTTCGAACGTAATTATCTCGTTCGGGACGAGTTTCGAAGCTCGCCGAGCGTGATAGGAAATTGTGCGGTCACAGTTGCGTGTCACGGCCAGACACGTTTAGGTCACGTCGTGCAAAGCTTCCGTGCTGAGTTTGGGAGAGTGTAGAAACGCTCCATTAAATAATGTTTCAGTTTTTAGATTCGTCCGGTCATGTAGCATGGAGATGAGTGGGTTCAGAGGTTACGAAGGTTTTGGGGCAAGCTCGTCCAGGTCTTATCGAACGCGGTCGATTGTTTTAATCCAGACCAAATCAAAGAGCTGAATATTCCGCTTTTCGATGGCTCTGGTGTATTCCACTGAGTTTCTTGCAACCAGCTCTCGGAACGACCAGCTAGGTTCATGACCGAGCGCGAGCCCGCGTGGATTCGTACAGGGAACTTTCGCGAACGCTCGAATGGATCGAGCAATTTCGGTAATGGTGCGCAACATCACGAGATCCTTCCACGAGACACCAGACTTTGGAGCACAGTTTCACTAATTGATCATCTCGAGTTTTTTACGCGGTTTCCTCAAACTTTTTCTGTTCGCTTCTCCTCCTCATGAACTCTTCGACACTGTTGCCGTGAGAATTTCCTCGAAACTTTCTCCGGGCGCTTGTGTATCAAAATCAAATCAGATCATCAGAGCAACGGAAGAAATCGGTGGAAGAAAAAGGAACCACGTTCAGTGTTTCGCAGCTGACGGATTCGCTCCTTCGGCAGCCGGCAAGTCTTAAAGGAGTGTTCAGATCGCTGATCTGCACAATGGACAAAGTCGCCGTGGCGTACGAAGAAGTACCCGGAACCTTGTGAAGTTCTTTTTTTTACATCGTCTTCTTGCTCTGCTTCTGAAACGACGACTCTGGATGGCTTCACGAGGTATCGACTTGTCGTATTTAATACTTGATTTATGGGGCCAATCGAATCGGTCTATTCGTCCGTTCGTAATTGAGATATGACGCTTCTTCAGTATACGAGTGAGCAAATTTCCGCAAAGGGCGGCACCTTCGCTCCGCCGCATCGAATCCGTTCAGTAAAAGGCGTCAGCCAAAGAGAACAGATTGTCCGACGTCGTCTGCAATTCATCGAGCTGATAGACACTCCGTGAATCCGAGCGCCCGGTATCCGACCAAACAGTTCATGTGGTTTTATCTGTAACTTTTGACTATGATTCCTGTGGCTTCTGTTCACGTTTTCCGTTCGATTGTCAGGTTTGTCGTTAGCATCGTTTTATCTGGATTGGTCCGGGTTGATAGATCCCGATACCGATATGATTCCTTCCTTACTACCGATTTTGGTGAAAATCAGAAGTCTTCAAACCGTTATGTTGGAAATCGTCTCTAGCTGCTGCTCCTTCGTGGGACACCGTGGCTCGCCCGTGGATGGCATCGAAATGCGGCGGCCCCACGTCTTATATTTTTTTGTTTTCGTCGTCAAACTCATCTAGGTTTTCTTTTCGCTTCTGTCATTGTGGCTATGAAAAGCAAAAACTTTGTTTCTTTATTTTTTATTCGAACGTCTGCCGTGCGTCTCACTGAGTGTGCTTTTTTGAAGTGCCATCCACGACGCTGCTCATCGATGATGTAGAAGCTGTGGCCGGCTCTGTCGACTCAAAAACGTTCAAATCAATCAAAAAGTCGACCGATGATTCAGCTGCTGTGGTGCTGGTAGTGGCGAACTCAGCTTCAAGATCCCTTGTTGCTGGATCACTCGGTGTCTGAGCTCCGCCCCGCATCGTTTACATATCAATTTATCAAATGAGCGAGAATTGAAGTCATCGTTGTCTGTTCCATGGGTCTGACGGTCCATATTCGCTTTAGACGTCGGAAATATTTCCTTCGCGTCTGCGTTGCGATCGTGTTTGTTTGGTTTCCCGTAAACACTCGACGTTTGAAAAAGAAACGTCGACAGTCGCGGCTTCAGCGCTTGTCGTCGTATGGACGATGACGACCATAAAATCGTTGAACAACAACAGCGCACGCTCTAGCGAGCTGGATGTGTCCAGTTACCTTCTGCCCATCGTTTGATCCATAAAACGGACATTCAGTTAGTGTATCGATCGATGAATGTCGTACCATGAATAACGTTTAACGAGAATCATTCTTTATTTTAACGGAAAGTTCTTCGTGCATTCGATCAGTGTCCTTCCGTGAAAATGATTGTTCGCCCAAGCTCTTACGCTAAAAGCATTCGATTGAAGAATTATAAGAAGATCGAATCGTACGATTTTTTCTGCGTTTTCGGTTCCGGAACCTCGAAAAGTCAAGGTCGATCTCGAGGAGCAGTTCCATAGCTCACGATATCAAAATCCATCCTCGGATAAATTAATGCGGCTCCGAGAGATATATGTATGTATTTGTTTCGAGATGCTGCCCTGTCTACGATAAAACATTGCCATCGATTTTCGGAAAATGCTGCACGCAACCTAATTCTGAGATTCAGATCATCAGTCAAAACTCGCCGATCTGTGGAACTCACGGCGAGCGTCTGCGGTTGATCCCCTGAATCATCGCGTTAGCCGGCACTGGAGCCACTCTGGTCTGAAAACTCATTGGAGACCTTCCCCTGAACGGCATCGTCTTGACCAAAATTCTAAGTTTGCGAACGAAATCTCATATCATCAGAGGAAACCAAAGAAAGTATTCGAGAAAACTGCTGAGATCCAGTCCTTCAACGGTAACCGCCGCGCCGCCGCCGCCGACGTAATGATGTTCCGATGGCGGCCAGGAGGCGGGCGAACGGGCGGATCGCGTAACGGTAACAGCTTCGTTGATGATGATCATGAAACTGGAGATGATGATGACAACGACAACGACCGATAATGTCCTGAGGAGACAGCTGTCGACTGATTGGCAACCACCGCCAACAAACGCGCAGCCGGTGCGCGGAAGTCTGGCCGAGCTCGAATCCGTTTGTTTCATCGCTCGTCTGTTCTCCGCCGACTTCCATCGGCTGGAAAACTATCCGCCGGAAACACGATGATGAAGAGAACGAGGAATCATGAGGTACGCCGAATAATTCCTCGATCTATCTCGAGCCTCAGACAATATGTCTAAATTACAAGAAGTCGGCTATCGCGTCGCTCGACTACTTCTTCACACCTTGACCAGCGATCCTGGAAACCCATTCGAACAGTTTTTTGGATGATAAATTTCTCTTCTTATCTGACCTACCTGGGAACGACTTTGGTGAATAGACAACGACTGAATTTACGGACATGGGGACGAATGGAAGACTTAAATTGAAAGAATTCCAAAATGAATCGAACCTGAATGTCTGTTCCGGACTTTTTACAAATCGCGGACATGATCGACAAAGAAATTCGGTTTCATTTCCTTGGTTCGTATCGAATCCGCGGACGTTCTCTTATTTCATTTCTCGACTGTAACTCCGACGTCTGGGAACGAAACTATTCTGCTAAAGCGGTCAGAATCTTGAAATTTATCGCTGGAATTGCCGAAGGGGAGGAGGTAGTCATTCCAGATATTTTTCCGGGATTCCAGCAACCGAATTCTGGTGTCATTCAAGCATCACAACGAATATTTGAGGTCTTTCGATCAGATACGATCGCGAGATAGTCAACTCGCGTGGTGCCCGGTCGCATTGAATGCTTGTGTTGTTGTCGACGACTCCGATTCGGTTGTTGACGTATTGCTTCTGTATTTCTGAATCTATGATGAGAATGTTAACTTAGAATGAACTGATCAAGTGGAACGTATCAATGAATAAAGAAATTGTGTGCACAGCAAACATTTTATCGAACCGACGGCGTGGGTAAGTGTCGCAAGGGTATGGAATGGAATGTGATAGCATTGTCTTTTTGCGGGAGTCTAGCGAGTTTTTTTCACCTCATCTTCTACGTGGTAGTTACCCGTTGAGCAACTGAGGAATCGATCCAATCAGACCAAGGAGCCGTTCATTGGACTAGAATGACATTTCTTTTGTGTCACATGACTATATAAAGCTCCTTATATCGAGCCGTTACAGGAAGGAGTTTATGCCAACGTTGCAACAACCACGGCAATTAAATCGTTGCATAACATCCCGAATTCCTACTGAGAAGTCGGCCAGTTTTGCGATGAATACAAACAGTGATATTTCGGGTATTTTTTATCCGAACTTCAAATGTCAGATTTGGAACGAAAACACCTAGAAACTCCGCGTACTTTTTGACCGTTCCATTAAACGCGGTCGTAAAATTCAGTAGCTCCTGAGGAGTGCTGAGCTAATTCCCTTCATGAATGATTCAGGTTGCTTGTGTGTGGCCCGTGGGTCTGGTTTCATGGCGAGGCGGCGGCGCATCGCTCGCTGCACTGCAAAGCACCTACCCTACCCAAGATTGACTTTGCCAGTACAAGCCGGGTCAGTTGGTCCGTCTAACGGATCGTCCACCGATCGACGGTCCAACTGTTTGCCAGTCGCACAGACCGACGTGGCAGTAGACGAAATTCTCCCATTCCATGACCAGCGGCTACTTGTGTTCGATAACGCAATGAACGAACGTAACACGCGTAAGAGTGAATAGCTCCGACGTATTTTCGCCGACTGCGCCCCTGGCAGCTGCTGCTACTGCTGTTGATGCCAACAAGAAAGCGAATCCACGAGACGAACCGGAAATTCCAGCCGGCGACTTCGTAATAATAACAATAATTGTGATATTTCAACCTCGGGGCGTTCGGTGTTGCTCGGACAACGTCAACCAATTCGGTCCGGCCCGTTGGAGCTGGAGCAAAAATGCTCACCGTGTCAAACATTTTTTTTACGTTTATAAATACTTTTCGTTACGTTTTTGCATGGGCGTCCGACATTTGATGAAGCTTCTCGAGAAATCAAAAGGTGGAAAAGTGTCATCTCGTGTATGATGTGCAATGACACGTACCGCGAGGGATCCGGCAACGAAAAACAATATGGGTGAGGGCGGAAACGGCGAAGATATCTTTTTGACAGTGGTTGGAAAGTGGATATACATATTACGATTGTTACAAAGCGTGATCATTTGAGACACTGATTTGTCTATTGCATCCATGAAACCGCACGCCACGCTTTTCTAACCGGGAACCTTGGAAAACTCAGATGAAAAACAACCGGAAATCGCATTTGGATGATTTTTTCCAAAAACTTTCCGGGGTTAGAGATGTACCAGCTTCCAGAATGACAGAAACAATGTTTCCACGAATCCTACGCGGCCGAAATCGAAGCCAGCCGATATTACGTCCGGTTTTAGAAGCTAAAGTGTTTCTATCTATATCTACATGGGGTTAGCACGAGCCCACTCCAAGCCAACTATGTCACTGGACGCGAGCGTTCAGGTCTCACGTAGCAGGTCAGGGTCCGTCGGACGTGTGCTGGATCAGAGCGAGCGTGGATCCAAACAATTCCATGGTCCGTGCTTTCATGCAACCAAGCCAGCTTCGAACAATCAGACTCTTGGAGTATTCTCATGAGTAAAACAAGTCAGAAGATGTCTCTGATCGTGAATGATGCCCAAGTTTATATTTCTGCCGTTCATAGACGGTCTCTGTCGTCGGGACAATATTGAATTACGAGAGCGGTCACTAACAGGGTGCCCAGCGGCCCCGCCACGTATCCGCCTCGAAATCAAGTTATATTGACCGAGAGGCTGTCCGAGACGCCCATAGGATCTGCGTCTCGTTGGTTGGTTGGTTGTGTGCTTGCCCCGGCGAATGGTTCCGTAAGTGGTCGGATTCAGCATTCGTAATGTTTGGAGGTCCGGTGTCTGAATCTTCGGATAGCTTGAAGAGAAGAAACAGAGGAAACGAGGCGGCGCGGCGGAGCAATTGCTTGGAAAATCCGTCGCGAAATATTTCGTCGCAGATGGCCGAGCCGAGAAAATGCATCACGAGCTCCGGTGAGATCATATCTCGAATCTCGGCTCGAAATACGTTTTTCTTATAGGGTCTTGTTTGGCGGGAAAACGGCAGAAACGCCGATACAGATCCAGGGGAGCTTCGATCCTGTGGAAATTGAAATATCGGAGGCTCAGAAGGAAGCTTTGCTGAATCTCCGGGTGAAGTCGCTCATCTTCAAGGTCGGATAGTGACAGACGGGAAGCTTCACGACTTTCGGGAAACAAAACGATCGCAGCAACCTTCGCATGGGCTAAGGATGCATCGCCTATCGTTTTGAACGAGGGCCTAAAAGCTTTGAAGCGATGCCCTGTCGGCGTCAAGAAGTCAACTCGTTCTGCACTTGACGTGGACCGAAGAGGGCAACTTACATTGGCAGTGTATGCCCGGCATATGGACTCTGATGGAGTGGTTGCAAGCACCAGCAAGCTTCAAAACGAAACGACTCTGAGGGATGAGGAGAAGGGCGCAGAGAAGGTCTGCGTTTGAGCTCGACCCAGACCGACAGGAGAAGAGTGTTGCACCTGCTTCCTCTCTTGCTGCCACCGTTGGCAAAAAGGTTGTTGTTCGACGAGGCGGAGACAAACAGGTCTGTTAAAATAAAACTACCTATTCTTTCCATTTTTGATCGCTTAGCGGCCCTCAAAACTCTTCGTGCTTGTTTTCTCGCAGTTTTTTTTTCAGTTCTCGTTCTGGAATAAAAACAGACGGATCTGTCGCTGAGCCAGGATATCTGCTGAAACGTTTCTTCGACGAGTCGACGATGCTGTCATCCACCTTGAGATGGAGCTTCGTGATAAGAAGGGAAAAAACGACACTTCTGGGTGCAGCTGAGAGATTTTTGCGCGCGAATCGCTTCCGCAAAACTGTGTCGTTCGTTGATCCTGTTCCTTGAATGGTCGCCACGATCGCAATTAGCGGATAAACCTCGATTTCATCGATATTTTCATGAAAAACTGCGTCTTCCAGCTCGGGTTTCTGGGAATCCAACAGTATCTCGCTTCAGCTCAATCCAATCCGTTGTTAACGGGATGAGGAAAGTGAACGTGAATCGTGATTACAGATCAGGGATCGGGCGATGTATCCAACTCGTAGTCGAAGAGAATGATGAACCCTGGTTCGCGTGAAGGCGCTGCTCTATCGCTTCAGTAGTGTAGGGTCTGTTGTGGGCACCTGTCAATCGTTGTTGATGAGCTGTCTACAAAGCTCGTTGGGCACATCGGGTGCCGAAGAATGTTAGCGCCAGATAGTTGAAGTCTGCCGAAAAACTCGGAGAGGAGTCGAACCGAAACGATGGAGCTACGAGTTTTTACTTTTTAATATTCGAGGCCCCACGAGCCTGTCGATCTCGACGGCCGAGTTTTTTCGAGCAAAATTTGCGTAGAAACAGACGAGTACTGCAATAAGCTCGGAAGGGTTCGCAGCTCAAATGACGAGGGTAATGGCTCGTCGGAGGGGCTAATTTTGTTCCATCGCGAAATGAGGCTGAATTCGAGGTCTGCCACCTTGAGTAGCTCGGCCGTTCGCGGAAAGGCTCCCGTGCGCACCGCAAAGATGTTTTCTGCTCAAAACGAAACGCAATTGACGGGAGAGCGAGCCTTGCGTACCTACCTCGCGATTTCAAATTAGATTGAACATCATCTCCGTGAGTCTGACTCCTAGAATCGTACCGCAATGCTCTCGTCTCCGAGGACTGGAATTTTCGAGAGCTCTGCGTTTGCAAAGCTTCATTGTGAAGGGATTTCGGCACCGAGGCGACGCAGGTGGTGGAAAAGTAGGACACTCTGATAAGGACGAAATACGAGCCGTGATCCATCAGCGTGCCCCAGGAGTGCGAGGAGTCGCAGTTCGTCAAGATCAATACCGGAATTCAGATGACCTTTCTTACCCTACAGGATACTCAACGTTAATGAAGTGTAACACATAGTCAGAGAGGCCGCGTGTTCAACGAACGATGGTCAAGGGCTCGAGGTCTTCAGCAAGGAGCTGCCCTTGCGTGGAGACTTCGATCGTCGTTCTTCATTAAAATAAAGATTGACATTCTGTTCCGACGACTCAGCAATTAAGAGAATCTCGATCAATCGTCTAGAGTGCTTCGATCGGGAGCGAACTCGGGTCCATTGAGGTTTCCGGCGGCAATCCGAGTCAGCTAGCTTCGATCTCACGAATTCTTCATTAAATTCAAAAATCATCGGAATGAATCCAAAAAGTCTCTGAGGGTTTACGGGGAGCTCCCGAAACGCATCGGACCTCTGGGTTCCTATTTTGGCAAGTCTTGGAGCCTTGTCCGGAAACGCGACACGGTATGAAAACGGAAAGCGTAGACAGAAACGAGATATCATGGCGTGTTTGATCGGCAGCGCTTACAAACCACGCCAGCCTTTTTGGTGCTGCTTGAGTGTGTTTCGTAGACCAGCGCTCTCTATACCGTTCTCTCGGAAGATCCAAGGCGGCCGTAAAGATCAACCCACGAACAACATTCATTCTGAGTCAGCTGGAGACGCCGCCGCCGTGAGTTAACACCTCCGCGAAACTCTTTGACGTCTTTTGGTTAGTTGTTCTTGATTGGATGGATGTCCAAGAATAAAGAAGAGATCCAGACTCAATGAAACGAGTCCTGCTGCGAGAGTGCCGACCCGAATTGTTCAATGAGCTGAGCTCAAATACTACGCGAGGTAGGCCTGCTTAGAATTAAAACAAATGGACCCGCTCTTGCTGTGAGTGCGTGATCTTGTAACTGTCCACGTGTCGGATGGAGGGAACTCGAGAAGCTGGAGCCTCCGCCAAAGGCCAATTCTTGTTTGGAAATACTTTTAGTGTACATTGTGGTTTGCTTTCACTGCCCGGGTGGGTGCGGTTTCGGTAACAGCGGAGTATTCGAGCTCTTATTGCGTGGAGCGTTCGTCTAACGGATATTAATGATACTGCCACTGGTGGCGTACCGTTCGGCAGAAATAATCGAATATAATTTATTTAAATAATGAATGCGCCGCTTGCGCTCTCTTCATCGCCAGATGGTTTCGCTCATCTTGAAGAGAACCGACCGAGAGGGCTCCCGCCCTGAACTGGAAGTATCTCCACGCAAGTTGTATTTCAGCCCCGGTAAACCTATCGGTAGGCTGGTCTTTGTTCGTTTCGACACGTTAAGAAATGCGATGCCATGCTGCACGCACACTTTCTAAGCAAAGACTTCTATCGCGCATTGCTCAGCTGCGAAGGTATTCCCCATCACGTGCCCAATACGGATGTTTGTTATTCTCTTTCGTTTTCTCACCAATTATTTCACTGGTTATTTACTGGCATGGCAATAAGGTTGAATCCGTAAAATGCTGAGCGAGTCAAAACTCGAGCCGAGAAAGAGACTTTTTGAGCGGGAAGCGATCGACTACATACGAGTCTCTGAAAAGAATGGGTACTATGAAACCATGCAGCTGGCGTCCTGAAATCGGGCGAGGAGCCCGCCGCCTGCCCTGCTCGATTGTCGTTGAAAACCGCTTCTCCGCGTTAGAAAGTTCGAAAACGAATGGGTTCAGAGACACCATTCCATTCGGAAGTTATTTTGATGTTTTCGCCAGAAAACAAAATCTTCAAAGCCTGGATATCGAGAACAAGAATCATGAGCGTGAGGCTTGAGGTTGAAAGCCGCGCCGCGAGCCGTGAGGCTTTGTCAACAACAGAAAAATGTTTTCGCTTGTTTTTTTCTCTTCAGTTTTTCTGTCGTCGTCGTCTCTCTTTCCCCTCCACAATAACACGCACACACGCGCGCGCGCGCGCGCCCGCACACATCCGATAGCGAAGTAACTTTTGAATTCGCTTCCGAAAATCCTCCGGCTGTCTGCTGTTACGCTTGGACAAAGCCTTCAGCGAGAGTTTTTGTTTTCAGAATTCCAGCATGAAGTTCTTTCGAGGAGATGTCGTGCTCCAGAGCGTGCCTTATGCCGTGGTTGTTGACGAGGAGTTCTTCAAAGAGATCTGCTCGGCTTGCATGAAAGCATCGAGCGAACTTTTGGTTTGCTCGAAATGCCGTCATCTCCGGTACTGTTCGCAGCGGTGTCAGGTGAGCCCCGTCCGGGACACGACTTCCTCCTCTCCCCTTTTCCACAGATCTGTGAATGCACTCTTTGATTCAGCATGGCATCGAGACTGTTGCGGCATGTCTTCCTAGTTAATCTAGAATTTATATAAGCAGGCCTACTTTCTGACCTGAACACTAGCTCTCGAGTTATTTGGAATCCTAGAACGAGAAGCCTCTAAGAACTCGGATCAAAGAAGACGAATAATTCTTCAATGATAAAATTGAGGATTGAGAATATTTGAGCTCGATTTGTGTCGGTGCGAAGAAGGACTAGACGAAGCGACGTCCCAGCTCGCTAACGACGTGTTCGTAACTGCGTGCCACTCTCTCCGCTTCTCGTGTGCCTGCTTTTGCTCAGTGATCCGCGTGACTCGCTCGAGATCCCTAGATCCAGATTGAAGAATCACATTATGCATGCACGCGAGCTACGAAAAAAAACTACATCTTTTATTCAAGGTTCAAGTCGGAATTTTATCTCTCTTTTATGAGTGTTGTAGCCGGTGTACGCGGAAGCCCAGCGCTCCGAGCAGGGCTTGTGTCGATTACCTAAACGGTGCATGTCCAGTCCGAGGCCGTGGTTTCAGAGAAAATTCACGTTCCGATCACGGAATGAATGCTGTATTGTTATTCTCAAGAGTCGCAGAGTTCCTAGGATCCGTCCTAATTCTGCAACTAGGATTCAGTACTCCAAATCGAAACAAAGAAGAGCCTAATCTAGAGCATCCTCCTTTATTTCCTTTGCAGACAGCTGATTGGAGTGCACATCGAAAAGAGTGCTCCATTTTTGCGGATTTTCCTGAAAATTTTCTCCCAAACTGTTATACCAGGCTGCTTGCTCGGTGTCTACAGCGCCACTATCTCGAGCCCGAATATTCTGAAAAAGTATTGTGTTTTGTTTTTGTGAGTTGGTGTTTTTTTTTTGCATTCATTGTCTGATGACATTCTCGTTGCAAAGTCATATTCCAGGTCATGGGCGTTCCCCGGACGGTAAACGACTGGGTCTACCATAATGAAGCAAAAGAGGACGCTGAACTCATGGAGTTCTTCGGCGAGCGCTATCTCGAGTTCCGGTCGTATTTCTAAAAGGTCCAATCGGTACCGGATGACGTCCTCAAGATGTTCTTGAAACTTTGGGTGAACTGCCAATCGTTGGGAGGAAGAGATACCACGGTTGGACTGGCTGTCTATTTGGGCCAATCAGCGATTGATCATTCGTGTGTGCGGGACAAGCGCTACGCACATTTTTTCGATGGTATCACCTTCGTTGTCAAGGCATTGGAGGACGCCGATCTCACGTTGGACGATATACGCATTGAGTACAGGAACCTTCTCCAACCCCGATCTCACAGAATGAAAGAACTCTCACGATGGTACTTCACGTGCGAGTGTCCCATGTGCGCAGGAAAGGTTCCAGAAGTTATCAAAAACCCTAAACCCGAAAAGCTTGTGGAGATTCAGAACAAAATCAAACAGAGCGACAGGAACGACGCCATAGTGACCCTCAAATCGTACATCGATCCCGGATTGGACAAGCTGGACAACTACGTTCAATTAGAATGTGCCTGGCTCTTAGCGTTTCGTTTTCTGCCCGAAGCTTCGAGACACGCGGAAGCTGTTCCCTACCTGAAAGCGATTTTGAAAATCGTGGAAAGGGTTTACGGAAAAGACGATTTCTACCTTCATACTCTTCGGAAAGTGGAAAAAGTGTGCAGACCCTCGGAAGACGCCTTAAGCATGATTGACAAAGAGCGGGCCGAACTCCACCAGTTGGAGAGGTTCTTCGTGTTATAACAAGCAAACGAACTCGTCGCCGGTCGCCGGACCTCGTCATGTCGACAACGACAAGATTTGTTCCCTCCAAGACAAGTAGCGCGGAACGACCTCTTAGGCGCGGCTCTAAAATCGTCGAGTGCCCTCTACGTCTGTGATGTTTTAATGACACGACTTCCTACCGCGGGGACAGTCCTACGCAGTCCCTGTAAGACGTCAGGCAGGAGATTCAGAATCCGCACGTGAACTCCAAAGCGGAAAATTGTTGATCGATACCTGTACATAATAACATCGAACAGAAACTGTGAATAAAATTGTGATGGAAGCTGAGCGTTGACCTCATTCTGCATCACAGTCCCCACTATGCTCCTCGAAATTTGAGGTTTTGCTTTCCTAACGTCGCCTGATAAACATGTATCCTCTGATTCTCGACCTTGAATTCCCAGATACTCTCGAAGGTAACCGCTTGAATGTTTTTCTCCGAGGATTTCCGCCGAGCTTCCGACCTCGTCGAACACAGAAACGATTTCTTATCGTTGCTTGCCCCTGATTCCGATCGGATCAAAGGAACAATTTTTCAGATGGTAAACTCCTTTCTCCGCAGAATCAGGTCGCACGTTGCTACTTGAGGAGAAAATGGTTTGTGTCAAACTTCGTTCGTAATACCGGGCTTGAGTCACTTTGAGAGCCCCGCTCGATCATCGACGCAAGATACGTTTCGTAGTTCATTTCCGAGTTGTTCTATTTGTCTCACTTCTCAGAGCGAGCGTTCTCGCGAAGTTCAGTAAACACAAAAGACGATAAAAAAGGAACAAGTTCGGGCTATTCTGGTGAATCGAATGTTGCAGTTCATGAGGTCAATGGTCTCGAAATAGAGGCGGCGTGCGTGGCTCTAAACGCAAATCATAGTTGAAACCATGATCTTACTTCCTGTAAGTTCAGCGCGGGTTCAGCTTGATTCTGCGAACTCGTGACCGTCCTAGGTAGGTAGGTGGCCTGTTGGCCCCTCGACGCACGGAGAGCCCTCGCGGGAAGAGTGGAGGAGGGCTCTCGGGTCACGAGAGCGTGATTCCAGGCTGGTGGCGGTGCTAGGCCATGTGTACGAGACTCGGCTGGCGCAGCTCGAGCTCGGACCTACTCGTGCCTCCAGATTTTCCCTCAGCGTGTTTTCTCGCTCATTAGTTCAATCAGCTTTCCAAGGATACTTCGCGCGGTTCGAACCAACAGTTCTTCTGGGTGAGTTTATCTTGGCAGCTATCCTTGCACATGCACGGTGCCGTCGTCAGTTAGGGAGAACCCGGCCAGCGACTGCCGTGACATTCGAGAAAAATGTATTAACTAGTAATTCGTGACATCATTAAGGATCATCGCATAACTTTTCGTTGTCAGGAGATCCGAAAGATCCCAAAGTTCAAGTCCGGTCGTGTCCTAGTTTGAGAGAGGGGAAGAATTTCGATTTAGATTCTCAGGAGACTAAACTGAGTATTCTCCGGGGAGATTTTCGGTCGCGGAACTAGTATTCAACGAACAGGAAGTTACTAGCAACGACTTTGGGCATACATAATGTGGAAAGTGAGGAAAGTTCACTACCCGATGGAAGCATATCTCAAGCAATCACGGCTCGGCTATGAACCGCTCACGGCCTCTCTCAACGAAAGAGATTCAGGGACAGAAAGGATCTTATTCGCGCACCCGCCAGAGCAATGGGTATTGATATCTCAACCGAAACAGTCATGGATATCTCACAGAAGTTCAAAATGTTGTCCCGTAACGGCTCATCCAATAGAAAACGGTAAAATTCAAGCAAAATTTGAGACCGGATCAGATGGGGAGGAGGAAGCGACGTGACTCGGTTCGGAAAGTTCTCCCCGGTCTGCTGGGTGGCGGCTTCAAAAACGCAAGTTTATTGGTGGCCGTAATTGATGTTCGACAATCGAGCTGCGGAATGAGGAACGCCGGCTGAGAAGTTCGCCCAAGCCGATGACAACGTAGAGGCGGCGCAATCGTGACAATGTCGCATGAATCTCGGTTCTGTCAGCTATCGGCGGATGTGTGTATCAGTTGTAAGACGTCATTGACGACGAACGAGGACGGCGCTGACAAAGGCAACGACTCTCATTGCACGGATCAGCCGCAAACGAAACCGAGAGGGGAAATTCCTGGTTTGAAATTCTGATAAGGCTACACGATCATCGTCAGCCAGCTGATTCTTTATTCCGTCTTGAGATCTATTCCCTTTGCCATCAGAACTCCAACCGCTGTACTCGATCATCAGGCTCGTATTATTAGTTCAGTTGGAAGTCGTCTCGTTTGGCAACGGCATACAGATTGCAATGCTGACATCGTTTATGTCGAGTCATTAGGTTTCATCAAGAAGCCATGAAGAGCTTCAATAGTCGCGTAACTGTCATGTGAAAAAATCGCGGACCGTCGGGCGGGGTATTTGTGGACAACGCAACGTGTTTGCAGGAGCTGAATGCTCGCATCGACCCGGGAACTTCCGGTCCGCGGCATGTTCAGTGAACTACTTTCAGAATCGGGCAATCCACTCGCATTGACCTTGAGATAGCCGGCGAGCCAGATGGTGTTACTACAAACGACCTGGACTAGGTCCACGCCCTGTGGAAACCCTGCGGTCGAAACCCTTGCGGAAACATTGATGGAACCCCTTGCGGGAGCCCTGAAGGGAATCTTGGCGGAAACTCTTGCCATTCCGTGAGTTTGCACGACCGAGCGTTTGAACGCGTCCGTGAACATTTCTGCGATCTCTCCGTGTAGTTTGTTGTGGCGGACAGAGTCAGATATGGAGAGTTGTTTCGATCTTTGAGAAAGCATATGGCGAGTTCCGTTTAGTATGGGAGGAGGTAGTTAGTGTATGTTGGTTCGGATACCTCATTGCGAGGGCTCTTTCGGGAGAGGCCAGTTCCGCTCGGGAATACGGTAGAGTCCGGAAACAAGGGGATTCTATCGGCGACTTTGTCAAGCCGAGACTGGACTTTTTGCCGCATGGATTCCGGACAACAAAGGTTCCATCCTGTCCAGGATTCGTGTCAGTCCTGGCTTTGGCATTCGTGATGTCCTCCGTTAGGCGTAGCGACCTTGACTATGCGTAATGCCTTATGTTATGCTGCGTGGCAACGTTATAAGGCCCTCTAGGGGCTCTCTACTGCTGAGACAGCTGGGCGATGTGAAGCATTCAACTAAAGCCACCGCTGACAGCAACAGCGACTCTGATGCAATGATGTCATATGATTTAAACTCTTCACGGCTTACGTGTTGAGAGCGATGGCAACAGAGTGCCCTCCTCACTGCCGAAGTCGTTCGCCGATGTTAGAAGCTCGGAAGAGCGGCTTAAATGCGTCGTATCCGACATTCATACTTTCTTTGAATGTTTTACTCAGAATCAGAAGAATCAGACCAATTCCAAGATGAAATAGTTGTATGATGTTTCTAAAGGAGGGCTTTAAGCGGTAGCCGTGACATTTACTCTTGCAGCCCAGGTGGATAGCTGGACAGTGGGACAGACGAGCTCGCTCGATTCATAGAATAATCATACTTGTGAACATGAGCACGTATATAGGGGACGTTGGAACTCCTAATTCCAGTCTCAGTTCTCGCTCTAAAGCGGGCGAATGGACAGATCGTCAGCGAGTCGACTTTCGCGCTCGCGAACCGACACGTTCGCTGCGTGCACGTTCTCAAAACAGCCGGAATCGAATGCAGTTCCTCGTGAAGCCGAACGCCACCTTCCAAGTTGGAGTCTGCTGAACTCGTCATCAACGGAAACTATTGTTTGCGAAAGGCACGCAATAGCGCGCACGGCTGCCCGCGGCACGCTCTGCTATCGACATGATTTTCATGGTTCACATGCGTAACGACTGAATATTCAGTTCGCCCCGGAAGAATGCGATCAAAAAAACACGAACCTTATTTTTGTGCGTGAAATCTTTCGCTGTCATATTTACCTTAATTTCGATCGGTTTTAATGAAAGCGGAAACTTGACTTTTCGTTATCGTTATCGTCGACACTTGTTCCGTAGACAGCCGTGAGTCGCTATAACTAGCAAGTAGTAGAAGTGACCGTCTGTCTAAAATACCAACAAATAGACGGACACGTTGATCTAGAGCCGATCTACTTGTATTTCAAGGGCTCTTTGGTGGTTGGTAATTGCGGACGTTTTGCCTGTCGATAAGCGCTCCAAACGCACTAAACTCGGCTCGACTTCAACGTCCGAAAGAGAAATTTTGTTATTGTTTCCTATCTGCATCACGATCCCATTTCGATGTTTATTTGTGGATTCGCTGTATGGTTTGTCGGTGGTCGCTCAGCTCGGCTCGCAGAACGGCTGCAGCGAAAACGCGCGCATGTCAAACTAGTTCCTGAACATTCAACACAGTCCTCGGAGGCACGCAGGCTCCACTGAGCTGCAAAACACTCAAAGCTCACGAAGTCGAACTCGAGTTCCTCTGGGGGCTCAACTCGAAAGTTTTGAGTCGACAAACAGACTTACCTAGCAAACTCCCATTCAGAGCCGAGTGGTTGGGCTCGAATTCGGGGTTGCCTGGATACAATGAATTAAGGACTCCGTCCTGGCCGTCATCAATTGCCGACTTTACCGAAGTATTCGAGATCCGTCTTATCTGACGACGTTATTCTACAGGGATCTCGATGGGAATCTTTCAGAATTTCGGAAAAATGTTCGAAAATGCGTACTACGCGCTGAACCGATTGCAGTGAAAGCTCGAAAGTGTGACGAACGTTCGACATTTCGTCGCGAACGACTGCAAGAAGCATGATGAACGTGTCAAGCATCCGAAGACGGTGATATGTAATCGTCATCGTTCTTCCAATCGAGTGGGGTTATCTTGCTCTTGACTAATTCCAAACGAATTGTGCTCATGTGTCGCAAGCGAGCCCACCGCGCATACGCATATGCTGTGCCGTCCTTGTTGACTCGCGATTTCGGCTCTGTCAGCTTACTACCAATACCGCCATAACCGCTGCTTCGACTACGACCACGGGCAGTGTTTAGAAGTGGCGAACGATCGCGAACCAGTGGCCGTAGGGCGTGTACCCGCAGCTGTTAGAGCCAATTTCCTTATTGCCTTTACATAACACTGCTGGCATCAACAACAACAACAGCGATGCCGGTGGCAGCCAATGCCATCGTACTCCCCTGTGACCAACAATCTCTCGCAGCAAGTTTTTTCATCAGGTGATTGTGCGAGACCGTTGAATGGATCGGAGAGCGTACTCTTTGTGCCTTCACTCACACCTCAGTACTTGCTCGAGGCGACGAGGCCCCAATTAGTTTTGGTGAGAGAAGTTGGAAACAAAATCAAAACGTGCTTCCATCACCACCGTCGCCGCCGCGCTTCTCGCCAACGCCACCACCAACGCGCGGCAAGACTGGACTGACAGTCAAAACTGAAACCCTGTCAGAAGATAATCCCGATCTGACAGATACGAGTAGGAAGGCTTGTCCCAGACGTGAGATGCGCGAATATCCTGAAAATGAATCGCATCTCCCGAGGTTTGGAGGAACCGCATCGCAACGAGCTGCGCTGAAAATACTTCAGCATCATGGCTGACCGAAGTCTCGGCTGGGGACGCAGCTGAAAAAGCGAAATTGTGCAGACCACCTCTTGGCCATACTTCTCCGACGTATCGTCTACGAGCCCGTGCCATTCCGTCTACGATAAAACAGTTCTTCCCGTTGAACGAATCTGAGGGGTGCCGTTATTAGAGGGAAGGGAGAGTTACGACCGCCCCAGTCGCCATAGGGGCGCCGCAGTAGGTTTTCGGAGGTTGCCATGAGCCAACGAAAAATCGTTTTGACACAGGGCTATGTCATTGCCTTCAATACTGGGGACCGACTCTCGAGAATCCATGGAGTTTGAGCCCGAGAGTGACTTTCAAAAAGCAAATACATACGCCCTGGTTGAGTTGGAGGTCCTGTAAAGCGAGCGGATCGGGTCATCGAGGTCTGTGAAAGCGAGTTTCTACGATAAAGTCGTCGAAAAAGACGAAACCCATGGTCTGAGTTTGACTGCGGGAAACGGCCGCCGCGAACGCCCATCGCTGACACAGTCACGTGTCCCTCGGAGGAACCGCAGATTTGCTTTGGACCGGCGGCGTTGCGGCTGGACGGCAGCGTCCTTAACTTCTGGAGCGGCCGTCACATGAAATTCCCCGTCCTCTCTCCATGGGAACGAATTGCGGGAACCTTACAGTTCCCCAGCGTGATTCGATGCGAGTCCTTGAATCAGACATCCCGATTGTCCCTCAGTCGGAGAGGCGTTGCGCAACAATGACGTCATGATGCTCCGCAACGATGGGAAAACCATGTCGCATGACTTGAGATAGCATTGGTGCGCTTCATCTGCCTGAGTCATCATCTTTAAATGGTTACATTCGTGAGGGATATTTTCGCAATGATTCCGAATGTATCAAAGGTGTAACGTGATATGATAACTGTCATCCTTAATGATATGAACATACCACGGCAAACACTTAACGCTTATGCTCGCATAATGGTTTGTCACACGCAGCCAAACTTCGTCACAGTCCGAATAAATATACTTTTTGCGAAATCTGTCTTCATGGTAATTGACAACGGATTTCGATTCGATTTTCGTCGATGAACCCGTACGGCTCCGAGCTGTTTCTCGAAGCCGAATAACTGTTTATGATCGATCAACTAAGGTCGAGTGAAGGCCTCGAATTTCTCTGGTGGTTCACAAGATCGCAGATCAACCACTTTGGGATAAGTTTTCTCCCGGATTGATATGGCACGGAAAGGGTTCCGGGCGTCTTCTGTTCCACAGATCTTCTGTGTCTGTTAGAACCGAGGAGTCCCCACCGCTCGCCCGCCGAGGGTTCGTTGGATGGCGCTCTGTGGCGTGTGACGTCATCTGTAGCTTCTGGAATTCAAATTCGTTCGTTGGAAAATTGCAAAAGCAACTCGAAAACGTGGAATACATACCCAAGTTTCGTGTTCTGAACAAATTCAGATGAGCTTGGTGATCCTCTCTGTCTGAGGGTGAGTGGGAGTGCTTGGAAAGATGCGTACTGACAAGCGCATCGGAAATGTTTTCAAAAAGAAAACCGTGAGTTTCCGTTGATTGTTTCTTTCTTCTTAACTCTTCTGATTTGTGGTGTGTTTTAAACGCACCGTCGTTTTGCTAGTGCAAGTTCAGACGAGACAAAGTTGTCCGGAACAATGCAACGAATCTTCTGATGGGGCAAGTTAGCGTGGATGAGAGGGAATGCGCGGAAGGTAGCAGAAAATGCAGCATTCGATGAATGCAGCTGCGGACAGACACGCAACCGGATCGTGTGCGGCCGCAGTCCACGTAGACAATATCATCACGCAACATAATAAGTGTGGATAAAACATCGATACACGACAATCAGCCAGGTACACGGCAGACGTCGTGTGTCACTCTTGCTCAACGAATCGGAACACAAACCGGACCTCGTCAAAATCGTTTCGAACGCTCCTGCGCTCCAGAACCAGTGTCGCGAGAGCAGAGAGATGAAGTGGCTCATAGCAATTAGAACCGGAATGGATCGCTCTGATCCCAAATGACTTAAACAGTCGAATCGATGACGATGGCTCCTTGGAGGGGTCTCCTCGATCAGAATCTCTTGTTGCCCGAAAGGGTTCAGGATGTTCCGGCTCAGTCGGCTGCTGGATCTGTGTTTGCTTGGGCCGGCAAGCGTTGCAAACTCTCCCGCCGGCCGATCTGAAGAAACGCTTCTTCTGAAGAAAGTTCGGCATTGTGGTGGCGGCTTCTTCAGACGCTTACTTCTGCGCACAGTCATCCACCCGCCGTCTGCTCGCCAACCTGTTGGTCTACGCAGGCAACCGACGGACCGACCGACCGACCGACCGACCGACCGACCGGCCAACCAACCAACCGATCGCTGTCCACCCGCCGCCTGCCTTCGTGGTTTTCTGCTGCCGCTGCTTCTGAAAACGTTGCCGAAGTTCAACAACTTCTTCCTGGTCGGAAAATAGGAGCTGAGTCTCCGCTGAAGTAGACGAACTTGCGCCCAGAAGACTGCCACAACAGTTGTTGTAGGTACAACAATCCTACCGAACAACAATCCTGATCTTTGGGGCGACCTCCTCCCTCGCCGTCCCTTCCCAGAGCCTTGCCAATGCCAAGGCCACTCGGCCGGATTACATTTTCACAACTGCTAGTCTCCCTGTGTTCGTTCAGCTGCCGACACGAGTCGAGGTGAGGCAATCGGTGAAGCGGCCCTGGGCTAGAAATTCTGTCACACGTGGATTAGAGCCCGGCTAGCCCATGAAAAGCCAAATACTAGTGCGTGAATCCGTTTGTTCGATGAATCGAGGTGGTGGAGTGATCTTCTGTGTGGAGTTACCGTGGCGTCAACCGGCGATGCATCCGAGTCTTCGGATTGAACATGCTGTAGAGTACGGAGCACCGGGTGTTAGAACTTGGACGTTCAGTGTTTACATTCACTTGATACTTTATTATATCCTTTTCGACCTGACCTGTGATGAAGGCGTTCGATGTCGACATGTGTTCTCAGAATCTAAACAACGAATGTCGAACACCTATTTCACGCAATGTGTGTTGGCTATTGGAGTCCGTGCTGCGGTTTCGTGCCCCCAGACTATTAGTGCAAGTGAGCCGACGGATCGACCATATTGATTGTACAGCAATTTTTAGGATCTGCAGATGCCGAAGCCGAGTTCTGTTGGACTAATGAGTTTCGCATAATCCTAGATTGCGACACGTGAACAGAGGAAGAAACAGACCTCCTTGAGGAAGAATCATCTTCCAGTCGGTGCAATCTATGTTCACTGCATCGCATGTCGTCACGGATATGATGAGATCCAGTGTATTTCCGAGTCTCTCGCCTGGAAAGCAAGAGCACTCTCCGGGATTCCTCCGAAAATCTCCCCCGACGAGCCCTTTTTCCTCGGAAATCCTAGCCCACACCGAAGTATCAAACGATGAAGGTCTGCGGACTCGCTCGAAGCCGGTTTCACTTTGCATGATTATACTGTGCGCGGTGATATTTCTGGCGGTCGGGAAATTCCGGAGGCGAAACAAAATCCAGTACCCGGATATCACTTGTTCGACGGCTGTTCTATTTGTTGGCGGCCGTGCAGGGCCACACTGCGCCCACCGATGTATCGCTTTGGAAACTAAAAACTTCGGCTTCATTCCAGGTTGAGTAGTTTATCTTGCTTTCAACCAGTCACTCGGAACACTCCTAATTCGGTTTAGTGCGCACTGCTTGGAGGTATACCCGCGAGCAGTCCCCTCGATGTTTGCCGCAGTGGCAGCCGCAACATCCACTGTCGCAATGCCGTCGACGGCTTCGGCAACTACGGGAACTACGGGTCGACTTTAGCTTCGACCGGTATTCCAGAATCCCACGTAAACAGCTCGCGGGGACGTGGCTAGTTGACTTTGCAAACGAACTGGCAGCTTGCGTTACATTTCATTGAAGCTGGCCTCGACTTCAATCTTTCGCTTCATCAAGCAAGGCATCGACTTCAAGCGAACAATGCTCCTTTTAGCCTCCGCAACGGCAGCAACGCCGCCACTCTTGACAGCGATGGTCGCGGACCCGGGTCTTAGCTCTAATGGAGAAAAGGATCTCACTCAGACACTCGCTGACTGACTAATAACCATATGTTCAGCGGTCCCTCACGTACGCCCGATGTCGCGCGTGGTATTGAGGTTATTTTTCCTCTTCTCCCTCGTCGGGTGGGGCTTATCTCGCAATCAGAGAGGACATGGAGCGAGATGATTTCCACAAATGGTCAATGGACTTGGAAATCGAGGTCGATAGAGAGTGACTGAAGCGAATGAACACCGTAGTTTGGATTGGATGATCGTAGTTCGTGCCGCGGTTGTTCCATAAATAACAGCGAGGAATGTTCAATTCCAAATAATTGTAATTTTCAGGTTCGAATGAGTGACGGTGCCCTTGACCGTTACAAGCCAGGAACCAGCGAGGTGTCGGTCCGTACGATCTTCGACGATGTGCCGATACAGAACATCTGACTCATATACGGTGCCGCTACCGCTGATTCGCTGGACACACATAGTCTTGGTGTAGTCTTGGGGAAGATAAATCAAGGTAACAACGGCTGCTAGCACGATTAGAGTCACTTTTCGAAACAAGCACACAAACAGAAAAAAACATCATCGCCTTCGTCGATCCCATAAAATACTTAATGAATGCCGTTCCGCGTGTTTTTGCGTGGAACGTTTTTCGTTCTCTTTTTAGATCTCTCACGCTCATATTCCAACGCTACGGTGAGGCGTTCATCGAAGTCAGAGTGATGCTGATCACCTGACGTTCCAACGACCCCTGCTAACGTGTCACGCGCGTCGCGTCAGGAGTGACGGCGTCGTTTTACCGACTAGGGGCTCGTTCGTACCATGAATGGCGACACTACCGGACATAATGGCGCCGCAGAAGTCAAGGACTCGAGCTTCTCCGCGTTTGGGCTCTCGATACCGAAGTTCAGTTTACGCACGGGACGACGAGCCACCATCACGTCTCTGGGCGAGCAGGACGAAACGTGCGGCCTGTTCGGCTGGAAGCCCAAATGGCTTCAGCGGTTTCGTACCGTGGAATGGTTCCTGTTCTTCTTCTGCAGCATGGGTTACATCCAGGGCTTCATTAACAACGGCATCACCACCTCGGTTTCAGCGCACATCGAACGTCGCTTCGAGCTCAAATCGGTAGACATCGGATTAGTGTACGCAGGGTACAACATAGCTTCATTTGCGTGTATCACTCCCGTGAGTTATTTGTTGGCCGAAAGTCATCGGCCCAGAGTGTTAGCGTTGGGAGGAGTTATCAATACGATCTCGTACTTTCTGTTTACTGTTCCCCATTGGATCGCGCCCGCCCACGAAATCGGAGCCTCTAGCCATTCCCTTCTGACCTGCGGCTACGAGTCGTCAACGTGCCGGCAGAGCGAAACGAACCTCGAAAACTACAAATGGATCTTCATTCTTGCCAACATCTTGCATGGCATGGGCTCATCGCCGTTCTACACGATTGGCGTCGCCTATCTCGACGACAATAGTCCCGCAGAACGCTCTGGGCTCTACATCGCGACGTTTTACGCAACAGCGATTCTGGGTCCAGCCTGCGGAGTAATGATGGGAGGATACTTTTCATCGCTTCCAGAAAATCTCAAAGACATCACCACTTTCTCAACGGGCGTACTCGCGAGGAGTGAGACCTGGGTTGGCAATTGGTGGATCGGCTACCTGGTGTCCGGAGTGATCTGCGCTTCGCTCACTGTCCCGATGGCGTTTTTCCCCAAAGTCATGGATCCTTTGAAAGCGAACCTGCCCGACTCGCCCTCGAGCGGCAAGAAAGACGGTTCCGAGAAGCTGGAGAAGACTTTTCTTCAGTACATGAAATTCCTTTTGACGAACCCTATTTTCATCACACTATCGCTGGCGGCTGCGAGTGAAACATTCGTGGCCACTGGATACTTGAGTTTTGGTGTTAAATTGTTCATGACGTTGTTTAGCATGACGGGACACAGTGCCGCGGCCGTGCTCGGCGTGGTCGCGGTACCGAGTGCGTTCGGAGGAACGATACTTGGCGGTTACTTGACGCGTAAAATCAATGCGCGACCCGCCGTCGTGATTCGCATTTGCACCCTCATTGCGTGTGTGCCGTTTATGGCAACGTTCGCCTTTCGAAATTCGTGCTCTCCTCGCGAGTACATGATGCAAAGCGGTCTTAGGCCCTTATACGCCAACTTCTCCTACAGCAACCTCCTGATGGAGTGTAGCTCAGGATGCAGGTGTACCAAAAACACGTTCGAACCCACCTGCGGATCGGACGGCTTCAACTATTATTCGCCGTGTCACGCAGGCTGTCGAGCATCCACGATGACCACAGAAGGTCACGTAGTTTACTCGGAATGCGCTTGTATGAACAACCATACGACCACCGATCTGGACGGCATTCAATTAGAGCCGGGCCAGGGCCTGAAACGGCCCTGCGAGCCCAAACCCTGTTCCGTACTGTACATATTCTGCATTGCGATGTTCGTGTATTTATTTTTTATATTCCTCGTGGCGACGCCGTCTTTACTGGCAATGATGAAATCGGTTCCTGAGGATTCGAAGACGCTGGCGTTGGGCATCAACTACGTTTCGTTACGACTGTTCGGAACGATTCCGGGCCCGTTGTTATTCGGTAAGGTAGTGGATTCTAGTTGTGTGTTGTTCAAGGATAAGCCTTGTGACAGTTCGGGTGCTACCGGTAACTGTGTGATATATGAGAACTCGAGACTCGCTACCAACGTCTTCAACCTCATGATCATAGTGAAGACTTTTGCGTTGGCGTTCTTCGTGTTGGCGTGTTTCTTCTCGAAGAGCTCCTCCCAGACAGCTCCGACTGAAGATCACCTCACTCCCATTAAGATGCCGACCGAAGAAAAGGCCTGAGTATTTCTGTTTAGTCATGAGGGTTTGACCCGAGAGCGTAGCACCTAGTGATAAGTGTCATCGTTCTCCATGATGTTGATGATGTAATGATATCAGACGAAGCAGCAAACAAACAAATCAAGAAACGAGGACTAATAAATTGAGTGTAGGTGGTATTTTTACAGCAGAAACGAGTTGTTTATATCCCATAACAATTATAACGATGATGAAAATGCCATACTCGACTTGGTGAGTTTTTCTTCTTTCCAATAGCAAGCAGCTATTGGTGCCTGCTTTCTGGGGTTCCGTTCACACAAGCACGAAGGCAGACAGGCAGTTTGATTTCATGGTTGTTTGGAAACATCCAGAAACAGACGAGCTCCTATTGTGCGCCTGCTGCTATTGCTGCTTCTGATGCCGCTCGCGGTTGTTGTCGTGGTAATAGCAAGATACGAATGGCATTAGAACGATGATTTCCCTTCTGACGTTCCTTCCAAGGTTGTTGAATGGTTGCGATTCGTTCTTTCGCTTATTCACTCGGTTATCGTATGGGATGTTGTATTTTCTACGTCGGATTCTTACAATACACTGTGATTACGTGGGCTTGAAGAGTTTTTCGGTTTTCTCATTTTTGGAGAGTCTTTTCAAAGACGTGTTTCACAAGTGCCAGCTGTCGAAAATGTACTGAATAGAGCGAAGCAGTGATGTTTCCGTAGACCAAGAACGGGATACAGCTTCGAAGAGACAGAGCAGAGTTCCGATCCGGGTGAGAATTTCAACAGGTGTTATCTTTTCATCGAATCGCGAGCAGCGAATCTGTGAAACGAACATTGATTTCATCTGTTCGAGACGAGAGAAACAGAACTCCGAACTCGGATGTCGAATCGACGTGTTCCATGCCTGTCTTCCTCCGACAGATCAAGGAATCGAAAACAATGTCGGAAACTCCAAGAACGTCTCGTTTTGCAGCTCGCAAGGGTGAAATCGATTTCAGCAACTCGACGATATCCCTGGCCACCCCTGAAATATTCTCGGATATCTCTGGAAATGGGCTGATTCGAGAATCATATTTCTGGAGACTCTCTGCTCTATAATCACAGCTATCCCTGTTTGAAACGTTCGCTCCGAAAACCTCATCACGATGTCGGAGTTGCACTAGATGGTCATGTGTTGTCAAGACATCCGAACCTTACTGAAGGTACCAAGGTACCTCAGTGACCTTAGTGCTTAGTACCTTAGTGATTTACTAAGGTTTCCCAGAATTGCAGTATTGCAGAATAACATAAGTACCTTTCTAAGGTACTGAGGACTAAGGTAATTACGGTCAATAAGATAACTTATTAGCTTATTCCGCGAGAGCTCCCAGACCAGCGGTCCTCAAGCTCCGCGGGGGCCCCGCGGCGCCCCACGGAACACTCCTAAGTGGGCCCGTGAACTCGGCCCGCGAAAAAAAGGGGACCCACGGGTACGTTTCGTGGGGCGCCGTGGCGGCCTGTGGGTCCCCACGGAGCTTGAGAACCACTAATCTATCTTATGTTAGTTATCTTATTGACCGTAGTTACCTTAGTGAGGTATTCAGTAAGTACCTTAGTAATGTACTAAGGTTATTCTGCAATGCTATGGGAAAAAGTACTAAGGACTAAGGTAACTAAACTACCTTAGTACCTTCAGTAAGGTTCGGATGTCTAGTGTTGTTAGCGGACACTGGCTCTACTTTCGCCGCGGTGGCGAAAGTTGGCTCTTCACAACGGTTGCCTCCAGTCACTTGTCAAAATAAGACGAAGTTCTTCTGCATACTCGCATATGTACAATCAGCGCATCGATTCCGAGGCGTGAGAGGACGAAGAAAAGTGGAGAATCGATTCGCACGTCCCTCACGTGCGTCGAAAAACCTGCTCGACAATCTGAGCTGAATCGAGAGCGGAAGCAACCCGAACACAGTGATTGTTTTCTGCAGCACAATAACGACATCGAATCGAAATCCGTTCTCTCATTGGATTTCTCCGCCGTACGTCCAAGGTCGATCCATTCAAGCGCAAAGCGGTGACCTATGATGCTGTCGTCGGAGGCACTGCATCAACAGCCTCTAAAAAATGTACACGAGGCTCTTGCTTATGCGCTAATCGATGAATCAACGGAGAAAGATGAAGCAACAGAGATCACTCGAATCAGAAAATGGGCATTGAGTACAATACTAGCATGAGTTTTCCGGAGAGGGGATCAAACACGACAAGGCAACTTTCCCTCCGAACATCGAATACCACGCTCCCCGTAACCCGTCATGAGGAGGCGCTCCAGAGGAAAGGAGAGTACGGCAAGACTACGAAGCTGATCCGTATTGTTCGATGGCTGAACGACCCGCAATCGCAAATTTGTATTCAAAGGGGCTATTCATGGTTGCGATATCCGGACCCACGGCCGCTCCAATCCTGAATTTTTTCAGGATCTATTCGTGCAGTTCACACGAACCGGATCCTGAGAGCGTGAGGGATCCTCGAAGAACCTCGCGATTGAATGAGGCCAAATAGTGTTGATTTAGCAACGGGTGGGCGGAGCAGTGCTCAAGTGGTTGGCTCATTTTGGATGTCGAGTTGATTTGCTCTCAGATCCCACGGATCCGAGGATAACGTCCGTCGAGCGAATCGTTCGATCGTTTCAGTCTTCCACCTGGAATCGCTGACCAAGCCGCAAGAGATTTTTTTTCGGACATTGGTCGCAGATGTCACCAAGGTCTCGTTGAGGCCGAGTAATTCCGAATTGATATCACTGTGTTCAAGGATACCGATTGCTGTGAAGCCGTCACACAGGTGAGCACACTGGAACGATCTGTCTCCGTGGAGTGCATCAGCCGGCTTGCTCTGGACCCGATCTGCCGTCTCGAGCGACGATCCATTCTGTGTGGCCCTGGCGAGGATGTTACCTGCTTGTAAGATTAGATTTCGGGAAACCTCGGTTCGTTGTAAACAGTAAACAAAGCTCCCCTTAAGTTCGAAGACTTGCTCTGACTTTTTTGGTTTCAAATACGTCGACAATGACGATACGGATCGCTCAATGTGGACGAATTGCGATTCTCGGGAATACGATCCGGATGTTTGAATCACCTGTTCAGCTTTGGAGGGCGTCACAAATCGATTCAATCAGCGAACGAGCTTTGCCTCATAGACAACAGTCGTAAGTTTAACATGAAACACTTGCCCATCGATTAAGACGATGATTCTGCATTGTCAAAACCATTCCAGATAATTTGGGATGTCTCGCACAACCGAAATCAAGGTCACGAATTCAATCGCAATCGTTGAGTTCTGCTCAGGGACCGACGAAGAGGGCGCTGTTTCATCCAGCACAGGATCGACCGCACGGACTCGACGTTATGAGTTCAACTAATGATGTTCATATGCGTTGGGAGATTCCAATCACCCGTGATTTGGTTGAGCAGTGGAGTTGTCATTTCCATTATTTTCACTGAAGCTCGAGTGACTGTTCTGAAAGCTGATGGATCGTATGGGATGCAAACAATTTCAACATCAAGTTTTTCGGCAGGAAAGGCGATCAAGATGCGCTCGAGCTTCGGTGATAGCGCTCAGAATATGAGAAGATCAGCGCTTCGATAGAGTAAAGGTATCACTTGTGGGCCACCAACCAGTTATGAGTCAGCTTTGGATTAGTTTTGGTCCACTGCTGAGGCAACAGAATATTTTGGGGCGATGGTCTCTTCTTTGCGCTTAGGTATCGCTAGTTTTTGAAATCAAAAATCTGGCTACAATTAAGATATTCATTCGTCAATTGGAGATGAACGCGACGGAGACAAGACCACCGGAAAGATCGGAGAAAACTTCGTTTGACAAACATGTCTAGTGGATGCACAAGTTGCGTTCACCTCCGAGTCTGCCGTCGTATTATCACACTACAATGCAGAAAGTATCCCAGAGGAAACTAGCCGAAGAATATCCTGGCAGCGAGGGCCCAAATCCGAGCCTGGCGGTTGCTTATGAATGTTACCTTACCGGAGAGCTCTTCATCATTGATTGACTGATAGTGAGCCATAACTGTGAGCTAGCCTATGTTTGAAAAATATGTTTGAGCTCATTCTAAACTCACTCCACGCAGCTCCGGATTCAAAGCAGCATCGATGTTCGCGGGACAAACGAAACGCTTGCAAGACAGTGTAATCCACCGACGACGTTAATACTCCTGACGACGCTCCGACCAAAACTTCCAGGATTGGGAAACTTTGTTCCCTTTCGCTCATGAAGTCCTCCGCTCGGTTCGCTTTGTCAGCTCTATCATGATTGTCCTATATTGTTTCTACTCGTTTCGATTCGTTCCCCGTTTTCTTCTTTGTTGACGATTTTCATTTCCTGCCAAAGATGTCTCTGGGCTTCCTTCATCTGAATCGAGCGTTGGCTAGCGGTGGAGTTAAAGTGCGTCTAAATCACCTGGCTCGTTTGCTCAGAACAAGTCTCAAAGGCTGAATGAATGAATCGAATTTCAGCCTTCGATTCGATTTAGTCTACTCAGTAGTCTACGACTCCCGAACCGTGTCCGGTCCGATGAACTCTCGAAAGGTAGGAGCAACGGAGTGTGGTTCGAGTACATAGAGATGTTGTGTAAGGAACGACTCCATCGATTGGCTTTCGAGCCACATGAGCGCACTCTTGAGTACACGATTATTTGAATACAGATTCCAGATCGGCAGTCAGTGCTGTCACCCCGGAACATCGAAAAGCGGACCGTGGATCGTCAGACACCAAAAAGTTCTTCAAAAATATATTCTACGGAGCCAGTTTTCCTCCAGGACGACGAGTAAAGTTATTCTCTCGAACAGCATCTGTTTGCTTTCAACTCGGCTACGACGAAGCAGAGCGAGAATTGTTGGCTCGAGTTTCCACTTTTTCTGAATACGCGGTCTTCTCTGACAAACTTCAGCGAAGCGTCTGTGATTCCACTGCATCGTTGGGACAGTGGTCCCTTTCCCCTCCCGTTGATCAAAAAGAGAAGCAAGATTGATGCTATCCAGATCTTATGATGAGCTTTTAATGCGCTCCTGTAGATATGCGCACAAACAGAGCCCGGGACTCACTCGTTGATCAACGCTTTCAACGAATTCTTCTTTCTCTTTGAAATGTATAAAATATATTCCATCGAAGCGTTCGACGGCCATCGCCACCGTCCCCATAGGGATCGCGCCTCGACTTGAATTGAGACCCGAAAAGCTGCCACAAGTCGGAGCCTTAATACCGACACGGTATCGCTCCTTTGCCGTCGATGGTGTTTCCGAGAGCGTCAACGGCGCGTCCGAGGAGTTCCATGCTGACTGGGACGTCGACGATGGCTCCGGTTCGTTCCGCGATGTCACCCGATGAGCTTATCATTACCGAACACGACAATACCGACATTGTCAGTCTCCGAGTTGAGAGCCATACCTTGGATGAACAAGAATCATAATACAGTCGGCAAATAGAGCTTCGCTTCTCAAGTTGTATCCTAGGGAAGCTTGGGAGCGAGCGATCGTGAGATTGATAGGTTTTGCATTGGGTTAGCCGGTCTCAGCAGCTCTTCCACCTCCGAAATTCCCACTGTTACATACCAGTCTCCAGATTCCTGCGTGATAAAATACGCAAAAATGTACAAAGTTATCCCTTCAATAAAAGGAGATTTCTATTCACTGATCGGAGCTATGCACTGAGATGAGATCATCACTATCGATTTTGCCCGCTATTATGCCGATTCTTGTTTTGCACACGACTCGAACGAAGTTGCCTCGCAAAACGGACAACCTAACCTAAGTTTTGGGACCCTCCCCATCTTGAGATCGATTCATTTTTCCATGGATCAAAACGGCCGATTTTGGCTGAAATTCGTGAGCCTTTTCCGGACACTAAAGCTGATAAGCTCACCCCGAAAGTGGTTGTCTCACTCGTTTCAGAAGTATAAAGTGGGATCACGTCTATAGTTTTGCAGAGAAGGACCGCAGGGTGGCTCCATCGAGTACCCTTGGTGCTTTTGATCATTGGCAACCTGGGGACGTTCTTCCTCATGAGGATGATCTACAGTATTGTCGGTGAGCTATTTTTTTGGTGGAATCTAGTTGTGTGGGGATGGAGGAGTCTGGTGGATCAATTGTATTCTTGAGAATAAAATTTTCTTCATGTTGAACATTACTTGCAGTCCCATTCACTAAAACAAGCGCAATGCAGACGGGTCATCAATCCTATAATGCCACCCGTCTCGCTCAGGTCTTTCAAAGCCGCTGGTTCGACACATCAGAGATGATCTGTAGTCGAGGGGTTGGGCTTCCAGTTTGTTTGCGGCCACCGGAGTTCAAAGCCACGACACTGAGAATCCCAGGCTGGCCACTCAAGACATCCTTCACCCAGCTGCTAGACGCGGATCTGATAGCCTCGCTGTGTACGGATAATGCATTTTTTATGAGAGTCGTATGAAGGTGTTTATTAATATTCAGAGCCGAAGTAATTACAGATTTCACTATCGGGATCGGCGATCTCAGGTATGGAATCGCAGCAAGAGTAAAGCCATTGGGTGAACTGGTCCGTTTCGGGCTTGCCTTCAAGAAGGTGCTTGCGAATGAATGCGAGCACATGAGAACAATGCTCGATGTCTTCACTTACTCTAGCGCACTCACGGTACTTGTCTTGTACCTGAGGGGTGAGACGTTTCCAGGCTTCCTCAATCACTTGGCTGCGGATCCGTCCTCCGTTCTGGAAGTGAGCCCTCACCACGAAAGTGAAGATCGACAGCCCTGAGGTCTGCCGCCTGAAGGAGAGCGACAGACTCTTCACGGCCAGTCTCACGTAGAACCAGAAAACACGCTGAGCTCGACCGCCTGAGGACAAAGCCTTCAAGACAACTGTGTCGGTAACTCGGGTGCGTACGGCAGTCATTGTGGCAATCCGTACAGATGGGAAGCAGTTTGCTCCATCGCTCAAACTGAGGCTCGATGCTCTGATGAGTGGAGTCGAGAGGATCCAGCAGGTTGGGGTCGAACAGTCGTTGGGCCATGTTGGAAGGCAAAGGCGCGACGAAGAGTGTAGACGAAGATCAACTGCAGCTAAGCATGAATATTCAGTCAGTACTGAATACTGAGTTGTCGACGGGTGATCACAAGGATGGTGCCTTGAAGCCGATGGGCACTTCCCGAGGAATTCTTATCGGAGTCACCGAATCGAGGATTCCCTCAGCTGCGTGACCGCCACGAGATCTGGGGTCGGTATTGGAGCTTGCCGCTCGACCTCCACAGCGGCAGCGGATTCCGGAACTGCTCCAGTGATCCCTTGGTGCTCACGGTGGGCACCTGTGTACGCACCCAGTCCCGGATTCTTCCCACAAAAGGAATAATCCATTTGAAATTACTCCAATGTAGGCCGAATGCCGTTTCTGGGGTCATATCCCCCACGGAGGACGGCAGATTCCTGATATCGAACCACCGGATCTCCGCAATTTCTTTGCGGTTCTGGGGTTCGAATACCGTCTCCTCAGGCACTGCGGCTATAATATACAGCCGTTGATACTGGCCATCTTGGGTCTGGTCCAGGAATCTGCGCTTCTCGATGAGGGAAGTACAGTCGAAGCCGATCTCCTCCTGTACTTCACGCACCGCACAAAGGTGCGGCTCCTCATCTTTTTCAATTCTTCCGCGGGGGAAGCACCAAGAGCTTTTCCGCGACGAACCCTTGACCAACAGTACCTTCGAGTAAGTACTGTCGACCTGAAAAAGCGAAAGGAAGGGAGTTAGTCAGGCGGTTTGCGAGAAGTATCTTCAAAGTTAGAAAAACGCATGATTGTATGACGATGTTTCATGTAAGCAATTTGGAGAGGGTATCAAAAAATTGACTCTTACCAAGATGCAGCCATATCTCGGCGTCGCGTTTTTGAAACGCTTCCAGGCCGCGATTATGCTGTTCGCTCTGGCAGCAAATACTGCCAGGCGCGGTTCGTACGAGAAAAACTCGCTCATGAAAGGTTCGAGCGGGATCCCCTTGGCCTCGTGGCGATCATGAACATGGTGGTCTATGTAGTGCCACCATGCTCTCTCCATCTAAAAAAAAAACACAACGTTGAACCAAAGTTATCCGCTGGATCGGAACTGTCTATTTGAGGGAGGACAAAACAAGCTCCACCTCAGAATCTCATTCGTAGGAGGACAAGGTTTCACCTCAAGTTGACCAGAAGTCACGACATGATTGCATCTCGAAAATCACTGGAGCGGATTATAAGACGTACGACCTTCGTGATACTCACCTCAAAGCAAATTTGATTGAGATTCTCCTCTGATGGAGATAGACCACGCAGGAAGCGATGGCCCAAACTATTCAAAATGTTCTTTGGAACGACCATTGTCCAAATTTTCGAGCGGAAGGCGTTAGGAAATGGTTGAGCGCAACGAATGCGGATCGAAAGTCGTCGAACACAACACTTGAACTCACAAACTTCGGAAAAAGCTTCAAATCCTCTGTTACAACTACAGGTATCTAGCAAGCTTCACAGGCTGCACACAAAAGTTGTTCGGAAGTTGAGTCAGATGAATCCGAAGTGAATCGTGTGACGATGGGCTCCGGTTTTAAATCCATATCGGGCGAGTGAGTCCCGGAATACACTCGATGAAAGTGAATCGAGAGTAATTTTCTCTCTCCCGACCGACTCTCGAAGATTTCGAATCATATTGAAAGCAAGGAAACCTCCGAAATCACTGAAATTGATGAGGCACCGCCAGAATCATAGACCGAACAAGAACCCCTCCGAAGCACACAAAATTATCGTTGCGATGCGGTGCTGCAGAGAATCTCAGAATTGGATTCACAGCAATCTTGAATTCGACCCCTGGGGGACCGTTTTCTATAGAGCACCGTGGAATGAAAGAAGAAAAACAGGAGTGGAGAATTCAACCGCAGATTGATTTTTGGGGTGCGTGAATCTCCGTGAGTGCTGCGAGCTCGACTTGATGAGATCGAAGTTTATCTTCCACCTCCTCGGGTTTCGGAATCGTTCAAGCGAGCTAACTTTCAGGCTCGAGGCTCAAACAAAGCGATGCACGTATATGAATTCCGACTCCATTCTCCCGAGAAAAAAATGTCCACTCGTTCTATTGTTTTTGTTTCCTCTTCCGTATTGCCGTCAGGACGAAAACTATCGCGAGACCTCAGTTGCTTCCGTCGACCACTGAACTGTTGACAGTGGATTGCTCGCTCTCCAGCGGTGCCTTGAATAACGAGCAGTCCTCTCACTCGAGGAAAAGTAACTTTCCGTTTTACATTCTTGGGTTCGCCCTCGCCTTAGCCCAGCGGTTACTGAAATGAGGGCAGCTAATGCAAGGTCCCGCCGACGACTCGCGGGGAACCTGAAGGGTACCGGAAGATATCACCGCTGTTCTGGCTGCGGAAAGTTCTAAGGAGGTTCGACGACCGTTAGTTTAGAGATTGGTCCACTCGGCAGGTATATTCAAGTATTTATGGAGCATGGGCACCGCCGGGTGACCGATTGCCGCACGTCTTCATGCTCGAATCGATTGCATTGAAGTGCAATACAAGACCGGAGACAAGAACCTTCGGATTCTAGCGTTACTCATAGGAAAATGCCCCGTTTACCCGTCATGCTAGAAACCAGTGGAGAGTACTTGGAGGTGAGGAAGGAGTACTATTCGATGTTCCACACCGAAAAGAGAGCATTTCGTACGGCAGGAGTGAGTTGGGAAGCAGTAGAAGAGACACCATTCCTCTACAAGTAGGGCCGGGAAAAGTGTCCATTAAATTTATAAAAATGCATGCAGTATGCACGAAAAATGAGCACAAATCTGCGCTCGATCTGTTCAAAAACGATGCTCATAATAAGTGACGACAACGTATTTTCTGTGATTTCCGATTAGAAAGAACTGTCTGTTGTCCTCGAAAATGAACTCGTATCGAGAACAGCATCGTTCGACTCCACAGGTCTCTAGAAGAGCAGATTTAATGTGCAAAATATCTTTGAAAATCATTCCCGAAGCATTTGCGCTGCCTATTTCTTTCGCATAATATCTCGGACTCGACCTAATGCAAGGAAACTGGTAATGCCGTTTCACACATCCTTGAGCACTTATCCTCGAAATATCATATATACAAACCATAGCCCCTCGGCAAACCCTCTCGAACTCGTTCAGCGGTATTGATAGAGTGCCAAAGCGACAGACCTTGATCTTCCAGCAAAGATCGTCGTGAGTGTCCAATATCTTTCCCCTTCTTTCCGAGTACTATAAAGCAGTTTTCGCAATGCGACTGTGGATACATCGTTCAGGAGCTGGCCGTAAGTTCCAAAAGGCAACACGGGGATGCGATAATTGGCGAAATATGCATGGAAAGGCACAAAACCGCGAAATATGCATAAATGCACGAAAATATTAGTATGGGTAAAAAGAGCGAAGATGGCGATGAGAATCTGGTTGAGCTCTACAACAATATTCTACGCTACCACCGTCCTGGAATCGACCTGCTTCTTCTCTTCAGAGACGGCGGCAAAGATGATCGGAGTGATGCCAATCTTTACAGAGGCATCGCCTCTCAAGTGACTTTGGAGAGAATCCTCTGTGGAGTCGATTGAAGAACTCGATGCTTGGAATTCCTTTTCTTCGAGGCGGAACGTATAGACAAAGCCACAGAAAAAATGCATGCGATGTGAATAAAAACTGCTCCTAAATAACATAAATAACTCACCTCCAAATGAGGCGAAGGAATGCCTCACTGTTCCGTGCGATCTTCAGACGAGGCAAGGGTCTTTCTCTTCTAGTGGATGAGCATACGGGAGATGGATGTATCTTGGATTCACTTTTCACACTTTAGTTTCCGACGTGGTGGGCCGCAAACCAATTCATCCGTCAGTGTTGACCCTTCGGCGGCGTCCACTCTATTCCCTTTCTCACTATCGTCGACCAAGTCTGACGCCGCTTCGCAACCAGCTACTGGCGTCCGTCTCCATTGTTTTCCTACGTGCACATTTCAATGTTTCGCGTTCCCTCAGATCCCATCTGGTCGCCTATCCACCTCACTATTGCCGTCTAAACCCGAACTCCGACTGTCACATTACTTTAGCTACTTCGACCCCGTAGAGGGCGCGGTTGGCATTGATTTCGTCCTGATTCGAGCACGGTCAGCTCAGGAAGCTTGAGGCTTCCCAGAATATGAGCTTAGGCCTTTTTTGGGCTGGAAACTTGCTGTACTCGCAGCAGTGAGGATTCCTGGGATATTGATGTTGTCCACAGTAGTGGTTTCTGATTACTTGACCACTGCGACCCACTATCTGGATGGACAATAAACCGAACATTAAGCTGTCAACTTCTGCCAAAGCGTTGGTCCTAAACTAGATGAACTTCTCTCAATGAATGAAGTTCTCTCATGGAGAAACCGTGGTGGAATTAGCGAATCACAAATCGATAACCGGAGTCGACTGTTTTGTTCCCATGGACTCATTGCCAGAAAAACGAAATTAAGATTGTTTGGTTCCACTTCAATCTAATCAGGCAGACACGGTCGACGGAAATGGTGCGTTTGAAGCTCCGAAGTTTAGAGCAGAGGAAGCAGAGCAGTCGAGAATGCCTAAAGGACACCGAAACGGCCTAGAAGGTCAAACGAGCTCGTTTAAGTTTCTCGGAAATGGCGCCGAAATACTCCATCGGATCCCATACACTCCCCAACAACCAGACATCTGACCAGGGAGGCTACGGGAGAATCATGATTCCGATAGTATCGGTTTATGTGTTGGACGACGAGGAAGTTTCACGAGATGCTCGGTACGTTCAAGTGTGGTCTCGTGCGATGCAGGAGTTCGTCAAGATGTTAACAGAGAATGCTTTCGGGCACTAATGTCGCGTTTGCGATCGAGTTTGGTTTGGACGGGATTTGAAGCCAGCAAGTATTTAGATAGCCGATTACTTGAGAGAGCACTTTCCTGATGAGGCTACTTCTATGTTTAACCTCTGTGGTAGCTGTTCCAAAACTCCCCGGCGCAACGAAATTTCTTCGATGCGTAAGAGTAATGATTATAAATATCCACCAAAACCGCCTGATCTGCCAAAGTTTGATCCCCTGTCTGAGCGACTCGACTCTCCGCGGATAACTTCCATGCGGATCCAGAGGTTACGCCGTGTCGGTTCTTGTGATATCTTATGGTAGAAGTTCAATGTCAAGAAATGGTGATGGGTCTAGGTCCAAACGCCATTTTACAAGCCGTACGGTTGAACTTTCGCTTGGTCAGTCGTCAATCACTCAATTTCTGATGCGAATGCACAAGATTCGTTTGAGGACGGTATAGAATTTTTGAAAGCGGATGACGTGGCCCAGTCTGAGCGCATTCATTCCATGCAGCAGACTCTTAAGTTGAATGGAGAGCATCCTCTAGATTTCTAGATATAGCCCCTGGTCAACATAGCGTACCGGAAAGACTCATTTTTGATGAATTTGCCGAGGAACTGCATTCTACTAAACAAATAAACAAAAACACGGTTCTTCATAGCCTACCGTGGCTCAAACCAACAATTCCATAAAATATTTTTTCAAAGATTCTTTTCCAACCTGACTCCTTGGACAATCAACTCCTGACTCCGCACTTTCGCGCAGCCCAGGACGGAAGTGTAATCACACTACCTCTGAGGTTTTTTTTCAGCAATCACGATTTTTTTCCGACGCTTCTGCTTTCATCTGACGCCTCTTCAGTCTTCAACTTAGTACCCGATCGCTGTCGTCGACCCCAAAAACTATTGCCAACTATGAAGATTCTATGGCGGTCATCTTGACCCAAATCAGCTCTTTGGAATGAGACAAAATTTCCCAACAGTTGAACAAAATATCCGTTCCTTCCCAAGCTCTGCTATGTTGTATTTCAAGATGTAAACAAGGAATATATATGTGCATATAACTTCTCAAAAGCTCAGGATGTGGAGTTTATTCCGGGAGGACGCGCGCAGGGCTCCCGGAACCGGCCAAATGTGTCGGAAGGATGTGCATGAACCAACTAAACACGACGTCAACCTGAGTGTATCAATGTGCGCGTTTCGAGAATGTCTCGAGTCCCGATCGAAGTGTGTGTCTTTAGGGGAGCTACAAACTTCTCCGATGACACTCACTGTTCGGGTTCAGAATGCCCCTCCTCAGCCAAACAGCGCATGCAACACCGTCCTCTACCGAAACGAAATCAAAACTTATTTCTCGTTGTGTTGTCATCGATGCGCTTGCCTCTAGAGTTAGGGTTCGATCGAAAACGAAAGATTTAGATTGATGTTTGAGGAAGCCAAGATATCCGTCGTAGATTGATCGATTGATTGATTAGTTTATTAACCATTCCATAGTAGGTTATTTACAAGCTACATATGGAACCCCTTGCGCGGGGGCGAGACTTCCTCGGCTGGTCGTTGATTACTGGTCGATCCTTGGGTTTCGTGGGATGAACTCCTTAGTGGCACGTTCCCACTGCTCGAGACTTCGTTTGGTTTGCTCCACAATCTTCCTCGTTGAGTCCACATGCAGGCCGAGTCTTATTCGAGTTTCCCGATCGTTGTTGTTGACACCCTCTTGGCATTCCATGATGACGTGTTCTAATGTTTTTGCACCTGCGTTGCAAATGTCACATCGGCCATCCCCTCCTTCGAATCTAGCTCTGAAGGAGTTGGTGTTTAGGAAGCCTGCTCTCGCACTCGCCAGTAGCGTACTGCCTCTGGTGTTGTCATAAATATGATCAATCGTGCCTCTGTTTTCCTTATATTCTCGATATCTGGTCAGGGTGGATTTCTGGCGCATGCCTTCTCTCCAAACCCTGTCAGTGTATGCTTTGATGCAGGTGTCGACATCTTTTCTGTATCTATTCCAGAACGGTTTCCCCGTATCTGGGCAGAATTGGATTTGCGCCCCGCACTCATATCTCTCCTTCAGTTGTTGCATCCTCCTGTATGCCCTGCTGTAGAGGTTAGTGGTGGCCATCATATCCAGAATCGCCCTGGGCCATCTGTGCTCAGGCATGTGCTGTATTCTGGTGAAATAGAGGATTTTACTCTCAATAAATTCTTCCTGGCTGAACCACTCAGCCAATTTTATTTAACGTCGCCGGTATCACCCTCATTGGGTATTGCTTCTTGAATTCAGGAAGCTTGAGCAGTGTATATCAAGAAGGCTCATCTTATCATGGAGACACCGAGCACAAGTCAGCCTCCGAACCGCGCTCGTCGATCTATGAGAGCACGCAAGCCTGTCGCAGATCGGGACTGCGAAATCTACGGGTATTCGGATTCTTCCTCTGAGAGTGAAGACGGCCTGTATTCCGATTCGGACCCGGAATTTCCTCAAACTGGAGTAGATTGTGATACCATTGAGTCTGACCAGGCTCTCAGTTTCTCTTGGGAGATCCGGAGCGCAGAATGAGGTGAAAAAAATATGAAGTGGCGGTGGATTGAAAAACACACTTCGTTTTTCGGCTGACTACGCCGAGGATAGAATAGGAGGAGGAAAGATAGGATGTTTTCAAATTCCTTTTCCTTATTTTCGTCAGTCGACAAAAGTTCGTTCACAATTCGCGCTGCTTCTTGTCAGATTTCTCCAAGATTTTCCACCATTCTTTTTTTTATCTCCGAGAACCAGGAGATTTCATTATGCAGATTCTATTCTACATAATATACACAATCACGCATATCTTATTAGCGTTCGCACAGAGCAAGCATTTTTGATTGCACTCTCAACCTCGGTCGACTTGCTTGAGAACTCGGCGACTTTTACGCGGCTGAGCTCCTCCTTATCCTGGAATGGGGGACGAAGGGACGCTGCTCGAATGAATAATAAAAGATCCGCGATCTGGAATCCAAGCGGCTGTCTTTGCTCAGGGCGTGACTTCCCAAGTCATATGATCATTTCAAACTGTTCCTCCCCCCATCGGCAATGGCTAAATCTCGATTTTCTTGACTTGATCAGACGAATGTACTGAGACTACTCCTTAGACGTTGATCACAAATGGACACACCAGATTGAAAACGAAGATTTCGACTTGCCCTTATGTTCAACTTAGATAGAATCGATCGAGGATTCAGCCATTTGTCAGGTGGATGAACTTCAATGGAGGCCTGACCTTTTTACCATGCAGCCGATCTATTAAACAAAGCTGGTTGAGCCCTCGACTTTTGAACTTCCTATCGATCAACGAGGATCAAAGGAATCTATAGCCAGTTTGTTTCTTCCGAGCCACTATTGGTTATTACTCGACTCTCGAGTTGCTCTCGTCTCCGAATTTGATACAAACTCCCATCACTGTAACGACTACATTCCCTGAAAGGCTTTTCTCATGCAAATTGGAGAGAACTTTTCCGTAAGGACTCCGGCAGACTAGGGCCAAATCCTCTTCCCTCGCAGCCGAGGGGACACATGCTGAGTTTCCAACGACTACGACACATCGGCAACGCATCGAAAAGTCCAAAGCCTCGGGCGACAGCCGTGGTCGCGTCGGTCCGTATATCTGTCGGAATATTCCCCTGAATCACTCGTACCAAAATCTACAAGTTGTTGAGATAGCGAGTAATGAGCGTAGGAGGCAATCGACGCCGCTCGACGCAATCAGATCGATTACATTGCTTCACATTTCATCAGGAGCAAGCACTTCCACTCGTGTGCACGGTTGGGGTTTCGTGAACGAAAAGAAGCTTATGAACAGTAGCTTTCAGTGATTCGATCGCGTATCGAGAAGATCGAAATATTCTTTATACGTCCGACGGATATCCTCCCCGAAGGTCGCAAGAATGGAAAAACAAGGATCTCCATGGAATTCGGAACCTTCTGCGCACGACAAAACCATGGAAAAATCTTCATGAAATGAAATACTGTAAAGTTCCCGGGCAAAGTATTCGCGACGCATTGGGATGCCAGCAAAATAGAGAACACAAACTTTCCGCCACAAGTTTCGCTGAAACTCCTTCTCCAGAGACTCGAAAAATTCCTACTTTGATGCAGTGTGCTTGCGATGAGACGATCCTGAATGGGTCTCAAGGCGACCGTTTCTCATGGAGTCGTTTGTCAAGCATTTTTGGCAAGGAAGACAGAGTGGAGGATGGTTATCATCGGAAACAACAGCGAATCCAGGTTCTCCGTTGCGTCTGACCACGAGCTTCCCCGTTCGGAGTTTGTTCTTGCTGCCTCGCGCGAAGGAGAATGAGAATCCTTCCAGAATATGGAGGATCAATCAACTCACCGAGCGAGCCACCGACAAAACAACAGCCGGTTTCTAGCAAGTATGCATTCAAATGACCGAGCGTTACTTCCCTCACGGCTATTGACGTTCTTGCAAGCAGGTCGGGCAGTTTGAAAGTCATCAGGATTGCCAAAAACTGTCCGCAGTGACGTCGACCATTCCAGATCTTAATTGAATATCAACGGGCAGACGTTTGATCTGAATCCAGCAGACAGATGATCCCACGCGGTGGACTTTGAAAGAGATTGATCTGAGCTTTCCTATAAGCGCAGGTCGTGACAATGTTTCTGCAGTTGTCGAGGTGCGTCGTTGATTCAACCGCCCGCGGGACTCGAAGCCATGAAATAAATCTCATCTTGTCGATGGCTGCGAATAGATCGGAAGAACCGAAAGGATTTCACTTTGGTCAGGTGCCGATCTGAACGCGCGCGATATCATTTCTAGAGCGGGCAAATGCATCGATTTTCAGAAAGCACTCTGCTGAAGACTCATATGGACCGAATGGAATGGGTTAACGGTTCGACGGATACCGCGCATGGAACGGACTATCCTCGAATCCCGTTCGTGAAATCTCCAATTGAGAGGTGTCGGTTGTACTCTTTGGTGTGGAATCCGCCTCTGATGGATTTCCATGTCCAGAAATTCGCCCGCTCTACTCCTTCAGTTCAAGATGTTTCATTACACGTACAATGATCGAGTTTCTCCCCGCATCGAACGGTCCGCAGTGAATCTTTCTTCTTGATCAGTAGAAGCCACTCCAGTTGTTCAATGGAGTCTCTCTGTTCGGAGCGATCCTATAGGAAAGGAAACGTTTCTCCTCCATCTGTAATTATTCCTAATGTATTTGGGAGTATCCCGGAGAACGGACGGGTTTTCGGCAGTCTCGAGTCCGACAACCGAAATAGCTCGTAATACTCCTCCGGAAGGGATTTGCGGCTCATTCGGAAAACGTGCGACGAACGACCGCATTGGGACGTATAGTAACATGCCACGCACGGGCCTGAACCATCGCAGGCAAGGCCTTTTTCCCGAATACCGAACAGCGATTTTGAGAACCGAAACCAGATGCACGTGGACATATCGTCACGGAGAGCTCTCAACGGCGGGAGATGCTCATTTTTCCAACTCGGTGGAGCCTGTGGAATCACGGACTGCGGCTCAACGAGTTCTCGTGACACCGTAGAATACTCCGCAAGGACCCACTGCTCCACTTTCACCGATATCCTTATGCGAAATTCAGTCGTCAGCAAGATTCACTGAAACAGTATGACAGCAGCTATCTCATCCTGGAATTATCCTCTGATTCCGGAGAAAATGTTTTCGATGCGGCCCTGGCGTTGTGTATTCCTGAAAATGAAAAGGTTAGAGTAGGTACATATTTCGTCGGCGGCGAAATTCCGGGGTTCTTCGAGAAATTGTTTCCCCACTTCGTGCACAACGAGCCCGGAATTAAACTGGAATTGTGATGGGATAGACTCATCACTGGATGAAAAACCTTTCTCAACGGCTACTGATACTTCGCGCCCTCTTTTCCGCGCTTTTATCCGATTTCCCAGAGCAAATTAAGATTCTTTTTTTTTTTTGCAAACTTTTGCAAATTTTCGATCGGATGAAGTCATTCGTGAGGGCATGATGTGTGGCAGCACACCGCGTTTTATGATCGTAGAGTTGGGACAGGGAGATCTTTTTCCTCACAATTGTCAGCTGAGAACGGCTTGCTGATAACTGATATCCCTTGTATAAAAAAACTCCGTCATCAAGTCACCCTCGATTGAACTTGAGGAAGGGTTGGAATTTAGCTCTAATCGTCATTTGGAACCCCGTTTGGATTCCTGCGGGAAGCAACGTCTTCCAAAATCAACGAGGCATTAAACNTTTCATTACACGTACAATGATCGAGTTTCTCTCCGCATCGAACGGTCCGCAGTGTTACTTTCGTCTTGATCAGTAGAAGCCACTCCAGTTGTTCAATGGAGTCTCTCTGTTCGGAGCTATCCTATAGGACAGGAAACGTTTCTCCTCCATCTGTAATTATTCCTAATGTATTTGGGAGGATCCCGAAGAACGGACGGGCTTTCGGCAGTCTCGAGTCCGACAACCGAAAAAGCTCGTAATACTCCTCCGGAAGGGATTTGCGGCCCATTCGGAAAACGTGCGACGAACGACCGCATTGGGACGTATAGTAACATGCCACGCACGGGCCTGAACCATCTCAGGCAAGGCCTTTTTCCCGAAGACCGAACAGCGATTTTGAGGACCGAAACCAGATGCACGTGGACATATCGTCACGGAGAGCTCTCAACGGCGGGAGATGCTCATTTTTCCAACTCGGTGGAGCCTGTGGAATCACGGACTGCGGCTCAACGAGTTCTCGTGACACCGTAGAATACTCCGCAAGGACCCACTGCTCCACTTTCACCGATATCCTTATGCGAAATTCAGTCGTCAGCAAGATTCACTGAAACAGTATGACAGCTGCCATCTCATCCTGGAATTATCCTCTGATTCCGGAGAAAATGTTTTCGATGCGGCCCTGGCGTTGTGTATTCCTGAAAATGAAAAGGTTAGAGTTGGTACATATTTCGTCGGCGGCGAAATTCCGAGGTTCTTCGAGAAATTGTTTCCCCACTTCGTGCACAACGAGCCTGGAATTAAACTGGAATGGTGATGGGATAGACTCATCACTGGATGAAAGACCTTTCTCAACGGCTACTGATACTTCGCGCCCTCTTTTCCGCGCTTTTATCCGATTTCCCAAAGCAAATTAAGATTCTAGAGACTTTTGCAAATTTTCGATCGGATGAAGTCATTCGTGAGGGCATGATATATGGTAGCGCACCTCGTTTTGTGATCGCAGAGTTGGGACAGGGAGATCTTTTTCCTCACAAATGTCAGCTGAGAACGGCTTGCTGATAACTGATATCCCTTGTATAAAAGCGCTCCGTCACCAAGTCACCCTCGATTGAACTTGAGGAAGGGTTGGAATTTAGCTCTAATCGTCATTTGGAACCCCGTTTGGATTCCTGCGGGAAGCAACGTCTTCCAAAATCAACGAGGCATTAAACATTCGAAATGGGCCCGTTGGATTTTCGAAGAGAACTCGCGAGGCCGACAGAAGTTAGAATGGCATCGAGAAGGAGTTGCCGTTCCACGAGATCGGAATCTCGTGATATTTTTCTGTTCGGAGCTCTTTCTGGGGCTACCTCTCTGTTTGCTCCTTTGAATCCAACCAAGGCTACGGCGGCGAGCCACAGAAAGACTTCCATTTGATGCTAAAAGCCCCCACGTTTGTCTCCCGAAACCGAACACTTGGTCCTCGGACTACGATTTCGAGATCGTGCGCAGGGTTCTTGTTCCCGTTTGCAATGCTCAACGAGAGCTGTGCTTGAAAACAACTTATTCTGAAAAGCTCCTCTCCGGTTTGAGGTGAATAGAAGTGGAATTCTTCTCCCGTTCCCAGGAGTTCAGTTTATTTCGTTTTCTGGACCTCGTTCGACGAAGAAGACTCAATCCATATTTAACAGTTGCGTTCGAGAACTCTCAACAGCTCTCCCTTCCAAAGGGCCTCAGATGTGAGACAGAAGATCCAGGCGTCGCGGCGAACATTCGATCGATTCTCCTCATCCGTTTCAAATTTTGCGAAGGCGTTCGAGCGCGTTTTAGAGATATCTTCGGCGCAGACTCTCCAATTTTCTCCGGCGGAACTCGACCTCGATTCCGTTGCCATCGGTTGTTTTGATTTCCTCGCTGCCTTTTTTAGGAATTTCTTCATCCTGTTCTCCACTCACTTCTCGTTCGATTTGTAGAACTTCGCGCTCGTGACTCCTTTTTTCCAACTCCTGGAAGCGTTGTTCTGGTTATTCGCGCCCACGCTCACTCGCTCATTGAGCAGCACTCCCCTGATCGCCTACTTGAGTTACCTGAGATCCCTCATTGCTGCTGGTGCTCGGCTCTGTAATCGCTTCCTGAGATGAATCCTGCACTGTCGGAATGTTTTGCGACTCTTGAGAGCCCTCGTCGGGAATCACGGTTGTGGAATCATCGCAATCCGGCTCAAGTACTTCTGTCGCAGTCGGAGGCGGAACAACTGTCGCCTTGTTGGCTGAGCCCTGAAAAGCCAGCGATCTCGTTGTTCGCTCGATGTTCTGGAGTCAAACACCGCGCTTGGAGACTAGCGAGGAATTAGGAGAACGGAAAAGTACGGAACTTACGGAACCGCGTTGCAATCCAGCTGCCGCGCCGGACGACGCTGGTGGAGCCAAACCGAAGTGTTGCATCACCGCGTTCAAATTGATAACCTGGCCTAGAATTTGGAGCACCGCGGGAACGTTAACGAACGACAGGAGCTGCTTTTTCTTCTCAGCCAGAAAACGGAGGTCTCTGAAACGATGTCGTTGAAACTATCTCGTCGGTCTTAGTAACGTTTCCCAACCGTTAAAACTCTCTCGAGCAGAGCTTTGCTAAGCGAACTGTGCGGAAAAATACTCTGCGGTTGAAGTCGACAGGAATAACGAGCAAGATAACGTACGGTTTAATGATCGGAATGAAAATGGCTTCGTTCTCATCCACCTGATTCACCAAGATGAGGAACAAAGCAACGCTCAAATTCAGCATTATTGAAGAGGCTCTCATTTTCTATCCTTGGGAGGCGATCCTCGAAACTCGAACACTCGTTGGCACCTGTCACAAATAAAGAACTCCACCGATACTCGACAAACTCGCGAACTCCTCTTCACTTTCACGAGCTTTTCGAAAGTTCGAGAGCGAACACACACGGATGCGTTGGCCCGAACTGCTCAGGAAGTCCTCTCTTCAGTCCGGATGCTTTCCGTTGCTTGTTTGAAAGTTTTTGTCTCTGAATTTGATGTCGCTTCCATCTGTTTCTGAATAAATACCTGATTTGAAGGAAAGCACAGATCTGATAAGTTCCATGGGGACTTGGCGATCAGTCAGTCGTTCGTTGATCATCGGAGCGAGGAGGATCCGGAGACCTCGCGGAAAACCGAAATATCAAAAACAATAAGCTCGAAAAATCAGAAAACCACGCTGACAACGACACTCAATCGTGGAACGATAGTTTCCGGAGATATCGTTCGGGACTCGCTCAATAAGGTTCATGATGAGTGCTCGTGTTCTCTACCAAGATGAAATCTGAGCCCAAGTTTCCTTTTGTTCCAGCGCTCCTTATCGGAAGAAGATGTCCCGTTGGAAATAATAGTATGACTGTAATATAGGAATCAAATCAACTTCGAAGATGGCCACCCGTCTCGGATAATAGCGATGCACCCGAGGATCTTGGTCTCGGGTCAGCTAGATCAACGCCTGAGAAATGCTAATATTTGCAAACTTCCTTCTTTCGCAGATCCGCGTGAAAATCCCGAGATTCAAACTCGACTTGGGAGTCGTTTGTCTCTCAGAATTCGTCACTTCTAAGGGAGCAATCTCCCATTCGAGACAGTCCCAAGAATGGAGAGTACACGAGGAGTTCAAGAGAAGCTTTTTCCATTGATGGGATACCATGGAGGAGTTATTTGACGAAAATGTGTGGAGAGGTGAACTTGTATCTAACGCATCAAAACCTTGCAGTGGTGACTTATGAGTTGGTCGAAACATCGGACAAGTCAAGCGTCCCGACTTATCGGGCGTCGTAAATCCGGCAACCATTTGTCATATGTGACAGCAGAATCGACAAGATTTCACTTCACAACCTTCATCCTGACAGAATTTTCTTCCCTCAAAGTCGAGGTTGTCTCCTATGTGACAAATTCGACAGCATCCACCCGGCTAGCCAGCTCGTGGTTGTGCATTCTGTCTCGAAAACGCTCTCGGACTATTTTCGAAACGTCTCGAACTTTTTCTCATCTGTTTCGTGCTCGAGAATGAAAGGACAAAAACTCAAGAGTGATGGATATGCTTGGTTCGATTCATACAATTCCGAGACGCTGCAAAGTGAGCAATCTATCGTTTCCAATATTTCCCTGATGGGTCGCAATTCCACCGAGGCCAGCTATGATGGGAGAGAATGGAGTTTCTCATTTCCCGGACTGAATTGAATTCTGGCTGGAAACGATCGGTTTTCCAGGGCCGCATGAGCTCGAGGTACGAGAGTTTTAAATGGCACAAGTTTTGCCGATCACACTAACGATGCTCAAGTTTCTGCAAAAGTTTGTAATTGCGCTTTTCTCCTCCGGGAAGACGGAACGAGAGAATGGGCAGACGCATAAATCGCAAAAATGCACTCGAACTTGTTTAGAGCTTTCTCGGAAAACGGAGGTTTCTCACGGAAATCCGCTCCTTTTTCTGTGAAAACGAAATAGAGCGAAAATTGTCGTGATGAGGGTGAAGTTGAAGGTTCCACGCAAGCAAAAATCTAGTTGCAACATGAGCTGTAGTTCTGGAAATGGTTTGGCTCGATGCCTGGTCAACGAATTCGCAGATCATAGCACTTCTTTAAAAGGTAGCAGCTTGAAATACACCGTGGCTGCAACATATTCCGAATACCAGCTCCAACTCGGAGGACCGTCTCAGAACACACAGATGAGCTCTTCTTTTATTCTTCGAAGCGTCCGAATATTCTTGGCGTCCAAGAGTATGAACAGCTCATGCTAGAGACGGCTCACTGGAATTCGCACGAGAGCCCGTTGGATGTTACTTCTTATCTCGATATTTTTGCATATTCGCTGCTCCTGACGATTCCGACAAGGGAGCTTTGTCCGCCGTGTAGCCAACCCTCGGTCGTGTCAGTGAAGTTCCTCGAGGAGTTCCAAACCTGAAAAACGTGAAAATTGTAGTTTCTCTTAACTGTTCACGAAGTTGTCCTCAGGCACTGCGTTTAATTCTCCGACAACTCGTCCCAAATCGGATCCTCTGGACTTTCCGTCTCCTCCGCTCGAACTGCTCCGAATCGCTTTCAAATTCAGATCAAATATTAAAAAGTCCGCGGAACTTCTTCTCGAGAGTCAAGAGGAATTGGATTTAGAGCGAACCAGATGGAGTGAAGGAAAAAGAAATAGATAGCGATAGAACATAAGAAGACGAGACAGCGAAAGAAGAGAGTTTTAGGCTTTGACTCAGGGATCCTCAGTCGGAGCCTGCGAGTCGGAGGCCCCGGGCCGCGACGGTCGGAAAGATGAGAAGAACGCAGTAGACGACAAAAACCGGATCTGTTGGCTAAACCATGGGGCCAAGCCCAGTCGAGGTCTGTTCGAGAACACGAGTAGGCCGAAAAACGACTTCCACGCCGGGAAATCCCAGCTGTCCACGCTTGGAACTCCATTCAGCTGAGATCTGCCAATCAGACGTTGCGGTAGTCAGCCGGTCGTTCAGTCGGCAAATTCAACGAGTTATCGCCCTCCGCAGCCATCGTTCGAGTTGGTAAAGCAAAGCCTGTCGCCGGAGATTATATCCAGAAACGAGTTTCTGTCGGGAGACCTCCACAAGATGTACTCTTCGTCTATTCACAATTCAGATTCAACTCTCAATCCAACTTCGGTCGATATCGAGCGTACAGAACACTTCCCTTTCACGGATCGAGCAGCTATTTTGGACGTTGCCCGTTTTCGGATAACCCTAATCTCTGATTCATTTCCTGTCAGTCTTCTACTTTCTGGCGATAGCGATGGCCGCAGGGCTTCCGAGTCTGAGAACAATCCCATCGGCTGGAGGACAACGATATTGTCACTCGAATATAAACTCCTTGCTCCAAGGGTTCGCAACTGTTTCCATTCCACATTCCATGAATCGATGAGCGATCGATCACTCGATCGACCCTGAACCTCTTGATTGGTGAATGGCTTCAAGAAAGCTTTAAAATCCATTCCGAATCAAGACAATCTTCCTCACGGAGATCCTGAGTTGATCGTGATTTGGAGATTGACCTGACCAGGAGGCTTTTCCTGCAGTTTATCGAATTTCCTTGGTTGCTTTATTGCCAAAATTGGAGGCCCCAATGAACTGCATCGGGGATTCTATAATTAGCCGTCGGGACAGAAGTCATCAGATAACCCGAGTCTCCGCCTTTCGAAGCGACACCCTCAATGTGTTGTGATTTTCCATGTTTCCATGTGCGATGTGCGGCCCTCTGCGCGATCTCACATGATCCACTTTTCGAATTTTCGTGCGGCTCTCGATCGTATCCCGTTGAAATCAATTAGGTGATATAATCGAAGTTTTACTATGATTTCTTCACTACAGTTTCTCGAATACCGAGTATTTATTCAAATAGTTTCTTGCAACGAGTCCCGCAGAGGGGCAGCACACCGCCCAGACAGGCTCCTCTCGAATCGAAGATAGAATATTCATCAGCCAGAGTGAGTTCTTGTAAGTTGAGCAAACCAGTTTAGCGGATCATAGATCTTGAAGATCGTTTTCCAAATAATCATTCAAGCTTCCTCCGCGTCCAAGCTACGTCAGCAATGATTTCGATGGCTCTTGTTCTCATAGAGAACTGTTGCCTCGAGATCTCGACCCCATACCAAACGACTACCGGAAATGAGATTCGCGCCATCGATATTTTTCGATTCAGGGACTATTCTCGTCCGACGAACTTTTGTTTCTCCTCGCGCGAACGACCACTGCTCTCAGTAGCACTTCGAAAATTCAGTAGATGGGTACTCACGTTTTCGAAAATTCGCACATCGCGAATCGAATTCGTCTGCGATCTTCGCAAAGATGTTCCTAAATCCGAAAGATTGTTGGATCACCTTGGTGAGACATTGGGTCGCGAAAGCTAGCATCTGAACGCAGTTTTCGAACTGTTCGAGGAGACTGGATCGATCCCGTCACGACGACGTGCGAAAGAGAACCAATCTTTAGTTTTTGAGAAAGCCAAGTGGAATACCGAAATCTTTCAAATCGCAGTCCGAGGTTTCTCATGAAACTATGTACATATATAAACTTCCATGGAACTTAATACCCACAAGCATCTACTCGGGAGATCCGGGGCAAGCTCGAGCGCCGTTTTCTTCATCTGCTCGCACATCGCGACGAAGCTTCGCGCGCGACTCGGATCGCATTTCCTGATATCAATGAAATTCTCCAGTTGATGATTGTAGGCTCTGACGGTCCTGAGTTTCTGCGTCTTGGTCTTGTTGGCCGCCCGTTTTCCAAGACGTCGCACGAGTTTTGTTTTTTTGAGAAACTTCCACACGTTTTGGTCGGGGCCCGGAACTTGTTTCTTCCAGGACTGTTCAATCAGAGACAGTATGCTCTCATCTCGGGTTCCGTCTTGATTTAGAACTTCGAAATATTTCCACTCACGTTCCTTGTAGCTGGCGGTTGCGATGAGTCTCTTTGTTTTACCTTTGGAACCGAACCGGGCGAGACTCGTTTGATTTTTGAGTGGATTCCCCGGTCCGCGTTGAAGAGCCGAGTCGGAGTTCACGTCGCAGCCAATGCTAACGAACAACACGACGAGGTTGAGAGAATAGAGTAGTGTTGATAGCGTGAGGAAACGATCCAACATGTCGAACAGAGCTCTGCCGTCGGCAACACGTGCGGGATCACCGGATGGTGTTCAGTTTTCGCAAACTGAGTCGAGAACTCGTTTCCATTCCCTCTTCCATAGACTTCGTTTGTCATCTTCAATCAAACATTTCAAGCGACTGACAATGACACCAAGAATTCAAAGTTAGATTCTCCCGGAAAGAACGATCGTTTCTTGAGACGTCATGGGGAACCGACCATGACGACGCGGTCACGAATCGGAAAGGAAAACAGACGAAGGGGCAAAAAGTCCGATTCCAATTAGGAAAACCGGACAGGTAATGGAAAAAGCTCAGAGCGCGCCATCTGCATAATAGCTCCGGGAAAGTTTACCCTGTGGGCGAGGTGAAGCTCTTGCCTGACTAATGACGATGAACGTCGATGCCGTGCCTAGCTTATTAAAAAGTTGTGCGATCGATTTCGCACAAAATTGCACAAGAAGCAGGTTAAGTAATTTCAACAGCAGAAGGGTGTCGAGCGTGCCTTTCGTGTGCTCTAATTTTATCAGAAAGTCTGCGGACAGATGGGAGCATCGAAGCTTTTTCTCGCTAAGAAACTCTTGGATAACTTGTCGTCAAGAAGAGCTATCCGATGGATGACAATGATCGTTTAGTGTCGCTGAACCCTGCGAGAGATATTCCACCTCTCGAGCCAGATGTGGACAGCGAAATCGATGTGGACGTTTAATAGATTCGCCCTGTAAATTGTGAGAAATTCCAAGAGCTTTGTGGAGCGGGTCTCTGATTTGAAATCGGAATATGAATTGAGTCTGACCAAACTTCCTAAACATCGAGAGAGAGAGAGGTTTCAGTATAGGAGTTACATATTCTGCGATGTTACATCCCATATTTCCAGATTTTAATTCCTTCTTGAATGTGCAAGAATTCTTCATACGTGAGATACGATCGCGCGGTTCTATTTCACATTGACCATTGTGACTTGTCGCACAATCGACGGCGAAAGCCGTCGGAGTCCAGCATTTGATGATTTGACTGAAATCCTGATAATCTACGGACATGATCTGATCACACCCCACTGATGCCGAGTTTGAAGCATCGATATGTTCTAGAGGGGTTCAGTATAGCGCCGGGCTCTGACAAATGGATTATTGTTTCCTCGCACACGAAAATAGCCCTCAAAAGTCCGGATCCAAAGAGAAGCAAAGCTTTCGAAGCCCATACGGGCTCGATTCGATTGAGTCGAGGACTTATCTCTGAGGGAAGGGCGACAATTCGAAAATACATCATCGTTCGTCCCGTCGTGATTTATTCCCATTCGAGTGAATTTTTCCCTCGTACACAGGGCGACATCAATCACCGATAACAATCTACTGGTTACGATCTAAAAACGAAATAAATATAAATACAATATCAAGAAAAATCTTAGGGTGGTTACGAGAGGTCTTGTGGAGCTCCCTGCTGGTGCTAGTGCTCAGGATAAACTTTGGTGTCGTTATACTGCGGATAGCAACTTTGCATCTTTCACTTGTGTGCAAAAAACGTTGCAGGTGGTTTAGTTCACTTATTCTGAGAACTCTGTGCGATCACATAAAAATCATCAATCAGTTCATCTGGAGCACGCAAGGTATGGTCCGGACTGAACTCTGATTTCCGTTGCCCATCATCTCCTCGGAGGGCGCTCAGTTGCCTACGGAGTTGTTCATTCTCCTCAGAGAGTTCTTTGATTCGATTTGCATCCTCCTCGTACTGCAACAGCGTTGGCAGGGGTGCGTTCTGGAAGACGACGGACAAAAGATTCCGCAACGAGACCATCAGCGATTCTTGCCAATGACGAGTGAAGTAGAGTTGAAAAACAGGGTTTTCCTCGGGAGCTTTTATGAATGGAAGGACGAACCACTCTTTCCACTCGGGTTGGCCTTGGATTTCGGGCGTCATTTTCTCGAAGAACTCTGATACCTTGTCGAGTTTGCCGGTTGTGATACAAGTCACCAGATAGAGACGGTACACCCCGAATTCCATTTTTCGAACAGGATTCTGATAGGAGTGCTCAAGTCTCCGGAATATCTGGTTGTCCAGATGATGCCAAGTGTCTCGAAGGGCTTCAAGATCTCCAGCGTCGATGCAGCCAGCCATGTTCTCCACAATTTTGTCCGGTCTCATCGCTCGAGTTTTGTCGTTTTTCTGGTCAACTTCGAATGACTTCAGAGTTCCAACGAAGCCTCGGTAGAGCAGATAGTCACGAACCAATTCGTCCACATACTGGATGGCTGAGGCCATGATCTCGGAACCTCGTATCTGAACTGGTCCGCGACACTCGTGAACTATTCACCCAACAGCACTGGAATCAGCTGTCATGGAAATGCCGAGTGAACGATTCGCTCATCGGATACACCTCACGGACTCGGAAGTAGAGTCAGATTCCTCTTTGAGCCTTTTAACTTTTCACTGCGGAGTTGTCCGTTCCGTTGATGGAGTCTCCAAGACTTCACTGAGGTTTGGATCTCTCCTGTCATCGGTGTTTGAGGTGTTTCTCCACAAGCAGAGTGGTGTGTTTCCGTCTGCCTCTCCTTTCCGACCAGATACATAAACAAATGGTTTCAGATAGGGTGCACGAGAATTCACCTCTCCCAGCACGGGAGTCCGCGGGGCGGGTGGGAATCGATGGAGTTCATATTTATTCCATTTCGTTGCTCTCGTGGTCTGCTTGTGGATTTTCTCCTTCCCTTAGTTCAGCCCGAGTGCCGCTCCCGTTTCTTGATGATGAATGAAGAAATACTATTGCCCGAACCTCCTGTAAATCCGCATGAAATGCAGCAGCTGGATTTTCTCTGCTCTCGCTCGCGGTGTAGGAAAATTCTCATACTTTCGAGACGGCTTCCAATGCCGAATTGTGGTCCACATTCTGAAATCTTCGTTGATCAGCGTCGCTATACTTTTGCAGGCCGTGATTTCGGCCATGTTCAGATTCGACATGACATCAAAACTGCTCGAAAGATGAGACACGGTATCGATTATACTAATTGTGGCTGTTCCGAGCGGCCATTGATTTCAAGCTCTTCACAAAAAACAATCGTAAGCAACAGATAAACCGGCGGAATTTCCGCTTCACCCTGCACCCAACAGCTTGTTTTCATAAAAGCACCACAGACGTCTCACACAAGTACCCATCAAGCTTCATCCGTCGACTGAATCTCTCTGCAATGTTCCTTAGAATGAAAAAGTTTGCCGTCACCAGCATCTGATGAGTGCCTACCTGCTAAGAATCAGGAAAATTGCGAGACGGGAATCGATTTGTCGCGTTGACCGACCATGTGGTTCTTTTTCGCGCTCAGATCCGAGGGTGAGGGGGGCGCTGCCCAAACCACCACAAACCCACGTGCGGCACCATCAACACACCGGGTTTCGCGGCGTTGAAGCTCAGAGTTCGTATTTTCCACGTGTGTTTCTCGCGTCCCTGATACAGAATGGGCAAACGGCAGTACGAAGGCGAGGAAACTCCCAAACCAAAGAAGAGCAAAAAGGTACGTATCATCATCGAGTTGTGGCTTGGTGTCTGCCCCATGGGTGATACGCGCATCGTTGCCGCGTTTCACGGCGTTGAAGCATTTTCTTTGGAATCAGCCTTCGGGACAGTAGAATCGAAAAAGACTTCCTCGCAAACCCCGCTCTGAGCTTGGAGTAGACCTGAGATAAAGATCATGATGACATCCTTTGCAGTCTGTTGCCGAGGACACCGCGGGCGAGGAAACCATACTGGATGAAAACGTTCTCAGCCACGATGACAAGGTAGCCGTGTGCAACGCGATCTCTCAACCGATGGCTACTGAGAAAGATTGCAAAAAGATCTATAAATTGCTCAAAAAAGCTTCGGAGAAGGAGAATGAACTCCGAGAACAACGCAAGAGCTCCAAAACCAAGGCGAAACCAGCGCTCACGTGTGGAATCAAAGCTGTGCAGAGAGCATTCCGCAAAGGCGAGAAAGGCATTTGTATTCTAGCGGGGGATATCACTCCCATCGACATATATTGCCATTTGCCGATACTGTGCGAGCAGTTGCAGATCCCTTACATCTACGTGCCCAGCCGATACGACATTGGGGGAGCTATGGGTCTCAAGCGCCAATGCTCTGTCGTCTTGGTCCACAGTAATGAAGATTTTGAGAAAAACTATGAAGCCGTGCAAGAAGTTATGCAGAAAAGATTCAACGCGGTCGATTTCCAAAGCGTATCTACTGCCGCCTGATGTTGAGGTTTCGATGATCGGCGGACTTTGGGATGTGCGTTTTGTACATACATTAAAAAAAAAATAAAACCAAGCTATCCGAGTACACTCGTATCTTGCTATCGATCCAGGTGAGAGAGAGGCTTTTTTATAAGCTTGTTGAGTCCCGACTCCTCATGTCTCATCACGAAGTTCTAAAAGACAGAAATTGTGGAGTTCAATATAGCGGCAGTGGTGCCTCCGCGCTTTATTCAGCTAGATAACGCAGCTGATACTTTCTTTCGACTGCGTCCAAGAGCTCGGAATGGAAGTGACAAACTTCTCCCCTTAACGATACAGTACAAGTTCACAACATAGCCAAACACTCCGTGAAATTCAAGTGATCATAGTCTACATGAATAACAACTTGGGATGGTGATCGAGATCTTTACATGGCGGGGAATGACATTCCTCAGTCTCCTTCAAGGCCGGGAGGCGAGTTTGTTCGTGTGATCATTGTCGAAGGAAACTGAGTTTTCTAGTCATTTGGCTCCCTCGACAAACCCGAGAATTGATCTAATTTACAGCAAACCTACGGATTCGAGGAAAGAAATCATCTCTCGGGCCACCTGTAACATGGGAATAGTTTAGAATCGGTTGAATGGGAAATTCGGGAATCGAATACTCTATGGAATATTTCGTACTTACGACTTGCGGTGTTTCGGCGAGGGGAAGTCGGCATTTCGGTATATCGACAGCCATCACCCGACGCTCCCCGATGAGATGGCGCTTCGTTTGATATGCATTCGGTGACTCGTTTCCGCAAATTGCCAGTACTGGAGTTTTGAAATTCAACGACAACGTTTCTCGTTTCGTGAAAACGGACAGAAATCGGGAGAGGTTGACCGGGTTCTGCTGCTTGAATTTGTTCTCGAAAGCCGCCACCAGTTTTTTGTGAGCAGAGAAGTCGAGGTCTCCGCAAAAATACCGGAACATAACTTCCTCCACAGTTTCTGTCAACCCATAGCGTTCCAACTCAGTACACGCCCGATGGATGGCAATGTAGTCACGACAAGAGGGTCCATCTGTGACAGCGTTGATGAGAATCAAGGCTGATATCGTTCCGGGATGTTTTATCACAAAAGCAGCCATGATATACGCCCCAGCTCCGTAGCCGAGGCCGACACAGCGGCATAGTCGGAGTTCCGTTAGGACGTACACCAGCGACTCGATGATGGCGTGCATTTCTGGAACTTCGATGATTTCAGTGCAATCAGCGTGCTGACCGGGTGCGTTTATGTTTTAAAAACAAAACTCTGATTTCAATTGCGTGGCAGAAGATTGGTACAGGAATGCGTCAAATGTCGTCTCGGAGTTTAGTCCAACTTCGTGGAAGGTCACGATGGCCGGTTTGCTCGGATCGCCGTCTATCGTCACATGGAAATCACCGGATGAGGTCCGAACAACTTTGTGAGTCCGCTCGTCTTGTATCGTGACGTCTTCCATCATTTTCAGCAGAGCAGCGTCTACCTCCATGGATGTCGTTCCCGGAGTCATGGTCGCACCTGGAGTGAAATGTCGTTGGTAGCTGCACAAGCTTAGCGAGCGTGGGAGATGCCCGATCGGATCCCCGACACGATGTCAGAATGAATAGGGTGCGTGTGCAAGCTATGGGACACTCTTATTTTCCTGTGCAAGATCAGGCTAAACGTAGAGTCAGGTTCTTTTCTCCAAACACTCCTAACATGTCTGAACAGCATGGAGGACTGCACTGTCCCAGAACTGTTAATTTTTTTTTTTTTGACAATCCGCTCGATATCTCAGAGGCTATGATTTCCTCCAAGAGAAACCATTGCGTTATCTTACAGCCCTGTTTTCGGGCTCCACTTCAAAGGACAGAAGCATTCCTTAAAATATCCCATAACTGGTACACCAACCCCACTGAAATGATGCCGCGTTTCTTTTTCGGCAATCCCATTATCAGGGCGAAGTTAATGATGCTGCTTCGTGGCGAGACCGAAACTTTCGTCACCGAATTCGGGAAGGACGACAGGATGAGCAAGAGAGTTTCGTGAGAGTTTTGTGCGAAGGACACAAAGATCCGCTTCCTTCACGTCCACGATATAGTCAAGCTTTTCAGATAGAGTATGACCGCGATCAGTGGCGTGTCCAGGAATGGGCGGTGGGGGGAGTGACTCTATGTTATAGGGGGGGGGGCCGATTTGATACTCCGACTCACCGGTATATGGAATTAACATGGGAAGAAAAATTTATGGGAGGGGCGAACGCTGGATCGCCGCCCTCTAAAGATTAAGTTAAGATTAAGTTCAAAGCCTGCACCCGTGTACTGGCGTCCCTATTATTCGAGTGTGCGCATTTTGTTGGAGCAAACAGCTAGGCTTTCCAGTGGTTCCGGAACCGCAAGAACCGCCTCGCACCGGCGGTTCTCGTCCGCTGAGAACCGCAGGGTTGCCGCCACTAACCTTAACCTCTCTCATTAGTAGCACAACACTCGGTGAGGAACACAAATGGAACCGCGAAAAATCAGAGTTTCCTTGACAGCTGTGGAAAACATGAAGTTCAGAAATAAAAATGAAAAAATCGAGCACAGCAAGCACCCCGTTCCCCTCGACTCGTTTTCAGTGCGTTATTCACGATTCAACATCGTTGAAAAGTCGGAATTTTCAGGTTCCGAATTCGGCTCGGAACCGAGGTTCTCGAGAATCCTTGGAAAGCCTATGAGCAATCATGCACTCTTTCAAATCGGGCTGGAAACGGGAATGAGAATTCTACAAGACGAGAGTCCCATTGTGCGACAGCTAGATTCCCCATCGAAACTGTCATGCTCTTGAAACGAACATCAGTGATGAAATACAATCAAAACATTGGCTGACAGTTCTGGGTGTCCGGGAACATGATTCCGAGCTGCGCACCCCGGCTCCATGCTCGTCTGCGCTGCTTCGGGCAGATGGACAGGAGCAAATTCAAAGCAGATCATATCACCGGGAGAGCTCCAAGCTCCATGTCTCCTCAGTTTTCCAGATGATTGAGTGCTCGCGAACATTAGTACAACTAGACGATATGGCGGATCACATTAGCCATAAAACTCACGGTATCAATGACTTGCAACGTTGAATGCACCCCTTGGAGAGCGAAACGGATCCCTCGTCGGTTCTCGGCATGCCCGTTCCCAATAACGGAACGCTAGAACAGGATTCCTGGAGAGGACCGAACAACGGCCGATACTCGCCCGCCGAAACCAGCAGACGACGGTCAAGGATTCCTTGCGCTGTGTGTTAGCCAGCAGCAGCAGCCAGTCAACCCGAAAATAGAGAGTTGTTCTGCTCCCCGCTTGGTTCTTTCAGGAAGCATACCCAGTTCGCCTGACATAAGGAAAGTTGGCAGAGTGCCCCACACACTGCAGAGGATTGAAAGTGCCTCACGAGGGCTGCAATTTTGAACACTGGAACTTTCACAGCAGTCTTTATCACAGAATTGCCCTCACCCTCACAATGTGAGAAGGAGTCCGGTTATTTCGCTCCTTTCCTATCTTTCAAGGGACCCCTCCAAGAATCCACCAGAGATTCGAGAGAAACCAAGAAAATATCGGGATCCGCAAATGAACGGAGCCCTGAATTAACAAAAACTTTCTTTGGTTTAGATATATTTCATTCAGAGTTAGTCAGGAGTGATAAAATTACAGTTTGAGGCATTCGCTTTCGGACCCGAGAGCTCGTATGGCGATGACGCCGAACTCGTTTTGCGATTATGCCGTGACACAAGTAGTGGACTGACGGGTTTTCTGGATCATTGTCTGTTTTCGCATTCTTTGGATGCGCTAGATGTCCTCAAGCTAAGAATATCCACCCTGAAAATGCGACATAGTTTCTCTATCGCCAAAGTACGCCGCTTTTCGGAACGGTCGGGAGTCAGGACTCCTGTTACCCTCCCAGAGCACCAATGGCGGTATCATGGTGTGGGATTCGATGCGCCAAAATCTTCCGAGACCATCTTTTCAGTGCGGTTTCGAGCCTTGCCGGTACAGGATTCCCGATCCCTGAAGAAACACTCACGTCATTTCTGGCTCAGTGCTGCCATGATTCAAAAAGCGCGCGGGAGCGTCTGCTCTGTCTGAAAACAATTGAGAACACACGTGAAGACCATTCACTCAGGTGTCTAACTTTCCTTTCAATCATATGGATCGAAGAAACTTGCACTGAGCGGCATTCCATACTGTTGAAAGACTGAGTACTACAAAGAAGGTAGAAATAGTTGGTTAGGAGCTAGTCATGAGGAATCTCAATCTTGTCGAATACAATGCTATCCAGAGCATTCCTGGAAGCGGCAAGTGCATTATTGCCGAAAATGCGCAAGGAAACATGGGAGCTGTCTGTGGTCGCAAACTGTGGAGACGCACAAATAATCAATGGGTGGAGGTTATGGATCTGTTCGACATGGATGACGATGAGGTCGTATCCTTCGAGGCAATTTTTGGAAAATTCTGCGCGGTTTCCAAAATGGGACAGATAGTGAGTCTTTTCTATTCTAATAAACTTAGAGATGTGTCACTCTCAAAAGCATCTTCATCGTGTATATGACTCCTTCAAGGACTTGACTTCCCACAGGTAACTTGTCAGCTAGAAGACGGCACCATCGAAAACGTTGGAGATATTTTCGGCGGAATACAATGCGCGAGGTGGTCTCCCGATTTGGAGCTCCTTGTGGTCATTTCTGGGAATGGACAGCTCTTGCTGATGCGTGAAAATTTCGACACAGTACGGGAACAGCTTCTAGAAACCGAAGAATTAGGCGAAAAGAGTGCCATAACTGTTGGATGGGGTAAGTTTTCTGCTCTGTGAGGTCGACTGTCGACGCCCACTAGGAACGGTATAGGAAAAGCAACCGAGTCGTTCAGTGCAATCCGGTCAACAAGTTGATGCTCTTTTAAAATCGAACAGGAAAGAAAGAAACTCAGTTTCATGGATCGGAGGGCAAAAAAGCTGCCAAAACGGTAGTTGTTCAGCGAGAACCCTTGGCTGAGTTTGACGATCAAACTCCGTACATCGTTTGGAGGAACGACGGTCAACATTTTGCAACCAACACAGTGCACGACAACTTGAGGTTCGTTTCTGGACCTGGAACGACCAAGATTATTACTATGGACTGTTGGACTCGACGCGTAAAGAATACTGCAAGCCGAAGAACAGCCGATTTCGTACTTTTCCAGGACGATTCGAGTATGGTCTCGGGACGGTGTGCTTGAGTACACGGCGGAGAACATTCCTCGACTTCACGGGGGCCTCGCTTGGTGGTGGGGTGATGAGAATTTGATCGTTTCTGTCGACACTTCCCCGAAGGTGAGATTGAATATCAAGACTCCTAACTGGTTAGGCTCAAAGGCGTTCAATACTTGACTGTGCCGAGAACTGGACGAATTACTGTTCGCGAAATTGATACCGGATCATTCACAGGAAAAACGGAGAGTTATATTTTATGAAACCAATGGACTACGTCACGGCGAATTCGATCTGCCGCGGAATTACGTTGTGAGAGAGATCTGCCAGGGAACGCTGCGAGCTGTCCGGGTTCTGACCGTGTGGTGCAGGAACAGCGATTGTGACGTCATGCTAATCTACACCATGAATAATTATCATTGGTATCCAAAACAGACTCTGAAGTTTTCGAAAGAAGTTCGAGGCTTCATCTGGGATTCACAGGAGTATCTAAGGGTCTTGGCCGGCGAGGAACTCCACTACTACAAGCGAGTATAACGTTCGCTTTTATACTGTTGGTTCTATCATTCCTATTTATCTGCTTTTTTTGAACGAATGATTTCTCCATCTTCCAGATGGATCTTCTCTGTGGATGCAAACGATCGAGGTGTAGTGACAAGTATCGATGGAGATCGCTTGCTGCAGACCGACCTATCCAGATGTATTATTCCACCTCCTATGGCCAGCGTCACATATGTTTCACCCCAACCAGTGAATCACGTGGTTCATTTAGAATACTCCACACTCGCTCTGACTACGGACGGTTGTCTCGTTTCGTTCTGCGGGAACGTCGCACCCAAATCGTTCGTTCTACCGGATCAGTATCGAACCTCGCTCATTCACTTGACGGCTTTGAACGAAACTAAAATTTCTGCGGTTCACTGCTTCCTCGGCTCTCACCGCCTGGTTACCATCGATCTTTCGAGTGAGACTGTTTACAAATCCATCGGTCTCGAAGAGTCTCCAGAATGTCTTTGTGTATCCAAAGGGTACCTCTGGGTGAAATTCAAGAACAAATTCGTTCAATTCTCGTTTGAGCTTGAGAACCTCGGCTCACACCCCACCACTGTCGGGAAATTCGAACAATTGTTGTGCTGTCGTGAAAACGCAATGATTGGCTTCAACGCGTCAGAGAGGAAAGTTTATTTCGAGGATCAGGAGCTGTGCGGCAACGCTTCGTCTGTGGTTCTTCACGGTGATTCTTTTGTTTTGGTGACGACACTGGACAACAAGCTTAACAGTTTTCCGATTTTCTGCGAGCAACACACTTGTTGCGATAGCCGTCAGCTCGAAATCGGCAGTCTCTTGGTAACATCGGTCCCTCTGGACGGCAGAGTGATTCTTCAAATGCCCCGTGGGAACCTTGAAACTATCTACCCTCGCCCTCTGCTGCTAAGAGACATACATGCACAACTTTCTCAAGGGCACTTCGCTGAAGCCTTTCGGTTGATGAAAGTTAATCGCATCAATCTGAATCTATTCTACGACGACGATCCAGATTTGTTCGCTGACAGAGTTGAGTCGATTGTGGAAGAAATCCGTCACAGTGCCGATCTCAATTTGCTCATCATGGACCTGAAGGAAGAAGACGTAACTCGAACCATGTACAAAATTTACTATTCTCTCCTACAAAGACCGAAAGTTGTCGCAGTCAAAGACATAGCTCGGATATGCGATATCATCCGCCAGGTTTGTCTGCAGAAAGACCTAGACAACCCTCATCTGAGCGTGGTGACCTGTTACGCGAAGAAAAACACGACTGAAGACTTGGAAGAAGCTCTTCGTTGGATCAGTCGCGAAGAGAGTCGGTTTGACGAAACGCTCAAGTATCTCTTGCTCCTCGTAGACGTGAAACAGTTGATGGATGTGGCACTCGGCCTCTATGATTTCAAACTGTTCCTCAAAGTGGCTCAATTCTCCCAGGTCGACCCGAAGGAGTACCTCTCGCTCCTCAGGGAAATGAAATCCTATGAGAACGAGAATTATAGGAAATATAAAATCGATCTTCACCTGAAACGCTACGAGAGAGCCTTGAAAAATATCGCGAAGTGTCCCGAAAATTTCGCAGAATGTTTGGATTTAGTTATCAAAGAGAGACTGTTCACGAAGACTAGGAATCTTTTCCCCCGTGACTCGACGGAGGCTCGAGCCCTGACATCTGCTCACGCTGAATATTTGTTTGCCAAAAAATACTACAAGGACGCCGCGATTTTGTTCGTCCAAGCTCGCGAGTACCAGCGAGCTTCTCAATGTTTCGAGAGAGCTTCGTGTACCTCGCTGTGCCTAGAAGCCACTCGCTTGGCTGGTCAGCCCTTGGAACCAGTTGTGAAGCGGATAGTCGCAACCCTGCTTTCCGAAAACAAACACAACGAAGCCGGGTCATTGATGAAGGAGTTCAATTATCCTGCTGACGATATTTGCTCCGCATTCATCGAAGGCGGTTGCTGGGAGCAAGCTTTCTGCAATTTGCATTTGGTTCCCGGGGAACGGCAGGAATATCAGAAACGACAACTCGAGGAAACTTTGCTGTCGCACAATAAAAACCTGGAGGAGAAAGTTTCGGACTTGAGCATCAAGCTCCAGAATCACGTCACCCGGCTAGAAGAGGTCCGCGAACTGAAATCTGCTCGAGATGGCGATTACATGAATTTCTACGATGATTCGGACTTTCCGATGTCAGAAGCCGGAAGCATGATCAGCGGAGCGTCCAGGGGGAGGTCCACACGAAGTTCTGCGAAAAGCGGAAGCATAACGACGCTGCAAACTAACAAACAGATAAGTAAAGCCAAGAAACCGCGCTACACTCTGAAACAGGGCTCGCCCTACGAAGATTTGGCGATCGTGCAGGAATGTTATCAACTAATCGAACAAGTTAAGCCACTCTCCGAGGAAATCGCTCCGCTACTCCACGGTGAGTCCCGATTTCCCAACTGCTCGAATAAGCATCAGAGAAGGAACTTTGAGAGCCCAAAACCAAGGCGTCCCTGCTTCACTTTCGAGTTCTCGAGAGAACTGCAGAAAACAGAGGAAGGTACTAGAGCCAACTTTGTGTTGATACATGCGTCATACTTCCGCTCGCTTACAGTTGCACATTCTTGTGTGAGAGCCCCGCGAATTGATCGTGGGAAAATTTTGAACGAGTTACGAAGGAGTGGGCTTACCAGATTCTAGAACCGGATCTACGGAATTCGGGGTTTTCAACTCAACGCTGTGGAAATTCAGAGGTGTGGCCGACCGAAATTCACAAAAATGTACAAAACCCCAGAATCTCAGAATATAGGGCCATGACGTCTTGGTTCTGAGCTTTCAAATCGAATCCAAACAGCAATGCTAACATTAATCCGTAGATTCAAAACTTATCTTACAGATAATCGGGTATTCTCAAAGAGTTTCGATTTTTTTTCAGCCTCTCAGTTGCTCGGCTTATCAGAAGAAGCTGTAGGTCTACAGAACGGGTTTTCGGAGTTGATTCACAAAATTCGCGACTCATTTCTTGTGGCGGTCTGGCCCGAAGTACCTGAAGGGGAACCGCAAGTGATTTCTGATGTAGAACTTCGTGCCCGTCCGAATTTCCCCGATAATTTATCCTCATCGCTGCTCTTCTCGACTCGGTGGTAACATTTGAGACCATCTCTGCGGGCTTCGTTGTATATTCATTGTTTGTAAGTCTTATGAGCCTGTTCTGAAATGAGGCTGTGAGTCAGAACTCCTGACGGAGTGGAAAGAACTCGTTGAATAAATCATTATTCATCCGTTGTTTTGCTACCCAAGGAACTCTCGCCTGCTGTACTCCCAATGACGCGTCACGAACTCATGATGCGGAACTTGAGCACAAGCTTTCTCGCTCATTTCTGGACTCAAGTCGGCGGAAAAGTGGGGAAAGCTCAATACGGAATCAGAATTATTTGTGCTCATATTCCACCAATAAGCTGGACATTCCGCTCATAATCAGAGCATCGCCACATTCTCAGGAAATGTGTGAAAAAGTACAGAAGTCACAGCGGTCCACTGACTTGCTACGGTGTCCAAGGGGCTTTCCCCTCGATTTCCGACAGAACTTCTGAACCGTGAGGCGCTTGTTCTCTTTCTGGAAGCTGCTGCATCATAGCGGCGGTGACGGCCAGTGACTACTGCCGAATATTTGTTTCTTCCATCTTGATCTATCTTCCTAGAGTCCTTGGGAACTTCTCAGTCTGTGGTTGATTTTGGACAGAAACCTCGTCAGAGTTCCATTTGATGGGTTTTCTCGTAGTTGGCACAGTGTTTCCTCGAAATATAATATGACACCGAGCATCTCGACTAACCTAAGATGTCGCTGGAACTCGCCCGGTCGAGATCAATGCTCCTTTCACTATGGAGACTGCCATCATCTGAATGATCGTCGGTCGCATCATCTTCGTGATCATCATTCAACGTAATGCTCCAACATCGACAAAAAGAAACATGAGCCCCATCCAGACTGACAGATAAGATGACGTCATTTCTGCGTTGGAAAGTACGCTCCTTCGATATTCTGGTTGGGGTCATAGGAGCGCTCTGAGGGGACGTCATGAAAACGGGATGCCTTCGCATAGAATCAGTGATGGTAGAGCAGACTTCCGGATCGTGGAGATCGCGATCGATTGATATGATTCTGCGTCGAGTTCCTCCTCAGTCTCTTGGTGGGAAAGCTCCGAAGGTGTCCTCCTGTACTCCGCTTCTTGAAAATGTCGATAGGGTACAGGAAACGAACGTGGAATCGTCTTCAATAAAGCAGCCGCAGGCATCTTCAGGGTTGTTGCCCCTGTTATTCTCTGCAATCACGGGCACGGAGTAATTTCGGCTTCAGCAATTCTGAGACTTGATCGATATGATCGGATGAATAAAATATTCCATTCCGGCGCGCTGTCGCTCCATACCTGGCGGATGGAAAACAACTTGTTTTTGCGGAGAACGTCGCCATCACTTAAACATTTTCAAATTCTGAGTTCGACGAAAGAAAAGAACGACTACCCTTTTAAGAAAATTTGCTTTGGGGAAAACTCCATGCCCGTGATTCGTCGTCCAGCACTAACCTGTCAAAACAACACAATCATCTTTTCTTCCCCGAGTCAGTGTCCTGATATCGTTAAAATATTCTTTTACGACCCCTGCGCAGCAGAAGCGAGCATGTTGGAATGATCAGATGACTCTAAAGTCTCAATGAGAATCGAAATCCGGAATCGGATATACCAGAATGATCGCATGAGCGTGTTCCTAAATTTCAGAATCACCTTCACATGATCCTTTTCACACCTCACCACTTGAACAAGCCAGTTCCGGCCAGAGGAAGTCGGACGGTTCCTTCGTGAAATATTTCACTTCAAGTCTTCTCTGTTTCGAACATATGTTCTTCTACGACGAACTTTGAATCGTCGAGACTTCGAGATTCGGAAGCGAGAATTCGCTGGATGTCAGAGAGAACACGACTTCCACCTAGTCAAGAGATAGCTGAGTGGACGACGAGCTCTGTACCTCACATTTGGATTCAGGTACCTATCTGTTCCACGATCGCGATCGGATTTCAGCGAATCATGATAACGTCGAACCTGAGCGATTTTCAAACTTTCTGGTCATCCTTTCCTCTCTCGCTGTGACGAACCCGCATTCTCGTTCAACCGGCATGACCCACATGGGCCCGTCATAACTTATGGCGCACGTGAGGTTGTGGACATGAAGTCGCTCCGACCGCTCAAATTCTGGGAGTTCGTCTTCGAAATGAGGCATCGCTTCGAAGACCCAAATTCATGCGACAGTGTCGTTCTCCAAGGAGCGAGATCTTCTCTCCTCCCAGAATTGAAGTTTCTGGACTACCCCCCTTTTGGACAACCAACGGACCTATGGTTAAGGAGACTGTGACCCGGAGTCGCCCGAGAGAAATCGAAACTCAGCTCTTGTGGAGTATTCACTGTTTTGACCCCAGTCGATTCCAGATTATTGAGTTGAAATTATCGTGGGAATGCAAGTTCAGCTAGCATGAGTACCTGAAACGGTCGTAGATGATCTCGATAGACGACTGTACCAAAGTACGTTTACATTATCAGGTCCTCTACCGCAATAACAATTTCAAGGTCTTTCCCTTCGATATAGTGCGTATTCTCGTAGCTCTCTGTTTCTAAACATCCGATAAGGTAGAGATCAGATAGAAGGAGCTCCCTTCTCTCCGGTTTACGCAGCCAGACGTTTCCGTGGACAAAATGAGCCAGTCTTGGTTCCCAGTTTCCCTTGCACAGAGAAGAAATCATTAAGTAGTTAATTCTGTCTCCATAGAGCTCGTTTTTCCGCCGATTTACAGTTTTGCGTCGTAACACTCGATGTACTCCATGGAGACTACGCCCAACTCCGGAACTCTAAAGCAGAATGCAGTCGGGATATAATAGCTTCGACGATTTATTCCGCGTATTCCAGAATGGCGTCGAGAGAAAACAGAAAAATCCCTGGGATCTCTCGACGACATGGAAGCCGGGTGGCCAGGAACCGGTTTCCGAATTCTGCCGGAAAAGCAGCTCCATTGTGAATCGGAGTCGGGATTCGCCGAAGCCGCCCAGCGATTGCCGAAGTGACGACATCTAGCGGAAAGCTCCACGTTGGATGCTGTGATTGTATAAAAATCGGGTCGGACGGATTTTCTCTGACCGAGGGTGAATTCGAAATTTAGCTGAAGATTCATTATCATTTTGTCCCTTAGATTGCTCTCTGAGCTTCCCTTCTCCTGGCGGATTCGATTCCTACCGAATGTGGCGCTTCGTCGTGGAGCCCGCATATAGATAAAACACTCAGCCAGCAAAAGTCGTCACTCTTTGACGAAACGTCAAAAGAACATCATGGCTCACTTGGTAAGTGTTGCAGAGCTTCTCTCCAGGGTACCCAATTTTTGTACGCCCAATTCGATCGGAATCGTGCAAATCATGGGGTGATGCGGTCCGTTTCGTTTACTTGCAAAAAATTATTCTCCGATTTCTCATTGTCTATATTTTTCTGACAGCTCCAGATTTTAGCGTGTGCTTCCCTTGTGATAGCAACAGTTGCATTCCTGCCGGAACATTCGAATCTCCCTCCCCCAGCCGCGGTTCCTGCTGTTGAGAGCAAGCCTGACAAGCTCACCTCTCCTGCCGAGATAATAACCGCCATCGAAGACTTCAAAGCGAACAAAGGTCTAGGAGTTGACGCAAAGATGTTCTATGGCGCCGGTCCGAAATTTGGTGTTAGTCAGATGATGGGATACGGGCTCGGTTACGGAGGACTTGCTGGTTTAGGGGGCTTCGGTTACGGGGGTTACGGTGGAGGTTTCGGAGGTTACGGCGGTGGTTTCGCCGGTGGCAACTACGGAAGTTATGGTTCCTTCAAACAAGATCCTCAATTTGGTAACTACGGATCTTTCGGACAAGGTGGATACGGAGGTGGATTTGGAGGCCGAGGAGCCTACGGGGACCATGGTCCTTTGGCACATGGACCCGCAGTTTACGCTTGAATTTGGTGAACGCTCTAAATCATGTACAAAATAATCTGTGATATACTGTAACTTGAATCATCCCACCACTCGATATTGTAAGCTTGCTCGAATGAATAAATGACAGAACACAGCTTTGGAAACTTTCTCTGGGTGACCACCTGAACAAGGAGACTACCGCGAATCCTCCAAAAAATCCAGGCAAAAAATTAATGTTTCGTTTTTCCTTCCGCATCTCGGAGTGTACCGATAAATTTTGAAAAGTGTTCCCTCTCAACCAAATTTGGATAATGGATCTGCTTCCTAAAAATTAAGGCTCTCGGAATTCCCCAAACAGAGGATTGCATTTTCTGTCAAGGTTGCTCGTATCGAATCTGTTGGAGTAAGAATCCTCTGTGACCGCGACGTTGACTTTAAGAGTGAAACGAACAACAGCCGTGATCGAGCGATTTATTTCAGAGTCTTTCCCGTCCACGGAAACTTCATGCGTTTTGTCTCCGGCAGCTTGCGAGATAGGTCTCATGTGCAGTAGAGTCCAAGGTCGAATTCCGAGCTTCTATAACCTGTGACGAGATTGTTATAGCAGTGTTGACGAACGAAGTCCCCCATGCTTGGATTGTTTTTGGGAGAGAAAAGTATCCTATATTTGTCGACAGACCAGAAAGTCACGAATAGAAGTCAGGTGTCGTCTCAAAAATCATTCGAACTCGACTGTTGCTCTGGTCCGGGTGTGTCGCTGGTTTCAACTCGACAGTTGAGTTCGCTGAAATTTTCTCATCTGTTTCGTTGGAGTGTTTCACCAGTTTGGACGTCATGGAGATTTACTTTTCGTGGCTCTGGTGGATCTTGAACTTCCATGAATTGACTCGGAGACCCGAATCCCGGATCTCGCGAGGCTCCCCCTGCAGTGCCACTCATCAGCATGACATGCTCATGCCCTGAAAGTCTTTTCGACCCCTTCAAAAGTACCTACACGAAGTCCGTGCGCAGATCCAGCGTTACTGTTTTCGCGAGAATCAGCCTGCGTAGACTGAATCGCATCGAACTCTGCGACAATGTTGGGAAAGTCAGCGTTCAACGCTGGATTCAATTTTCTGTAGCAGGTATTCACTCGGGGAAGAACGGCCCTGATTGTGGCTGATAGCGGCAACGGTGAACCCTCCTCATCAAATTCTTCTGACGATGTTCTGTTTACATTTTTGTCTCCGAGTTCAATGTATTTGGGCAACCCGAGTCGAGAATTTCGCTGAATCAAGGCTTCTCAGAGGAAGATCATCCCAATCTCGTCCCGACGAATTTTTGAAATCAGAGAGAATCGGAGGGAACCATTGGCTCCACAGAAAATCTCAGCTCTCACATTGCTTTCAATTTTACCGAATGAGCGATTATCGCTTTTTCTGTGTTCCGATTTAATGCCGCTTGTAGTTCTCAGAATGTGACGTTCGGAATAGAATTGTGCTAGCCGGTTATCGAGATTTCCAATAAAACGAGCAGTTCATGACGTTGTACTCGAAGATGTCGATATCTGAGAAAATCTCCCGACGTGATCTCGGTTTCCCTTTTCGGAAATAAAACCAGATGTTTCCCTCGAAGATGCCTCTATTTCAGAAACATTCGCAAGCAATAATAATCTGGCGACTCGAATTAGACTTTGTAATCTTTTCCCCTGAAAATCGAATAAGTGTCCACAATGGGCACTATTAGAAGACATTATAAGCGAGTGGCGTTCGGCGGAATTCTTGGAGTTCTGGTAGGTTCCAAAGAATGGAATTCCTCAGGAGGGACAGTCCAATCTTGTATGCATTGTTCTAAAGTGTATCTCAGCTGAAGAGAGCCGCGGGACGGCCCCCTGCCGGTGTTTTTTTTTCTTCAGGAACCCGCCAACTGTCCCTCGCAAAGCTTCTGGCGGCGCGTCGGTTACCGAATATGACGCACGCTGTTTGGTGCCGGTGTATAAAACACGCTTGCAGAATCCAAACCGTCATCATTCTCATCTGAGACGGCGACTAGACTCAATCAAGGCAATGGCTCGCATGGTGAGCACACGGGAGCTGCTTCCAATGGCTTCTCTTCCAGCGCATTCAAAGTTTACTAAGATCTTACTTGAACGTTTCATTGTTTCAGTTCAAACTCGCACTCTGTGCCGCTCTGGTGTTGGCTGCCACTGCTGCTCCGGTCGAGGATAACAAACCTGTCGCGGAGACCTCTGTTACGGCCAAATCATCGGAGAAAGCCACCGAGTCGGTTGATGGGAAGATCTTCCCTGGAGTTGGACTCGGTTACGGTCAAGGCCTCGGCTACGGTGGCGGTGGCCTCGGTTACGGAGGACTGGGTTACGGCGGTCTCGGTGGATTCGGATACGGTGGCCAGGGATACGGTGGATACGGAGGAGGTTACGGCGGTGGAAACTACGGAAGCTACGGAACATTCAAACAAGCCGGATCCTACGGTAACTACGGCAACTTCGGTCAAGGCGGTTACGGAGGATACGGCGGTCTCGGATACGGAGGATACGGCCAGGGTGTTGGACTTTACGGCTGAGCCTCGTTTACCGAACAACCGACAAATTTCGTCGAATCTGTGATACTGTTTAATCTCAACCACGCTGCGTTGATGCGGATTTCCTAATAAATTTTCACAGCTTTTCATTAAATATCAATACTGATTGAACTTCTTCACTGTTGGCTATCACTCGAAACTGCTGCCGGATGTTTCAGCTGATAAATGTCATCGAATATTTTTTTACTAATAGTTTTGAACTTGCCAGACATTATTTCTGAACTCTATTGTGAGAGGCGTCTTTCCAAGAGAAAGTATTTTTTTCGAAGAAATGCCATGGTGTAGCTACTCATGTTCCAGATTGTTGACAATTGGTGTTGCTTTTCACCACGGGGCTTCTCCGAGAGTATTCGCGGAGGCTCAATTCGATGTAATGAGAAGATTCGAGCCCTTCAAGTGACAACTCTCCACCTCGTTTCTTTTTGCCCGCCCACAATGTGAATTCATGCACAAGAAATTCCTGTCTACGCTGCGATCTCTGAATCGTGAAGCAGGAAATTCCCGCCTCGCTAACAAGCCAATGTTCAAGTACATCCTGGCGATGTTTGGAGCATTGCGAGGGTTCTAATGGAGGTATGACACAAAATTCTAATGGTATAAATGTGATAAGCGCTGCTTTATTCTTCAAATGAACACAACACGCATACATAGGCCGAGAACGAATCAGAGAGTTGAGTATAAAGTATGTCAAACTCAGAAAAACTAATACGCAAGACATTGTCTAGATCTTATTGTCAAGATCGGTGCGGAGGAGATCCTTGCAGAGTGGTTACTGTTCGTTACAGTATAAATAATGGCTCCGTATGATCAGGTAAGATAATTTTTGACTCGATTCACGAAAAAATGAGATGGACCATTGAACGCTGTGGCAGCCAGTCGATTTCTCAGTTTCCACAATTTTCGTTTCCTCATCACAATAACTATGGCTGGTGCTAAGAGGTGAAAGCGTCACTAAATATATAGATTAAGCAATACGCTCAACCCTACAAATTGAATATTGCTCGCTTTCTTGAAAGTATGTACAGAATGATGGCTTTCGTAAACGCCCTTTTGAAGACGACTCCCCGTTCACGAACTTGTCCTGTAAACTACGATTCCAATGAGTAGAATAAATCTATCTAAAATGACCGATGTGGCTGGAATCAGTGGACAGAATCGGCGTATCTGAGGCTTCTTGAAAAATTGTAGACTCGGTACAAATTACGGTGTATGAATTCAGATCATATCCTCTTGTCGACGAATCCCAGCTTCTCGGAACATTCGTATTGCCGTGTGTACAACAGAAAGTCAACTGGTTCACCGGCGAATGGATTCGGTCATGGGTCCCCACTGCCCTGGTATGGCATTCCTAGTTTTGGCCGGAGAGGCTTCATTCTTTTACTCCTATTTCGTTGAAAGTTTGATTGTTGAGACTCCAGATCTTGTTTTGCAGTTGAACTTTGATCCGCGGGAAAATCGATCATCATGGCAAACCAATCGATGACAATCCTCCGTAAATCTGTCGCTGAGGTCCTGTAGTAACGGAAACGATTGAGAATTCAGGCTCCTTGATTCTGATCTATATGGATTGCTCATTGACTGACGACTCGAAAAGTCCCGAAGCACTCACGTTCAGACGGAGTTGAAAGCAAGATCATTGGGGCTGATGGGCGTTTTGGCGCACTTTTGTTGCTTCTGCTCCCAGCTTTTCCGCGCGGTTTTGTATCTCTCCATTTCATGGCACCATTCAGAATACATTTTCCGGTATTCTCCTTCGTTGGGAGCCGTGCAGGTTTGGGTATCGAGAGTGACGTTATGAGCGCAAACGGGACTTCCGTTGGGCAGCAGAGACTGTTCGTAACGCCCAGCATCGCGCTGGTTCGTCCCCATGATCACCTGCGGATAACATTCAATTGTGGAAAGACATCTTGCTTCGATTTAGATCGAAACACGGTCAAGAACGATTTAAAAGAGTTGAGAAGGGCAGTGAGTGAAATTCGTCGATGAGAAAACGATGAGCAGCCCAGTGGAGAACTTCAAGACTGCACCCAGATATCAAAATTCTCACCAATCCTCCGTCCCACGTGAGGAACTTCCGCGGACCCATGACGATTTCGACACCGTTGTGACGCCACTGGGGTGGCTGGCCCTGGGGATGGCGCTGAGGATCGACGCAAGTCGCCAAGTGAAGAGTCTCGCCCCAGAATGCGCGAATTTCACGGCGTTTCAGAGATGCGGCGCAAACTGAAGGCATAACGCCAGCAACGTCTTGAATAAATCCGGTCGAATACGGTCTGCATTCTTGCTGCTCAGGGTCCCAGCCGCAGTAAGGATCTCGAACGCACTGGTTGCAGGTCTTATGTCGCGTACGACACATGACGAGATCCAGTTGGACAACGCCTGAAACAAGTCAAGAATCCCTCGGTGACGACGGCGATTTTCTGGAGGAAAGCGGAGAATTTTTCTCAGTAAAAATGTCCATCGAGTGAGATATTGACCTGAATCCGACGCCACGAAGAGTGCGCGATGCTTTGTTGAGATTTCCATGGTGCGAATCGGCTCTGGGGCGGTCACGCGCATCACGTCAACCAGATGCGAATACGGTTGCTGGGTGCCTGTGTTGCCTTGAACCAACTTGAAAACGCGACCATCCCTAGATCCAGCGTAGTGGATGGTGTATTCGACGCCTTCGACCTCCTCGCGATGCACAGCAAGTGATGTGAAAACAACATTAGCTCTGGAATGAAGAAATCAGCTCCTATAAATTACACGTGCATCCTTGGGATCTCTAAATCTACCCCGACCTCCCACAGGAGATTGAATTCAATCGACAGCTCGAATTACTGACCGGTGATAGACTGGTCGGCCTCCTGAATGACTGACAGCTGAGTCCATAAGAGAGTGGCCTCGAATGAAGTTCATAACGGAATCAGGAAGAGTTTGAGTGTCGTTGACACACGATCCTGGTCTAGGTTCTGGAACCTTGGATGAAAGCACAGGCAGCCATGCCGAAGACGACGTCTCCTGTTCCTTGAATTTGCCATTGAACACCTCGTTGATGGAGTCCAAGGAGAACGCGCACACAGCCGATCCATAGAGACCGTTCATCGGTGTAGTGAACACAGCGTAGAACATGCGATCATCTCCGGGGATCTTATAGACGGATTGAATCTCGTTGAAGTAGAATGGATAATCGCCAGGAATCGAGCAGTTGAGACGAGCTTTGAGGTAGGTTGCCCAGTTCTTATTCAGGATGTTCTTGCCTCCGGTGTCTCGTTTACAGATACGAGCCACGCGGGAGTATACGGATTTCCCGCAGTTTATGTACTCGACGGCGCTCTCACGGAAGAAGAAATACACATATTCCCCGATGTCGAAAGAGCCCACGAAGTTTGGTCTGTCGAGCCACTTTGAATCGTATTTTATGGTACGTTTGAAGTGATATTTCTTTTGACGAGTGGTCTGTTCGAAGAGATCGGTGCGGAAAATCACCGTATCAGCTTTCGTGAATTCGGCGACCGTTCCCGAGTAGAGTCCTGGGAGATCGCCAGGGTTCCCTTTCTCAACCCACACCGCTGTCGAGTTGTCATCCGGATCGAAGGGACATTTCGCCACGCCGCTACCGATTCCTGGGATTGTGTCGTGAATGTGCGATAGGTTTGCCTGGAAGTCGCGGATGGCAATCATCAAAATGAGGTTCCAAGGTTTTCACGCAAGCGAAAGGCTTCCGCTTTGCAAGCTACTGGAGCATGAATCTAAGATCAGATCTTCTCAAGGAGATGAGGGCTTCAATTTACGGTCTCTCACTGTACTCACATGAACGACCCAATCTTTTGGATTTTGAGCATTGGTGCCGCAGACGTAAAGACGATCTCGTCCCATGGGTTGAATCACTTTGATATGGTTCCGGCATTCGTATTGCTCACTTTTGCCTTTTGACACGCAGCTTTGCACATTATGGGGATTCAGCGCGAGAGAGTCCATATCACACCTAGAATAGTCACAGCAAAATGATATAGTGGATCCGAATCGCAGTCTTGGGGTGTGTTTCTCATTCTCATCTTTGGCTGTCAACTCACCTCGTGCGATTGATATCCTTGGTCGGAAGCTTGAAAATTCGATCCATAGAGCCGACGTACAACGCATCGTGACGCTGATCCAAGTGGAACGTCCTGTAATGGAGCTTGCCACAGGAGAACAGGCGAACGTGAGCCTTGGAGACAAGACTTGAAGCCTCGCTCAACGCCACCAGGTCACTCAGCAACAGTATAGCCCTCATGATTCAGGTGTAAGAGCAACGCTCCCAGGAACACTGAAGTGGAAAAGAAAAGATTCAGAACGAGCTCTCCATGAATGGAACCCACACGTTCCAAGCTATCGTTAGCGAGAATCTCGATTTCTGAATCCATGAGCACCGTATCATTAAACCGTCAATCACTTCGGAAACAACACTGTCTGATCGAATCCATCTGTGGGCCCACATCGGATATCCGAAAGTCACGAATGGTTGGATATGACATCATTTTCCAAGATCTTCTCCGATCGACTACATACACGACGGATTTTGAGTGCGGTGCGCCTATTCGGCTGCATCAGAACAATGAGAAGCAGGTAGCCGATGCACTGAGGCACCGATGTCAACTTGAGATGGAGATTCATCGATACTCGCCATTCCAAACGAGAAACCTCCCGTGGGTATCGCTAACAGTTCATGACGAAAAAAGAGTCAGATGATCTCGCGGCAGTCTCAATCTAACGTGGTTCATTGATCGAAGCTTACCGTTCAGTGAGTCTTCACAGTAGACGAACGCTTCAGAGGATCATTGCGGTCCCACGACGTAAACGAGGGTCTTCACGAGGACGCAGATCTTAGTTCTTCCAGGTCTTGACTGGTTGTTTGAAAAATCTGAGTGGAAGGAGTTTCAGTTCCCCCGAGAATGCGAAACTCAGCTTTCGGAGCTGAAGCTTCAGCACCGTAGACAATCGCACACAAACATGGCTCCGCTCTCTCACTTCGTAACGACGGTATCCATAGTGCCGACATCTTCACCCGGAGTTTGGCGATCCTTCACACAATGAAAAGTTTCGGGAGTTCCCTTGCCAGTTCCATCTGCTTGGAATATTCGCCGAGTTCGCCCGAATCGGGATGCGGTGATCGTGTCCTCAAAAATGTTCTCATTCGAAATCAAATTCATCGAATCGGAGTCTCATGCATCAGAGCCATCTCTTATGCGATCAGGTAAATCTTGTCTTATGCGATCAGGTAAATCTCTTGCCAGCTCTCACAGTCAGATCCTTGTTATATTGTCGATGCTTGTCCCCTGAGAACTTTCAGCCGAGAAAAACTAGTCGCAGCTCAGGCCAGAGGGCGGTAAGAAGACGCGACTATGCGGCGAGCATACCGGTGCAGAGCGACACACGGTTAATATTTCGCCCGGTTCTGGGATGCACCAGTTTCGAATACCTGATCGACTGATTGATGTACATGACTGAAAAGATGGTGTCACAGAAATGTGCTCAACGTTGACTGATGGGGATATGTGAGAGATCGCTCTCATGGGCATTCTCGACGTTCTCTCGACTCCGTCATGCACCGTTTCAGGACGTCATATTAGTGTTTTTCTTTTCGCTTTCAAACCACAAGTGACCGCATCGAATCGCTTCCAAGGGATGCAACATCCTGACATGGTAGGCCAGCAATTTCCAGGGGGTGGCTGGGACGCCCTACCCCTTTTTTAAGGTCAATCTCGACGCTGCTGTCTCTTGCTTCCGTTAGGTGTCCAAACGACGTCTGAAGTCCCTTGTTTTGGGTGTGACACATAGAATTCTCTTCTGTCTACATATCCCGACGCGAGAACATCGCGTCAGAGCACCTTAATTCCCAAAAGCGCTCATGTAGGCGGATACGCCCCTCTCTCCTCTGCATTGAACAATAGCTCATTTTTCATCAAAATGATGATATTTTTATTCCAAAGTTTTCATCCTGGCAGTAATTTCCAGCATGCGCTCCACAAAATCGGTGGAAATCGGTTTCCTGTTCCACCCCATTTACATCCCAATGCTCCAGCAGACGGAGATAGCAAGTATTTTTATGGCATTCAAAGGTGGCATTCAAATGGATGTGACTTTCAATTTGCGACGAATCGAGGCGCATTTTTCGGAACGTAAAAATATGTCCCGCTATTCGTGCTGAAAGGAAATGTGCTGCCGGGTCGACTCTGAATTCTGACACTAAGTTCTCCAGACCAAGATCTCCGTGATCATAACTTGGTCCATTTTCGTTAATTTCGACTCTGAAAGTTAAATGTAACCACCATCTTGGGACGTGCGCAAGATTTTCGTTTGATGAGCACTATTGTGTCTGTCACTCATCGAGCGGCCACAGACGAGGCTATCAATGAAGCCGAGTCGATCGACATACAATTTGACACCATCCTCTTACCTATTGAATGCGAACTCAGAGCACTCGTCGAAGGTGTTCCTAGTATTCGTTGATGATAGTTACATAAAAATTAAATACTTTGTTTTCATTCCGGAAGTTGCTGGCGTGACCCAGCAGTTTAGCCCGCAACTCTTCGAAACAGCACCTTACAGATCATGTAGGAGAAGATCTCGTATTTTGAAAGGCAAATGAGTGAAGTTCGTTGAGGCGGGACGCACTATTTCGCCACGCATTATGAAATGGCGTGAAGGATATCGCTCAGATTGGAATCTGAAACGCGTCGCCGGTCTCGCCCTCAAAAACGAGCTCATCCCAGAATCCAAAACCCGTGGGAATGCCAACAGTCGCCGAGACTCCTCACTGCCCCCGCCGCTCGATTCGGGATTTGACGAGGAATCGGATATATGATCATTGTTGGAGAACTCCTGCAACATCATCAAAAGCTTCTTCTACACGGCCTCAGAAGCGGTCGCTTGTATTATTCAGCAACTACATGAAGGCTCGGTTTTGATCTTCATCTATCGCCTGCTCTGGACCTTGTCAATATATGCACCGCCTTTGTGCAACAGGTACAGCAGCGACCTTTTCAGACAGGCAGGGTATCTGGTTGTCTCGATGATCTTTCCAATCACGCTTCTTATAGGATAGGAGAGCTCCTCGTGGCATGTCTCCAGTAGTCTTCCTGGCATACCGTCGATTTCGGAGGCTTCGTTGGCAGATTATGTCTTCATATTTTCTTCGACCTCAATCTGCTACTTACTTGAAACGAGTGAAAGTAGATCCAGAAGGTGTGGGGAGATTCACTTGTGCGTCTATTCGCCCGATGACCTGTTCGACTGCGCGTTTTCCGACTGCAGCAAAGAACTCGTTTATCTCATCGATCGGTTTCTGCATGAGCTCGAGTCTCATAGCGTCTCCTCGCTTCTTGCCTCTGAATTAAGAGTTTACCACCCTCCGGGCTCTCTTTGGGTCGCCTTTCGCCTTTTCGATTTTCTTTTTGTAGAAGTCGTTTCTGATTTTACGCATTAGTCGGTGTAGTGTTATTTTGTAGCTATCGTAAGCAACCTTCGCAGCTGCCCCCTGCCCCCCCCCCTTGGATACGCTAGTGGGACCTCCCCTACTAAGTATTCGTGTTTTTCATATCTCCCATGCTAACCACCTAATCACCTTCATAGACTCCAAAAAGTATAATCTGATCGATCATGAGTCGCCCGAAAGTGGGCCCCAAGGCCACAGGCTAGGATTCCAGATCGGTACCGGGGCCCTAGAATTTGGGCCCCAAGCCCTGGGTTGCCGACCCCTGCTCTAGGTTTCAACAATCTCAAGGCCTTCGACTTGTAAGCAGCGAGAATAACATCTGCTTTTTCGCTTAAAACCTGCGAAATCGTCAAAACTTTGATCGAAAATCGAGTTTTCCAGAGTTTCCGACGAATCCGATTTAGAATGTCCGGCACAAAGCCTACGTTAGGTATCCTTAATCGTTTCCCGGTGAAACCGTGACATCTTAGAGTCCGCCTGCCCTCTGCGTTCAGAACTGCAGATCGATTTTGTTACGACGACTCGGAAAGATTGGAGCCAACTGAGCAGTAGAGTAAATGAATTCTCGAGTTTGAACCTTCGAGTTCACGTGGGAAACTCAACGGATTACACTCAAGACGTCGACCTGACCGCATCGTTCCCGCTCGATCCAAAGGAACCTGGCGGGCGGACTCGGCTCGTGAATGAATTTCGAGACGGATTCTCTCGAGTTCATTCAAAGAATACCACAATGGCAGGGTGAGCTGTGAGCCTAGAATCGGACGAAAACTCTGGCCTACACATGGCTGGCCTGCTATCTAACAAGCTTCGAGCAACCATATGTTTTCACCTTGTTGTCGTAAGATGCTCCGACGACTGACGTATGCGTTTGTTGGCCGCTCAATTTTGGTTTAGCCTATTGTTTGCGTTGTCGTAAACCTCATTGATGAGGTTGTCCGGCTGTTGCTGCAGTTGCCGCTGCAGGTGATCAATCAACTGCCCCTGGTGCTAAGTCACCTCCTCCTGGTGCTGAATCACCTGCCCCTGCTGCTGTACTTGTTGTTGGTACTGCGGGTGCAGTTGCCGCACCTGTTGCTCGTGTTGGTGCTGCTGCTGTTGTTGCTCCTGTTGTCGCTCCTGCCGCAGCTGCGCCAGCTCGTGCAGCTCCGCCCGGTCCTGGACCACCATCTCCATCATTTGTCTGTCGGAGAGGGCTCATGATTTCAGATGAGAGGCTCTCATTTCCTTGCCCTTCAGTCGTACAGGATGAAGGTTTGTTCACGGATCGGCACTTCATTTTCTTGATTGATTACTTTCAAAACTTCAAACTTCGCGCATAATTCTCCATGGACACACTGAGCTTTCATCCCGATCAGCATCTCAATGAAAGCCGCCGCACAGTGGGCTAAACCACTTTAGGCGGAAACAATTATTCCGACGCGGTTTCCGATTGTTTCAGCTGCTGGCAGCGGAATGCCAGTTCGAGATTGTTTGAGCTTAACGCTGCACTCAGTTTCTTGAGTCTCTCTGTCGCTTTCAGCTTTGTGTTTGTTATCTCTGTGGCCGTGAATACCATTCTTGGCCACCTGGTGTGGTCCATTTGGTTTATCCTCTCAAAGTACATCGTTTTGCTCATGCTCTCCCTAGCATCGAAGGTCCTCCAGCCGGGTTCGCCTTCGATGAACTCCTTTGATGCTGTGGAGTGCGGTATGGTAAGAGCCCATCGTCCCGCATCTCTTTGCCTGACTTCGATAAGTTTTCTCAGTCTTTTTGGCATGGTTATCACTCCGTTGCAATGAGTGAGTTGTGGAACTGCTGTTGCCTTCCAGAGAACTTCGGATACTTCGAATCTGTTGAAGCTCCAGAATGTTTTCGCGTTGAGTCTCTGAGTTGCTTTCTTCGCCTTCTCGACTAACCTTTTCCAGTGGTTGGAGAAGTAATCCTCGACGGTCGATATTTCGATTCCTAGATACTTTTAGGAATGCACCCTTGGGATCCGTATCCTTGTATCCTGAGGCCTCGATCTGGATCCTGGTTTGGGTATGGTCGAGAGAAAACCTTAACCCCGCTCTTCAGAGTGTTGAATTCGATGGATCTGGTGTCCCCGAATCTCGATGTCATCTCTAGAAGAGTTTCCATATCCTTGTTTGTCGTAAGGACTAAGTCGTCCGTGAACTTGGACGACGAAGTTGGATGAAAATGATCTCTTGATGGCGGAAGTGTTCAGTGTCTCGGAAGGTGGATTCAGCGATCATCGGACTACCCACTCGTAGTCTGTTGTCCAGAATAAGCGAGCAATGTCTGTTTTCCCCGGGGAAGTCTTGAACACAGGTTAAGTCAGGTTCTCAAATCTCTCGAAGTCCATGCGCGCGTGCAGTTTTGGAAAGCGCGCTTCTGAATTAAATTGCAGTTACGATATACCCTTTCCCTGTGTTGATAATTATATTCACGTGCCGCTAGCGCAGAAACCTTACGTTCACTTTGTAACTAAAGGGGGTCACCTACATCGGTCATCGCTCCGCTCCCTTTCTCACGTACCTGCTCGCTGGTATATAAGCGGGTTTTCTTTTTAATAAACCATTGGGTATGAGTTCTCCGCGACTCTCCTTACTCTTGTGCTCCGCAGAACCGAGATCAACCTCTCGAAGGTTGTCCAGCTGGTTGAGCTCCATTCCGTTCAGCCTTTCAACGGAAATGCCCCTTCTTCTTGCGGATCAATACAAATAACAAGTCTCAGGACGATCGAGACCATACAAGATCAAACTTCTGGAGAGACGTGCATCCACATTCGAGACATTCGAGTGACGCGCATCGAATCTGATTCTAGAACGGATGTCGCCTCGACGATCAACACAAACAACTTGAATCGGGATACCGAAGATCAACGAACGACGCCAGAAATATAAGACGACCGCACTCAACGGAAGGGTCGACTGATGTGTAGACTTCGGAGGGTTCCGAGCAATGGTTAAGCACGGAAGGCAACGCAGTGTGACATCGTGGATTTCTTTGTCCATTGATTTCCACCAGACGTAACGACGAGCAAGCTCCTTCATCTTACTAGATCCGTGAGACCCTTCGTGTACCATCAGCCGTTGTTACACTTTGGGAATCATCGCGTGGTGTCCTCTGAGCATAATCGAGTCTTCATCAGAGTAAATTCGCAAATGTCAACACCGAAGTATTTGAGCTTACTCTGTGCCGTAGAGCCCTTCAGGATTTTCAGTAATGGTGAAAGTTCCGGCCATGTTTTCGTCTTCTCAGCCAAGCAGTCAACTGACAGCATTTTTCCGAGAAGTGAGACGCGACTGGTGCTCAAAGGACTACCTCTGAAATCGTTCAGCCCATATATGATACTCCTTATATATGTTTCTGGAGTATTGGTTTTAGTTAATTGACAATTGCAAACCATGCCAGGCTGATAACAATCATCGATCGGAGTCGATTCAACTAGAACGTTAAAATCCGCGTCGAGAATCCTTGGGCCGAGGGGGATGCATAATATCCGCGCTCGAAGCGCCGCGCCGGCCACTCCTGGAATCGATTCTTCAAAGACCCCGATGGTTGCATCGAGATCCAGCCGGAGCTTTCTTGTTCGGGCTACATCATGAACGAAATTTTTGGGTGTTACGATTGCTCATGTTGAATCGAGCGAATATCGAGCGCTTCGAAGTGTGCGATCCTGGTGTTGAGAGAATCCACAAGAGCATCGATTGTTCCAAAGAGGACGATGAAGAAAATCAAACATTCCTCCCAACAGCTCAATTCGCAGAAACCGCCAGCTCTGCCTTCCTACGAATTGCATTCAAAGAAAGGAGCAATAATGATGCTTTTTTGAAATTTAGATGTCTAAAATTGTCTTTGCAACGGAACACGTTTAAGGCTTGTTACGTTGGCACTCCATATTATCGACTGCGAATTCATAACGCGGGCAAGGGAAAACGAGTTCTCGAGCGGCTTGAACGAATGTCGATCCCTTGGCTTCCGACGCTTGCCTTCCTCCATGACTACCAACGAGATTCAGAGTCAAACTTTCACTCGAGTCGGGTTTCCTCCAAGTACTAATCCGAACTTTGAAAAACCACAAATAAAAACTGAGTCGATTTATGCACCCACCCAGTTCGAGATCCGTGCGCCAGCCATTGGCTAACCAACGCCATAAAAGCCTTGGTTTCTCGAGAATCTAATTCAAGAAATCGCCCAGTTCAAAATTTGGCCTCATCTCGAGGAATCTGAAGTGATTGTTCGGTGTCTTCGAGGAAACCACAGAATATGAGGAATTCGAGTTTCATGAACCGGCATGACTCACGAAACCTAGCCGAGCCACTCTCCCGATCATCATCACCCTATATAAAGCTGCTCCGCCTGTCCATGATGCATAACCAAGCCCAATTTCTTTGCAGATTGGAGACTGGCTCCAGTGAGCGCTGAATTCGGGAATCTCCTGAGCCTCTAGAATGCAATCGTTTCTGATGCTGGTGATGATCGCGGCCGTGACAGCCTCTGCGACCCCTCCGAGTGCGTCATTTGACGTTCAACCGGAAGACGAAGATCGCGGAATGGGAGTCGCCGACAACTCTCCTGCAGCATATGTTCACACGGAAACTTCCGATCGACAGGGCCGATCGTTCGACCCGTTCAACGTCATTTCTTCGAACCCGACTTCTTGCAGGTACGACGACAGAAGAAACGGAACCTGTTTGAAGGAATCAAAATGTGTAGCTGCAGGCGGCAAATCCACGGTGGATGTTGCTTGCAAGCGAGGTGCTTGCTGCCTTCTTGAACAAACGTGCGGCGGAGTGATACAGCACAACAACACCTACTTCGTGAACCCCGACTTCCCACTAGATACAACGAAGCCGCAAACTTGCGATCTTACTATAAAAGTCAACACTGGAGCGCCAAAAGGGTGTTTTGTGCGTCTGGACTTCGAAAATTTCAAGATCCACGACCCTGTCGATAGTGAATGCAAGGTTGACCAGTTTTTCAGACCGGAAGTGTATGCAGTGCCCAAGATTTGTGGCTACAACAATGGATCGCACATTTACATTCACACCGAGGTATACATGCGTCGATACATGTTCTCTCGTTCTATTCCAATTCCGAGCGTCAGGTTCAAGTTCTTCCTCGGCGAATGGGAGGGTCCTCGACAATGGAAGATAAAAGTCTCATACATTGACTGCGACAAAGCCTGGGTTCCTCATACTTATATTTGCCTGCAGTACTACAGCGGCGTCAGCGGCACAATCAGGTCGTTCAATTATCGAGATTCAGACCCGGGAAACTCATCCTTGCTTCCCGGTGACTACGACG
>JAJSRV010000066.1:659082-813792 GCA_021527715.1 Neoseiulus cucumeris | reverse complement strand
GAGGTTTCAAAGAGAAAACGGGGAACGAACGAGGATTCACCAGCGGGGCCAGATGCAATAGTTTCATTCGCTCAGGATGAGAATATTTTAAGGTGAAACAGGCTTGCAATGACATGTCTCATCGACAACATTTTTGTACAGATGTTCAGTGCAATCCACTTCTCCTCGGATTTGAAATCTCCGAGTTGAGGATCGCTGGCCTTTCGCTCATCTTTCACTTTTCCATTCCATTCCTCGCTCACCTACAGGGCTTATGATCCTCAGCCATTGAAGACTCCAACGACCTGCCAGCTGCCAGTGCACGAATAGAAAAACTGATACAGTCCGGAAAGTGCATCAAGAAGATGCCCAGGAGTTTACTTTAGTTAGAATTCGTTCTCCGGGCCGGTATGAGGGCCCTGATTCGTTTCAAAACAGCAATCATAAATTACGACGAGGTTCTCTATCAGACATTCAGCGACAATCTGGGGATTGCGAACCGCCGGGAGACATCCGAACTTATCTGCGTGAAGACAGCTTTGCGTGTCGTGGACCATTAGCTGCATTTTTCAAATCATCCTCGATTTTGAAAGTGAATAAGGAATGGTCCATTGCCAAAGATTTCCGTGAATCGGCCCTCGAAAGGTCCTGATTCGAACATGTCAGAGAACTTTTGGGAAACTTTGCTTAGACTTGTGTGCTTGAAGTAGCGATGTATAGCGTTGGAGAAGTTGGAACGTGCGGTCCTCTCTGTTAGAACCAGAATCGGGAAAGAGACACAACCATTTTGCCATTCTCTACCGAGCGTCGTTTCCGAAGACATCGAAGCAGAAAGTAGACCAATAAAGTATTCCTTGCGAGGCATTTTGGATGACAATCGGATAAATTAGCCTTTCGATGATTTCCTTTTACTCTAACTCAAGTTTCTGCAATGTGGCCCATCTATTTCATAGGCTTTATTTAGTTGTTTCAGAAACAATATCGGTTCAATGTTGGGAACGTTCAAGAGCGGCTTCAGCACCCTCTTCCTATTTTTCTTTACCGAGAAAATTTCAGTGTCGATAATATTATTTCTAATGTTATTCAGTTTCGAGCGCTGTTTCTAATGATGACGCTCATAAAAACTTGAGAAGCAGATTGCGCGGCCGATTTGGCTCTGGTTTTGGAATCTAGACAATTTTCAAGATCTCTGATCCCAAGTTGCTTTGTGAGCGGCATTGGAATCGGTATGCGAAGGAATTCGTCCAGATTTCAGATGCCGCCAACACTGCTGTCGCGCCAGTATTGGCCTAGCAAATCGGATCGCTCGTTACCGGCCGTTTGTGACGCTAATCGGGAAAAAAAGCCTTTTCCGCTTCTGGAGCTCTTTCTCTTTCGAAATACAGAAGAATTCAGAAACTTCGGTTCCACTCCGTTGGTATCGGCGTCTTTCCGCCGCGTTTCGATTCGGGCGCGGCGGAATCCTGTTCATTAAAGACTTTAAAATAAACGATTCGCGCTCAAGATGCTTGATTGGAGTCAACTTTACCCATCTTCTTGCCTCGAACGTGTAAGCCAGGATTGCGATTGTTTATCGATTCATCTCTAGCTCCTGTTCCTCGGGCATTTGAAAGTTTCTTCAAGGTTGGAGCTCCACCCCTTCCAAAGCCACTTCAAGATTTGGAGTTGCCAAAATTGAGTTTGCTCACGACGGCCCTTTCTCTTACGAACAACTATTTAAGATGCCATACAACTTCGAGAAATCAACACAAGCAATCCTCAAACCAACCAAACATGAGCAAGCTTTTCGTGAGTATTCCAAATCAACAGAGAGTTTGAGAACATGAGGATTCATAGGAATCATCTAATCGAATTGCTTCACACTAATTTCAGTGCTTCGTAGCTGCCCTTGCCCTCGTGGCTTTGTGTTCTCAGGCTAGCCTGATCGGATCTCCGTACGGACTTTACGGAGGTTACGGAGGATACGGTCTCGGCTATGGAGGTTATGGTCTCGGCTACGGCGGCGGCTACGGTCTTGGCTATGGCGGTTATGGTCTCGGCTACGGAGGATACGGTCTCGGATACGGAGGATACGGTGGATATGGTCTTGGCTACGGCCTCTACAAGAAGTAGGATCATCTGAGATAGGAGAACCAAGTGTCAACGACTGTTGGATTTACGGAAGCACATCATTACGGAACGTGCAGAATAAACTTCGAGCACTCGCATTTCAACTCTTTGTTCTCCTCACCGATTCTAACAGCATAGGTTTCCACCCAACCCGCTAATCGGTCGGACGAGTTCGCTGAAAATTCTGAAAACTGAGCCGAAGAGGATTCGGTTGTGAGAGCCTGTGCGAAGCTCAAGTGGTTGTGAGAGCATTCCAAAGAGAGAGATGCTGGAGAAGAAGCTATGAGGGACCTCCATGATTTATCTGAGACTTGAGATCGTTATGCGAATTGATGTGACAAAAACAGTTGATGAGATACACGTTTTCTTCTTCGATATATACAGAGAGAAGACGACGTAGATTAAGTAGAGTCCCGATAATTCGGACTTACCCATTAATTCACTATTCGCGTCAATTTCTTCCGAAATTCGGGGTAATTCGCCCACAGAGCCCATGTTGAAGGATCCGATAATTCGGAAAAATTCCGATAATTCGCTATTCGCAGGAAAAAATCTTGCGCGACTCGCATAAACTGTAGGCGCTTCTCATATCGCAGAGACAAGCTTAGGAGCACAACAATCGGCCGATGCTTCGCTGAAGCTTTTCCGGAACTTCAATCGAATGAGTTGACTGAAGAAGGAATATAGACCGATGCACCCGTACCGGTGCTGGTGACAGACGGAACCTTACCACTTTCTGTGTCTCTCGAAGACTACCTGGGAGCAGATGATTTCCGGTCGGCCAAAGACAAGAACAATTGCCCGAGGAAGGGGAGCCTCTGGAGGCTATTTCGACAGATAGCGATTCTGAGGCAGAAGAAGAGACTTGTTTCCCTCTAAACAGTAAACGCAATTGAGTGAACCATCTTCCTCCGTAATTGTAATCAAGAGGAGAGTTTCGGCACTCCAAAAGACAATTCGAGTCAGGCTAACTACAGGAGCGCTGCGATAAAAGCCCTCGAAGCTCACAGGGGGCAGCAAGATATTCGCCAATTTCTCAAAACTGTACCGAACTGATGCACCAAACTTTGTGAGGCTGTTCATGGTTGAACCCGATCCCCTCCAAGTTCGGAAAAATGAAAATAGAGCGGAAGGAGGAATGATGGCTCTCGGATTTTGTGATAGAAACTTCCATCATGATATCATATCATTAAGTGAACTGAACCACCGGTAATATATCCTAAATAAGCTATTTCTGATAACCTTCAGTGATTAATTTTCATTCATTCATCTCAATAACTTCACCTTTGAGATGCCCCGAGCCATTTTTGTGCATGGTCCCGATAATTCGCTATTCACAGAGTTTTTCAGAACTTGATTCCAAAAAAGTGCGAATCATCGGGACATATTCTATTACCGTCCATGGACGTTCGGTACTATTCTGAGACTCCTCGGGAGAACGTTTCACCTGTGTATATTTGACCATTGCGAAAGATTCATCGGATGATCTCTCGGCATCCGCGGGAAAATCTCCCTGGAAAATCGGAGGTCGTTGTCACCAGAGTCATTCTGAAGTTGAAGAATTTTCACGTCGGTTGAATCTTCCATGTCGGGGACCCGGCACCGGCAAGTCATGCAATACATCGACGAGAGAAACAAACGGTGGGGGCAGTTCCTCCTCGGTATTCCGATTGTAAGAGAACACTATTCGACACTCTATTCGACAGGATTCCCCAACCGAATGAAAACACAAGCCTCGTAATTGCTTGATCATTCCATTTAGAGTAATTTATTAATCGCAGAAGTACCGCATGATATTGAATGTAGCGGACATTAGGAGTCATGTTTACATAGACAGTCGTCATATATTATACAACACACTCGCATGCAGTGTTTCTCAGTTGACCCGAGTCGAAAGATTTTTACTCACAACATTTTTTAGTTCTTCACTTTGTTGACCGCTGCTGCTGCTGCTGCTTGCCGCCTATTGAACACAGAAAATCACATTGAAGTTGCAAGAAATGCCTCAAACTCGTCTACGATCTCGGTGCATATCTTACAACATCGTTCGTGAGGCAACGAGCCTTCCACCATTATTTGACTAGAACGTCAATGACCGTTTCAATCACCGGACGTTTACGGTGTATATGTGTGTGTAAGTGTGTGTGTGTGTGAGGTGTATTGCACTATCTAACCATACACCGAAAGCCATCGTCATCATTCGTTCCCTCTGTCTCGTTCACGACTCAGAGGTTTCGAGTTCTTTTTCCCATATTTACAATCGAAATCAATCGGATCACCGATTCACTTTATTTCACGGCGACCCCACCGGGTCCCTCGAGCTGTTTTGGGGTCTGTTGTTGTTGTTGTTGTTGTTGCGGGTGAGCCTGTTGCGCCGCCTGCTGCTGCTCCTGATGCTGCTGTTGGAGGTGGGCAGTGTTCACGACGAAACACCCCTTGAGCGCTTGGCATAGATGGCTCACAGCCATAACGGTGTCCACCATTTCCTGAATTGCTACTACTGCCGGGAAATGAAGCGCCGCTCGTTTCGTCGTGTCGACGAGTAGCCTCAACGAGGTGGAAATCTTCTCCGAGCACCGTCGGAATTTGTCACTTTCAACGTAATCCGAAAGATGTCGATGCAGGGTGTCTCCGATGCAAGCGACGCGATGGGCAGCGATCAGAATGAATTTTGTGTGTTCGACGAATATCCGTGGAGGCTGATTCTTCTCGATGGTTGACAAAAAGGCGTCGATCGCCTCTCCCAGGTAGGCTATGCTGTCATTCAGACGCGGCGAATAGTACTCGCGAAGCATGTGATCATTCCGAATGTGTGTCGGTACCTCTGCGACGGTCGACTTATCGGCGATCATCTCCTGAAATCGGAAACAGTCACTCTGAGATGGAATTCGAGAACCATCATCGGATGTTAGGCGTACAGAATATGTATACTGACGACGATACCGGAACGTTCGCTCACCTGTGATCTCTTGAGTAGACTGTCGTAGTTCGTGCCGAGGTCACCCCTTGGTATGTCATTCTGCATCTGAATGTAGTCGTATTCTCCAGCGTCTGAGGGAACAGCAGCACCCACCGGGGACGGCCTTGATGGTGGCAGTGTCGGTAAAGGCCTCTGACGGATCTCTTGCGATGTCGCACTCTGCCTGAATATCAACGTCGCGTTGCCCTGTATGCAGGAACTGATTTGCTGCACATCGTCTGTCAGACTACGAGCGCAAGCGACCAGTCGGTCGAGCTCGTCACGTTCACCTGTTGGATAGAGAGCTTCGTTAATCACCTGTCAATCATTCGGTTGTTTTTCGTGGGACGCGACATAACTTTCAGCAACAATGATAGATGGTGGATAAACTGAATGACTGCGTGCCACTTGCGTACCTTGTTTCTGTTGAGTCCAGCCAACCTTGTCCATGGCCGAACAAGATTCCGCGATAACGTTGAACGAAATCGACATATTCTGGACAAGCCTCTCAAGTTTGGCGGCGATTTTCGGATCCTGAGCATTTTTCTTAGCGCTCTGCACAGCGCTTTGCGAGAAATTGTAAAACGTGGTAACGCTGTTGAGGAGAGTGTGTGACGGAACTCGCATCCCTTCTCGAGACTCTCCAAGACACGAAAACAATAACTGAGTGGCAGCTTGAACTTCTTGCTGATGGATCACGAGAGCTTCCAGCGCCGATTGCAGTTCCAGATGTAGTTCTCGTACGGGCGCAGAGAGTTGAACCGTTGGTTTCGGGAGCGAAACGTAGTCGGATGCTTCGAGGCTGGATTTCGTTCGAGTTATCGTCGTTGTATCTCGCGAAACTTGTGGTGGAACGTCGTAGAAACCTGATGACGCCTTTGTTGTGGCAATTTTCAATAAACCTATATCCTGACCGACCGGTCGTTTGTGACCTAGATGAGGGATATCGTAGGCTTCCTCAGCTTGTTGCTCTAGAGAGGACCTATTCGAGCCACCTGTTCGAACAGCTTATCTTGTTATTAAGCTAGCTTTGCACGTTTGGAAATTATTGAGGTTCTCGATTGTTAGGAAAGAGAACAAAATGAGGGAAAAACATTCCGAAACCGTTCTGAGAACTTACCTCCACTCGAGAGACTTGTGTTCAAACTCGTCTGACTTCCAGTCACCCCGGAACTGGAGCCTTGTGAATGCACGGAGCCGCGAGTGTTCATTGTGGCCACGGGCACATCGTAGGCTGAAGACTTTTCCTGCGAAAATCAAGAGGACACTTTCGTGTTAGGCGACTGCACGAGCAGGTCACGAGGGAACGTTTTGTATTCAATAAAACCGTTGTTTTCAGATAGAGAGAATGCCGGGCTAACCTTTAAGGTACTCAAATCCAGTTGGTTTGGAGGCTTGTCGTAGAGTGAGGCGGCTTTTAACGGCGCCACCGCGCTCCGAGTAGCCGGCGCATCGTATTCCGAAGAATGCGGCAGAGCGCCTTTTCCGGTTGACGGGAAATCGTACTGACAGTCGGACAACGACAAAGCTTTGAAATGTGCACCCACGCCCCGCGGAATGTCGTACTGACCACCGTTTTTAGGTTCGTCGTAGTTTTGGCTCGCTGTGGAAAGCAGCAATTAGCAAGAAAGTATGAACGATGGACATTAGGACGGACGAGGTCGATGGAAACACTCACGAGGACTTGCAAACGTCTGCAGTTTCGGCGTCTCCCTTACGGGTCCTCCTCGAGGCAGCGTAGCCACTGCCGGTACGTCGTATTCGGACTTGGTGTTGACCTGCGGGGTGTCGTAAACGTACACGTCTCCTTGTCGGACCGGGAGCACAACTCGACCGCCAGATGGAGGGCCACTTTGTACGAGCCTTCTATTGGCGTTCGAGCCCCGGTTCGGTAGAGTACAGGCATTCATGGTCTGAGTGAGGGAAGCACACGAGAATTAGTAAGGACACGATGCTCGGCTGTGTCATACGTCCAATATTCTCAAGGGACTCCGCTCGAATAGCGTTTCTGTGGGAACAATCCCCTGATTCAGCGGTTAGGCGTGATACGATTTCGGTTTTGGACTGCACGAGGTAGGAGATGTTACAAAATCAAAGGAGGAGAGACGGGGAACGCTTGCTCGAGAAGCTTCCGGAAGGGTTTTCAATCGTTTTGCAACTCACCTGTTGTGGCGGCATGCTTTGCGCAACGACTCCCGTTGCGAAACCCAAGCCGGTAGGATCGTACATATAAGGCATCAGTCTCAGACGGTTGCCAGGCGCAATGCCCTGACGCCCTCGCAGAGCACACAACCACCAGCCTACGTAAAGGACAGAGGAAGAAAACATAAATGTTCTGTTTGTTAGGCTAGCGACCGCTCACGTGGCCTGTGGCCATCGCGGAAGAAGCGCTTAGAAATGTGATAAAAGTCACACAAACAAAACCCGGCATCTGATATCATTATAGAGTCGTCGAATCGAACGCTGGGCAGGCGAAGTACGAATGCGACTCTCGAGATTCTGCTCAAGGTCGCTGCCGATTAATTATAAATACCTTGAAGTCCGTTGGGGTTCTGTTCGAGTACGGTGAGAACGTCTCCTTTCCTGAACTCCAGCTCTTCAGGGGACTCGGCATGGTTGTCGTACAGAGCCCTGGCCAGGCAGTTCTGAAATAAGAGAAAAGCAGCACAACTTGAGACGCTGCACGACGAATCATCTCGGATTCCTATCCACTAGCTTGCGCGCCTCGTGGCAATGTCAACAGGGTAAGGTCAGCACTTGGTCTGAATTGCAAATCACGACGCAAAGCTTGCGTTCCCACGAGAATCACAAGAATCGCGAGCGAGCGAGCGAGCGAGTCACATTGCTTAGGGCCAGCACCACCGCGTGAAACTTTGAGACACCGGACGAACACGAACTTCACTCGACCACGAGAGGATTTCGTACATTTTTGATAATTTGAATCATTCCGGCCATCGCGAAGCCACTAGAAGAACACTAGCGCTTCGAGACATACTGTGGACCGTCGGTCGTCACTCGATAGGCTTTGGAAACAGGCTGCCAGGATGGCTGACTGGCTCGCTCGCTAACTGACTGGCGCAGCCGCCACCGCGAGAGAAGCCGCAGCTTCTACAGCGAGTCGCTCTGTGTTGACACTGGGCGCACAGTGGGCGCACGATGAGAGCCTTCACTGGCGCCCTTGCGTTATCTAATTGCTCTGAGTCGTTCATTCAGTGGCGAAGCCACCGGGTTGGCCACCGTACGTCCCTGTGGTCCACCATCGGCGCGCTTGCGAATTGCTGACACGGAAAACGCACGCTATGAGATGTCACGGGATGTCCTGTCGCCCGTAAACACGAACAACAGAAATGCCTCAACTCCACCCTAGATTCCATCGTGGGATGAGAATTCAGGCAGACACAATCTACAAACGAACGTTCGTTTCGACTGCGCCCAAGTCATGATTGATCGATTTCGAGCGATCGTTCGATCGAGGCGTTCTCCATCGTTGAGGGAAATCTGTGACAAATCGAAGATTCACATCTAGGCGGAAACTGAGCACTTCAACTCTTGCCGCAAAGATCTCGCTTCTGCTCAGGTTGTAGTCAAGACGATGCTGAGTTCGAAAGAGATGCTTCATCTGGGATACAATTGAGGGAGAATATTGTTCCAAACCGCGTTCTGTCATTTCTGTCGAAAGGAAAAACGGCGGCAGACGTTTCAAACCAGCTCTGTAGAAAACATTGATCGGACGGCATTGGGAAGCGGGACAATGTCACTGGGTTAGTGATAGCAGACGAGTTAGATTAGAGAGACTCGGGGTGCAGGCGACAGCCAGACTGACAAAAAGAAAGATTCAGGTGGGTCTTTCGTGACAAGGTCTACAGGGACCGTGTAGTTTGAGCGTCCGGGTGGAAAGCCAGCCGGTCTCCCTGGTCGCCCTCCTTTCCGAGAAGATGCGCTCGTCGCTTGCCCTAATGCATTTTATTGCAACGACTACAACGACGCACGGCGGAACGCAACATAAAGCAAGCGAGTGAGCGGACCGGCCCGCCGGCCTGTTGGTCTGCCTGCGAGGGACAAGGCCGCATGCCCTAACACGACCGTTGCGTGTACTGAACGTGTTGCTCTTGTAATGAGTCTGACGGTATGACCGACGTCAGAGCAGTCTGACGGCAGCAATCTAACGTGCAAGTTAACGACGTGGATAACTCGTGGGTTTAGAGCCGTCGTCGGACAGCGGTAGGACAAACTGTTCGCGCACGGAGGAAAAGCGACCCGAACCGATGGACATAGTTCCATTCCGATGAGATCGAGGATCTCGACGTCGCGTGAGGCCGGAATCTGATTGAGATCTTCATGCGAGCGGTCTGCGTCATCGCGATTCGCGATCGAGTCCTTAGTCATACGGATTCCGAACAAGTGGCCAAGCTCATGTTATGTCTTGGTCCTTCTCATACTTCCTGTCATCAACCATGAGACCCTACAGTAAATGACTCATGCAGCTAAGCTCTGGAACACATTGTTCTCGGTCGTCTCGAGTCTCGACAATGGAGTCCGCGGAATAGCATCGGCTTCGATCTCCCTAACCGAACGCAAACGGTTTCCCAATGGTTTATCCCGGAACCCACAGCCGATACGGACACTCGGGACCTTTGAAAATAACGATTTGGGAAACGGGAACCGTTTGGACGAATTCCGCGGGAAGTTTCCGGTCGGGAGCGGCAAAATAGAATATGTTCGCTGTCAACAGCAAGCTGTGTACACGATACGCCGGAGTGCAGTGGAAGAAAGAGGCCTTCGGTTATTATTACTTTTGGTTCAATGGCTTGTGTCAAACGCCAAACTTGTGCTGCTGCTGCTGCCGCTCCTGCAGACCAAGTGTTTGTTATCCAAAAGGGAAATCTGGCTTCGAGGGCCCTTGTAGCAGTGAATCACACACTTTCACTAAACACCGCCTGCTAAACAGTTTCGACCACTCCACAACTGATCGAGGGAAGGGGCCCAGGGGACCGACGGGACTTTCGACGGCAGAGTTCTTTATTTCCTCGAGGGAAGTGTTCGAATGTCGAACCAGAAAGAAAAAAAAACAACAACTAGAACTCGTGTAATAAAACAAGGGATTTTCGCAGAACTCTCGAAACAGTGAAACAGGATCCCCTCATGAAAGGTTATTTTTTGTCGGGATTGGAGTTGATGAAAATCATGGAACGATTTTCCAAATGACAAAGCAGCCTAAGATTGATCGCTCGAATACGTCACTTGATGGCGCAAAGACCTAACAGGACATCGAGATGACGAATGTGTCGTGTTTCTTAGGAATCGCGACCATGAGTCAGTCCATTCTTCCAGATTCCCTGTACTTGAGCTTGAGTTTCGCTCACTCGAGCAAAACATTAGAAGAGAGTTCAATGACAAGAGTTCCATCCAGAAATCATTATCTCAGTTCTCACTGCATCGATGAAGATATGCCCACAGGCACTTGGCTGGAAGAGTTTTTTCCTCTTCTCTCCATCCATCGCCTTTCTTCCACTCTTGAGTGATATCTCCTTAGAAGAGACGCTGCTCTCGTCACTTTTGGGTCAGATTCTCCGTCAAAACGCATTTGTCCCTCCTGCTCGCTTGTTGCTCGGTTTCGTTATAGTTGAACGGTCTCGAATTTCTCAACGATGAACAACGCTTAACGGAGTGAAGAAATCGCCAGACTTTCGCGCGTGTCAGACAGCACCAGACGTTTGATTCGGATAACGCCAAGGGCTCGATCCGAGGCGAGTTCCGGTGGTAATTCATGTGTCGCCGAGCAGTCGATTCTCAGCGCGCGAAACTCCGTTCGCCGTAGTGCTGAGCGACATTGTTGATCGCTGCCGTCTCCTCTGTTGCTAACACGCCCGTGAACTTCTCGACAACTCTTTCAAAACGAGCGGACAGCTGGTTTCGGTTCTTCGAAAATCAATTAATTTGAGCGCAGATGAACTCTTCCAATCAGGCAGCGAGCTACAGCGTCTGGCTTTTGATGAGAACAGAGAACACTGAATCTCAAAGCTGTTCCGCAGAGATTGCAAACACTGATCCCTGACATCGGATCAAAACTCGTGAAAGAGCCTAAAGAATTCCTAAATGCGAGGACCGTCGGCCTTATCACCGCCCAGAGATGGAAGTCGAGGTGAAGGTTCACACGTGGCAAAACACAATGAGTATTTCGGGAAGCTTTGCTAAACCAACCAGGCAACTAACAACCTTAGCCGAGTGTCTTTATACGAGAGCGCAGATGGACTTGACAGAGCGGCGGATGGGTGTGTCACCAGATTGCTCAAATAGGCTTGGCGGTGACGGTAATTGGTTTTTAGGAAAAGGAAAAGAAAAAAAGGCTTCGCCCCGGAAGGGTAAGACGCAAGAAGGAAGAGTCATTTAGGGAAACTGGGATACTGAGGTCGATTACGAAATTTTTCTTCCGATCACAAGATTTAGCACCGAAACAGAACGGAGCGGGCGTCATAAAAGCCGTCACACTGCAACCTCGGCGCTATAAATACAACTCGGTGTCCGAGCTAGCTTGACCGACCCAACTTCCTGTGCTCCCTTGTTAGGTCTGAAAGTTGTGCACGTTTTCCTTTAAGGGGAGAGCCGCTCGATCGGAGACGGCGGAAACGTTCGGCCCTGGGGCAACCGCTGGACAAAAGGGAGGCGGTTGTATTTTCTTTGGGCGGCAAGCCCACCCGACGTGGACCCATTGGAGACACTTTCGGGCGGAACAGCCGTAAATCAACCTTCCGTATATGAATGAACGTACGGAGACGATCCGCGCGCCGCTCGCCTAATGAGCCCGGAACACAACGGCATCTTCCACTCGGCTGGAGCTTGCCTCTAAGCTCTTTTCCCAGCAAGTACAACAAGCTCCGACCGAAAATACCTCGCAAGCGGCGAATCCGTGGACCTCAATTCCGACTGGCCATAAACCTCTAAAACTCACGGTCAATTGCTCGGAATCCGGTAATGAGCGAATCGTGTCGAAAATTCTCTAAAAGCGCGATCACCTGACCAGCTCCGCATGAGGCGGGGAAGTTTCGCGGCGATCAAGTTGAACAAGGCACGCCATTTTGGAAACGGCGAAAATGAGAGAAAACGGGTTTGTCGGCTGTGGTTGGTCCTCGAAACGTCTGTCCCCGATTGCCTAGCCCGAGAATTTTGCGACGATAACAATAACGATCACTGTAATGCTCGTGATGATGCTGATGGAGAAGAGCAGGAAGCAGGTGATGACTGAAACGGACGGAAATCGTTCCGCGGAGACCAAATGAAACTCGCGATAGGAGATAACGCCGGAGCGTTCGCGTCTCATTTCCCTCAGTATCCACGACTCTCTCGGTGCAGGGTTCGTCGCGCCCACGTGAAGCTCTTTCTCCGTCATTTTGTCGATTTTTCCTTTCTCGTCGCTCGTCTCTCGAATTCGTTCGACGCTCGTCCCGAACAGCAAAAGAATTTGGCGGGCCAATGGTCAAGCGTAATCTGATTACGGAGTGTCCTGCTCGTTCACCAGGTCTGTCTGCTTCTCTAGCTCGCCATGACTCCGAACATTCCTCTGCATCTCTTGGACGTCTCTCAAGGAACAATCGTGAGAGGAAAGCGGGATTAGAGGCATGCATTGGACGCGCCTAAACAGCTCCTCGGAGGATTCAGGAGAACTGATGAGACGCCGGGTTCCGTAGATCAAGACAACAGGATTCTATGGAGCGATTCACAAACTATTCGATTCTCGGTCGCAGCAAGCCTGTATTCGCTTGATATACAATCCTCATATAGCGCGGCTTCGGCTTTACGACCACCTCTACCGCAGTGAGCAAGAGACGCCGCCGCCGCCGCAGCTTCGACCGCTGTGGCCCTTGCGACGGGTGCAACAGGACGCCCAGGCCGCTGAGTCATTGCTGTTGGCTGGATTCCTACTGATGGGAGACTCCTGCTCCCCCCTCCCACCGGCTGCTCGAGTCCCTTCTCAGCTTAGTCGCCCGCCCTCCCGCCCGCCCGCTCATTCGCAAGCTCCCAACGAATGTGAGGGCAATGAATAACTCCTGTTTTTAGTTCAGGAACACTGAGTGAGCAATAGAAGCAGCTCCAACAGCATCGACGCCACCACGGTCATACAGAATGGTTTCCACATGTATTTAGATTAGAGCTCGGGCGTTTGCTTGGATTGTCTCTCTCTTTTCTTCTCGGATAGTAAAAACAGCCACACGCTCACGACCATCTGGTACACAAAAATTCCAGTCATTCCAAGGTTCCATCGTCGTTTCGGAGCGCCAAGTAACAAAACTGGAAAGCCGAGACCAATCTCTGTTCCGTATTTCACTTCGAAGGATCTTCGAAACTTGTGGAATCGATGAATTGCACACATCTCTGGAGTGAAGAGCATTCGAAGTCGGATGTCGGACGAAACGAGGCGGCTTCGGTCTCTTTCGGCTCGATGTCTCTGGCCGGCATAACTTTCGAAACTATAGAAGCCGTGAAGTTTCTTTGACAAATCACAGCCAGCACACGCGGTTTCTATTTTGAGGGACGAGGGACAAACAGAGCGGCGGCGGCGTCGACGCCACCATATTTCTGATGAATTTCCGCTAAACCAGTCGAACGGTCGTCACCGCTAATGATGGAACGCAAACACGGTTTTATCTTCGACCTGCTGGCCGCTAAGCACATCCGGAATTTCGGCGACGCGCAGTCTGGTCTTTTCCTTGTCTGACTGTTTAATGATTCATCTGCCGCGAGCTAACGCGGCATCGCGGCACGGCGTTTCTTCTTGATTCAACATTTCACCAATCGGCTCCCCGACCGTCCGGAAAAACGGTCCCGCTAGCAAACCCACCTGAATTGACATTTTCTTCATTTCTTCGTCACCGCTTTTTTTTTCACTTTCAATAGTTTTCTCTTGAATCTCCTGAAAGTACTTCTGCCAATCACGTGCAGTGACGCCTGCTGCCGCGTTCCGTTCTCGGGAGCTGCTAGTCATCGCGTTGTTCACTGCTGGCGCTGAGAAGTACATATTTCTGAATTTTCCAGGCCTCGAAGATTTCTTTTGTCCCTTGAGAAATGAGACGCCGCGGCGCGACGTCGCCGGCAGCAGCGAGCCTTCTAGCGCCGAGTGTACTGAGCATCAAAGGCGCGACAAGCAACACGACACAGCAACAGCTTGGATATGCCGGCAAAGGATAGCACTTACGGCGAGGATGTGGCGGAACTTCATTAGCTACAAAGTATGCTAAACAACAACTGCAACAATTTTCCGCCTAGTCCCTTGCGAGCCACAGTCGCGCAGTCCTTCAACGCCCAAGCTTCACTCCAACGAACGTAACTACTATACATGGAAATCATGTTTGGCATATTCATCAGAAAATATCACGTAAGCAAGTGGGTCGAATGAGCGACCGAATCAAGTGCTGACTATCCCACGCAGCGTTGACGACGACGTCAAGAACTTGCGGTTCGACACTAATTGATGAGCTGTCGGCTTTGATTCGATTTGAATTCTGTATTCTCCATGGATGCCGTCATTCGACGACTCCAGACGTTCGCTTCCTCTTCGCCGAAACCGCGAGCGTAGCGAGCGACCTCGCTCAGAGGCGGCATCAACTCCCCGGTGTCGATGATTACGACCATAGCGAGTAGCGCGCCAACAACATCAAGAGCAAATTGAAAAACACGTCGCGGATTTTCTCAGCTTCCGTCGGTGGGAGTTCCCACGGGACCACCCGATAAAAGCCCGATGCGAACGGTCGAATTCTTAGCACCTGGCAGAATTAGCATACACATTGCCTAAACAGAAATATCAGGATTCGAGGGAGAAGGAAGAAAACCCGAGCGAAAATCCAACTCGCACGGGACTGGTTCCGTTTTCGGTTACGTTCAACGGTATCTGTTTACGGAACAACGGACTGCGGGTGATTCCGAACCGAATCAAAAACATGGACGCGGATCGAAACGAGGCTTCTGGAGGAATATAATCAAAGCTGAATGAGTGGCCAGGCGATCAGAAGTCGGTGACAGAACGTCATCGGAGAATCGCGTGGGTACCTTGCGGGTACTTTTGTGACGCTCGAGGCTACCGCAGCGGTGCTCCACGTGACGCACTTTCGTAGTGGCTCGTTCGGTCGATCAGGGAACCAACCAACGAAGCCACCACCACCACCATCACGACGACGACGACGACAACGCGGGTCGCAGCGGCGCGGCGGCTGTCCGCTTGTTTAGTTGAGTTGGTTTCTTACCTGAAATAAATAGTTACCGTCAGATTCCTGCTGTAGGGAGCTACTATGATACATAAAGTTTGCTGTCAGAGGAACGACGGGCCCCACGCGAGGCATGTGTTGACCAAACAATGGCCTATCAAAACCTGCGCGACTCTGAATCTGAACACGTTTACGACTGATATAGAGAAGAGGGAGGAAAGAACTCGTTTCTGATGCACTCGTAAAACGTGTTCAAAACATATCGGAGAGGTTGGCGACCGTCTGCGGGCGCTCGCGGAACTCATTCGGTTCTTGATTTTTTCTCTTCTCTGGAAAGTATTGCACCGGGGTCTCCTCCGCGAAGTCGGAAGCGCTTCAACTTCTTATCTCATCAACAAACGTGGATCGTGATTTTGTCGGGTCCGTTTTCTCGGACAGAACTGCTGATTTCAAAGAAGATAAAACGGCAAATTCGAAGTACTCTTCTCAGACAGCCTTCGGTGATGACCGTTGACGGCGCTTGAGCGGTCGAATCAACAAATTTCCGAAAGTATCGTTGACAAGCATCGCTTTCTCCTCCGAAAATCACTTCTTTCGCTGCAGAACGATGCGACGTTTGAATTTGGGCGCTGGATTCCCCTCAAAAACTTTAATCTGAGCTCGGAAGCAACAGCGATCCCGGCGAAAACCTCCCACCCGTACTTCTGGTTCCTTCCTCGACGCTGACGGCAGTCGTGGGAGTGAACGAAAGGTTTGGTGATAAAGTGGAAGAGTTTCTTTGGGTGTAGTTTGTTGTTGACTCGTGTTTTGAAAACATTCCACCGACGCAACGACGACAATCTCAACTGTTCGTTCGGTTTCTGTCTTCGCTGCCGATGATTTTCCTTATTTCGTTCTCATACTTAATCTCCTCGGTCCAGCCCTCTCGAGATAGCAATCAGCGGCCGTCCAGAAACGAACTAACGAACGAACTTCCAAACAAACAAAACAAGCAGCAACTCAAACAGAAGATCAACTACAGACCAAGAGGAACAGCACAAATCGAAGCAGAACTCGTCCACAGTTGGAAGGAAATCAGAAATAATCGTTCCGACAAAGTCGATCGCCAAAACTGTGGAATGTCCGTCCGCTTTAGAATTCACAAGCCGATCGAAGTTGACTAGGAATGAAGAATTCGAAAAAGCCGCGATCCTTTCTCCACAACAGTCCATTATTCGATCGAACTCCACCACTTTCAAGAATCGAAGCAAAGTGCGTTGATATCGACGAATCTATTTCGATCGACCACAGCGGCTGAAACACGATTTCTAAATGGAGAGTATCGAGTTCAGAAACTTTGTTCAACTTCCTCGATTTCCAGGTTCTCCCTCACAAATCATCGTCGATATTTGGAATTTCAAACTTAAAGCGGAAAAAACTGTTCCTTGTTTTCCAGTCCGAGGTCCCAAACTCGGGCTGGCGTTCTTCGAATGTCACGCGATGTTTTCCAGCGAATCTTCGGAAATCGAAATCCTCATCGAATGAGTTTCAGAGTGACACCTGAGTTTGAGAGAGGAGAAGACGGTTTCTCGTTAACGATGTTCCCTGCTTCATGGAAAACAACGATCAGGACACAGAGTCCTTCGTCGAGAAACATCCGAATTCGCCTCTTTCGGTTATCAACCAAGACAATGACGGGTTCCACCGAGGCCAAAGGAGCTTGAAGACATCCTCGACGAGGATAAAATGGAAACTGTGGGCGATATAAAGCGCTCATTCCGTAGCTGCTTGGGTGACTTTGGGAGAAAATGCAGGCCAGACAGGAGAATGGGTAAAGGAATACCCGGATATGAAGATTCTGGGAGAAGGAGAAACGGTCCGTGGGACGAGAGGACCGGGAACGAAAGGTGCAAAAGCCTTGGAGAGGAAGTTTATGCCTCGGAGGGGATGACCCACATTTCGGAGGCTCGTAAGCTCGAGGTTCTTGCGTCATAACCCACAGTCAGAGGCATCAGGGGCATCATCGCTTGGCTCCAATTCCCGGTGGATCTCTGTTGTGGAGAATATCTTCTCCTAAAAGCATCGATCCGCTGTCATTTCCTTTGTTGTCGCATCTAGTTTCTGACTTGGACCGTTGAGGCGATCGCATCGTAAACGAGAAAGCCGATGACGCGAAGAGGATCACCGATCGGTTGTCGGATTTCTACGATAGTTCGTGACGTCAGGATTCGGCCAAAATAAGCCGACGTCAGATTCCATCAGGTCACGCGAATTGTATTCGGTCACTCATTTTCCGAAGCACAATGCACGTCGTTCTACCCGGCGGCGGTGCCCGTGGCGCCCGGAATAAACGGAGCGTACGCACAAAGCCTCACACAGGCACGCAAGCAAGCATGCTCAAGAAAACGCGAACAGAGGCACACGCTTAAGCACACACAGGCGCCCAATCAAGCTTTTGAAGGAAAGAGAGGAAAAAAATGATAGCCATCAGATCCGAGAAAGCTTTCGGGGTATGGACTATGGGGTACGAGCGGAACAAAGACGGGGATGGAAAGCCCGACCCGCGCAGCATCTGGATACGATAAGCGAGCTTCATGAATTTTGGCTGAGCCCTTGATTTCGACTAATTTGTGCCTTTGGCCATTCGTAATTTATTATTAACAGACGCTCATGCACATTCCTCTCCCAAAGAGACAGACTCGAGCGTTTGTTGCCGCCCCCGAAGAGATCTTGAGCTTTGAGGGAAACCGTTGCCGACCGGGCCGCATGTCGGCTTCGTCTTTTTGTTCATTTCACTTCATTTCCCCCGCGCGGATTCGATTCGTTTTTCTTTCAGAGAAGCGAATTTGCTTTCTGGGGACTTAAGCAGAATCATCAAACTTTGGAATTCCGACAGACACTCTCATTGAATCCGATGAGTAACTTATAGAGAGTTTTGAATGCCACGAAAATGCGGCTCGAAGTGGGATTATTGTCTGTCATCCGATTCGCTGAGAGTTCTAAGTCAGTTCACAGTGCTGGTGACTTCTGTGAAATTGACAAAACAGCTCCAAAGTGCTGATAACCTTCGCTGATCTGTGATTTTCATTCTCATTCTTCAGCGCGGCAGCTCGCTGGCGATCTTCCGAACGGGGCACGGTCAAGAAGGACACAATGGAAGTTTTTTTCTTCTTCTCCGCAGACGCGATCGTGTGTGTGTGTGTGTGTGTCACGAAACCTGAACCGGTCATCGAGCAGAAAGAAAAGACGAAAGGAATTCACGCCACCGATCACAAAGCTTTACGCTGGCTCAAGATATTGGTCTTCTTCGGAATCCACAGAATTATCTGTCCCGACACGGTCGTTCGATAAATCGGAAACAGCTGTTGCGAAGGTATGTTTCTGCTCGGAAATATCTGATTCTTCCACTTCTCAAGGATTCCGCAAGCGGCAAAAGAATTGTACAAAAGTGTGATTGTTGTCCGCGTGTCACACTCGGTCGGAATTCCACTCCCGCTGCTTTCTCAGTTGGATTCGTGTTTGGACGGGACTTCATTTCCGAACATTCCTTCAACCGCGTGAAGTTCAAATGCTCACGGCGGCGCCGGCGTCGTTTCCAAGCGGGGTTTGTACGAAACAGCTCACTTGGTCGCTCAAGTGTTTGCTTCTGTGTCTTGAAAGCCTCAACTCCCGAAAGAGGAGAAGAAGAACAAGAGGCAGAATGTATTCGGCGCCTTCAGATCTGTTTTGTGTCAATTGAGGGCGACGTTACGCCCACGTGGCGTCTGAAAACTGCACAAAACCCAAGTTTGGAACGATTGCCATTTCATGAAAGCTATCTGGGACAATCCGCACCGTGTCTCGAGCAAGCCGTGAATGATAACCTCGCGTCAACGTGTATGATAGCCTTGTCGACTTGAGAAAGTTTAGTGGAAGAGCAATGGATGGCGTATCCAAGGGAGATGATTGTTGCTCGCGCGTGAGAACTTCAAGCGGACCGTACAGAGTCACTTTCATTGCACCGGTCCGCCGCTTTCGACTGTGTCCGACAAAGTCTCTTCGGTCGATGGGACAAACCCATTCTTCGTAAATCGTTTGGATTTACAATCTGTCAACGAAAGCATGATGTCATCATCGTTCTAACTCGACTCCACGACCTCTTCGCGCGGCCAACTGCATTCCAGACGGAGGTGCGCACCTGTTTTCGCCCCATTTTAGATCGAGATACGACTTACAGGTCACGGAAAGCTTGTAAATATGCTTTCAGGTCCAAATTTAGCTCGCTCTCATTTGCTTTTCCTGTTTCCAAGATCGGAATCACCGAGGAGATCGTTCCATTTTTAAACAAGACAAAGGGTGGCTGACTACTGCGCAGCTGACGGGAAAAAGGAGGTAAAATCCGCGCCATAAATTCGTTTGGCATTGGCTATCGAATCTCAGTCGAGACATTCCCAAGAGAAACCGATAACGGAACTCTTGTATTCGCTCGAAACTTTCCGACACTGATAACGATAAAAGCCTCATCGCTCGAACAATGAGGCTGCAGCATGAAAGTGCGTTTGAAAATCGACTGATCCGCTCGCCACGGGGAGCTGCGCGGCCAGGAAACAATCGGACGAATCGTAGTTTCGAAGTTTTGTTTGATGAGCGAGGATTCCGGACATCCTCGAAGTGTTCGTTCGAATTTCAAGACGCCTCTTCACTCCGCCAGCGGAGTTTTATTGAAATTTCCGGTCCTAAGAATTCTTAATCACGAACGGCCACGCGGAAGCCGCCGTCCCTTGGGCGCTGTCGTTGATAAATAAAGTTAACTAACTGTTCTGCTCTGGCCGTCTTCGCCATTTCCAAAGGAAGTCCTGTATTGAGTAGAAGCAGTGCCCAAAGAGAAACACGCTTCGCCTCATGATTTACGATCCCCCGTACAAGTCGCCAAGTATGTACTTCAGTATTAGCGAAAAAGTCATCGCGGGCGAGAAAACGATCCGTGGCCCGATCGGTTCTCGAGGAACGGTGACACAGAGGCAACATGTGCGCGACTTCCCACCCTCGGAATAGCGCTCTGAGACTCTGGAGCAGCTGGCGGGCAATTCTGAAGATCCAGGAAGTTTCGAGTGAGAACGAGTCGGTGAATTTAGATCATTCAAAGCCAACTCCGCTCGATCTCTATTTATAGCTCGTCCGTTCGTCTGCGTTCGGCCGTGATGATTTTTCCTCTTTAATTCGTCGGAACTTTCCACAAACCAAACAGTTCACCCCTCGATCCGTTCTTGGAATGGAGGGACAAAGTTTGCTTTCCACCGTTTGTTTTTGTCCTCGCTCAGGATTTATATCTTTCGCTTCGTTTCTCAGCCGCATGAGCGATCGAATCTCTCGACGAAACTCTTTGTCATCCAAAAACATGTTCGATGTGGAATCCGATACCGAACAAATCTTGGAACACTTGAATAACGCGGGCGTCTCACGAGAGGCTCGTTGTTGTGAATGCCGTAATCGTGACAAGAGCTACACAGCTCTGTCGTGGAAGAGTTCGATCGAGTACGGACGTCCAGGCCCACTCACTTGTCCTGGGGTCCCGAACATCCTCGAAGGTTTCAATTTTGCGATCCATGTAGGTGAACCCTTATTCGTTGATCTGCATTTGCAACAACGTCATTAAGGTCAAGCGGAGCCGAAGTCGGACACCCCGAGACAAAGTCGAATCATTACGTTCGACCGACAATTCCGAATGGGAGAATCTCGCATTTTCGTCGTCAATTGATGTATTTTCGAGTATTTCCATCATAGAACTTCTAGCTGATCAGTCGATGTCGTGCTCGGCGCCCGTCGGGTCTCGGTTTTGGGAAAAGCGACAGCTTGAATCATAGATGTTTGTCTTTCGAATTCCTGTGGGGAGATCACTCGTTCCGCCTCACTTTTCGCTTCGCTTTCTCGTTTGAAGCGTTTCCAAACAAAAACCACGCTCGAATCGAAAGACGGCTGCTTAGCCCGACCGGCCATCTGCACGAACATCCACACTTCGATCAGATGTGGAACCGCCAGAGTTCGATACAACCAAATATTTCATGTTTCGGGAAGAGCTTCGTCCAGTCTTGTGATTTGGGGAAATGTTCAATTGGAAGCAAGCGGGGGACGTAGATCAATCATTTAGGCAAATCGAGTTGTGAGTTTTTGTTCCCACGGTTGAATCGAAAGGAGGACAGAAACGTTGATTCCATCAGTGCAGGAAGTTCAGCAGATTTGTCGAGGTAGTTAGGTAGCGATGTCGACTCATAATAATCAGAGATGCACGTCAACCGTAGCAGCAGCTGCTCGTAAAACGTCAGACTATGCGATTAAGTTCTTTTCTGTTAGGCTGAGGCCCGATCGGGCTCTCACTGACAAACACACAGGTGTACGTCACGGACGACAGTCGCCGGAGCTCGATGGAGCAGAGACGAAGAAAACGCTGAAATCTAGTGCGATGTCTACTCGGGCCTCTCCCAATGCGATCGGTGCTCCTCGGATGTTGGAGAGTTTTAGTTTTTCTCTCCTCGCAAAGGACCAACGACCGGAGCTGTCTTCAACCTCGTTTCGAGAAGAGGACGGACCCCAAAAGAGAAACGTCGTCGAGTGCGATTCATGAGCGCAGACAGAGGCCCAGATATGAGCTCAGTTTTTCGTAATGGGTCAACTGCATGCTCGGTCGCTTCCGAGCCACCATTAATCGACGAACTAACCGTGCGAAGAGAGAAGCCTCTCCCGATGTGCATATTCAATCACTCGAGAGAGATCCCAATGCGACTCACGGCGCGGCTTTTGTTTGTCGAAGTGTCCTTATCGTTCGATCTCGTGTCGAATGTGGAACGCGACCCTCAAATCAACTTCACACTGTTTTCTGTTTTAACTTCGGGATTCGAGCTCGAAGTTGGAACCGCAGTTTTCTTCGAAAATGAGATGTTCCCCTTCGTTCCGCGATCCTCCGACTGGGGAATTCCCAAACTTCCCAGGACCGAAAACGAAACTTTAACGAGAAAGGGGAAATCCCGTTACGGTGTACGCGGTGTGATCTTTCGATTTTGAAATCCAATTTTCGGAAACCCGAGTTCCGTTCTTTCCAGAGCGCGTCACTCAATAAGTGATTCCGTAGCTGTTGAATCCACCGTCCGATCGTCTTGTCTGTGCTTATATGGTGTGTCGATCTCCGGTGTACACGTCCGGCCGTATAAGGCATGGAGCATGTAGTAAACTCAGGAGAAGAATGACCACCGGAGTTTGACAGATTTTACCTTTTTCATTTTTGTTATCCTTTTGTTTTTTGGTTAATCCATGAGAGCACGAGTGAATCCAACGGAGGAACCGCTGTTGAGGAACAACAACAACGACGACGACGACAACAATCACAACTAGAAAAGCAATCACAGTGACGGCGCTCTACGCGACCTGTCCGGCTGGCGGAGCAACTTCTACTCCCAGAAGCAGCGACTGACGGTCGGTGTTTGGAGTGGTGACTTGCCGCTTATGGCGAACGCGAGCGCCATCTACGGCCAAAAACTCAAACCCAACTCCAACAGCTGGATGTGCACAGCGCGGGGTGAATGGACTACCGAGCCGGCTTTGAAAGAAAGTTCCAGCTGGACGCTCGGATGACCGAACAGGCAATATAGTCGGAGCAGAACAAGTCAGAGAATCGACTAGAAAGCGCCTTCGGACTTGCATCACTGTCGGACAGAGTTTCCGTCGGCGCTCAATGATGCGAGCGACGACGCGTCGTCGTGCCAGGATCCAGACTCTGCGAACTTGAGCGCTGAATCGTCAGCGCTTCAGACAGATCAGATGTGGGCATTCGTAGCAGAGTGGCGCAGTGGAAGCGTGCTGGGCCCATAACCCAGAGGTCCGTGGATCGAAACCACGTTCTGCTAACTCTTATTTTTGACATATTCCCCGGGGGTGTCTCCAGAGATTTCGTGGTTGGCCTAGAAATCAATCGAGAGCATTCTCCACGGCCGAACATTGCTTGACACAGAGGATCAACTCCCCGGAAGTCGGGAGAATCTACGATCAGATTGAAAAGTGGCTTCTTTCATCGTTTCATTGTCACAGTTGACAAAGTTCCGATCCGGAACCACTGACCAACGAGCGGTAGTCGAGCTCGAGTATCTGCAACAAGATGATTGCCATTTCGGATCAACTATCTCATGCATTTTGGACGCACTGCGAGGATCAAACGAGAAAAACGGAAACAGGAGATGTGAATGTGGCGAAGAACGCTCAATGAAGAGTCCGGGACGAGAGACGACAAGAAAAATGGGCGACTTCAAATCCAGGCGCCCCTGTTTCGCCTATTAGCATCGTGAGTCGAGCTTCAATGGGGGTCGCGATCTTCGGTGTGATCGCGCGCGCCTCAACGAAACCGATTCAGCTCAATAGAAGCAAGAGTGAGTGAGCAAAATCTAGGAGTGAATGGCTTCGTGTGTGTTCAGCTTCGGAAGTTGTTGATTTTCAAATCGTTGGTCGGATCTTTACCGAATTCGGGAACGCGAACCGCCCACTCATCCGTTCGGATATCGCCGGTCCGTTAGGCATTCGAGTAGTCGCACAGAAGCATACTTCACTGAACCGGTGTTCTGGTGCCGCCTTTTCTCAACGACATCGACTTCATCGTCGGCAGCCACCGACAGGCGGCCACCTCGGTCCGAACTTGCCCGGTAGGTATGTGAGCAATGCAAGCCGCGTGTCTCCGAACTTGAAGCATGTCGACTCATCCGCGGTGATGGCATTCCATCCATGAAGGAAGCGGATTCGAGAGAAAGAGGCTCCTCGTACAAAATATCGTGGCCGCCATAATCATTCGGACGCAGGTTTCTTCTTTCTCTTGTCTGGCTCAACTATTCGAGGGAAAACTTCCGAGAATCCTTTGAGTGTCTTCCTCCCCGTGTTCGTCTACCACATCGCTCGCTCGCTCGCTGCTCTTCTATTGATCTGAAGTCGAGGCAGAGGGGCGCAAGTGTCATGGAGCGATTCTTCAGATGTGACCAGAAGTGAAACCGGCTCGAATACTTCGTGGTGCACCTTCGCCTCCCGTCGTCGCTATGAATAACGAACACCGCGACATCGAAAAGCGTTTGGTGAGACCAAATAAGATTCGCCCGGGTTTCCAGCGCACTTTGTCGCTGTACGAACGCTTCAAGGTCACGTCAGAGTGCTAATGTCTTCGGTTGCATGGCCGCGTTCTCTCAGCCTAGACGACAGCTGCGTCTACTCCTGTTGTCAAAGTAGTTCGCGGCCAGAGTTTCGTCCATGCTCGACTTCCCCCTCGCCGCCGGGAAGTCTAACTAAGGCAAACTTTTTGAAAGAACCGCTCGCTCCCAATCAAACTTTTCCATTGACGGCCCGGAACTTAATTGCAATTCACTTCGTAGTACAAACAGCATTCACTTTCGAATCCTCGAGACTGTTCTCGATGTTCTAGCGCTCGGAGTTCGAATACGGAGCAGAGATACAAAGTTACAGAAACACCATCAGCCGGAGGAGTTTTCCTTGCACGAGGATACCGCGACTTTCGCTTGCAATGACTTCGCGAATGGTCTGGCCGAGTCCGGGGTCATAAAACAGAGCGAGTCGTATAACTTTAATACCATCTTCTCGAAAAAAAACATTCCGAATTGTTTGATGAGACCCTGGAGCCAAATCTACTCGAAAGGGAAAGAACAAGAATTTTCTCTCTCTCTTCGTTTTCGACATCGCCCAAGAGAAAGCAAGAAACGGACGAACGAATTGCATTTCAGCTCGGGTTCCGCTTCCTTCGGAGTTCGGGCCTTTCGTCGAGCATCTGCAATTAATTGGAATCGGACACCGAAGGGGCCGTTAATCATTCACAAGTTGCTGGTGCACAGTCCGAATGATTAACTCGATCCGAAAAAGTATCCGACCGAAAAAGCTAAAAGAGTCACGATGTTATTCATGAACGCTCGTTTCTGGCCCGGAGTCCCTGAGCTATTTCGTCGTCTACGCCGACGACCGACGATCAGCCCTCGATGCTCGCAGAGGAAATCATTGCAACAGAGATACGGACGTGATGGCGCATACTCTCGTTTCCTGAAAGAAAGTGGTGGAGACGGGGGAAAAAAGAGAAGAAGAAACCAGTTCCTCGAAGTGACGACGACTGACTCTTCGAGCTAATAATCTGTGAGGCTAGCAGTGTGCTCGATACGGATCCCCTCTTGGCTATATCACTGCGTTGTATATAAGGAAATTCGACGAAAAACACTCGACAACTCTCGAGCCTGAACATTCTCAGCTTGAGCCTTGAGCCGTGTTCCGTGAATTCATCGAGGATTTCGATTTCCAGATGTGGAAAACGTAATTTCAGAGTAGAAAGGGTCTCGTGGCGTCAGGTTCGACTTCTTTTCGTTGGCTAGAAGAGACAAATGGAGAGACCGCCGTGTTGTTAAGGAACAATTTTTCCTCCGTTCAGAGACAGATGACTTCGGTGTCGTTCCGGCCACCTGCAACCCACTATCGGATGCCGACTTAGGCTCGTGACGTTGTCGGAACGGACCGCTGGTCAGCCGAACACGATGTACGAGCGTTCGGGTCGTAAATAAGGACTAAATATACAGGACAACGACAAAGAACTCTCCGAGACCAATGCCCGTCGTATCAGTCGTCATCCCGAACTAAGAGCGGAACCTCCTTTCGAGAATCAGCTCTCATCGAATATGAGTGAAGATTTTCTAAAGAAGAGCGAGACCCAAAGAATTCACAAGAAAGCGTTGGGGGCACGTTAAGCTTCAATCATCGGATGCAAAGAATAACGAAGAAAACTCAAGGAACGCTATAGGAAATGATGTAAAGCAGCGAATCCTCTTCAGCAGAAACGTCGGCCAATTTGACGGATTGAGAGATAATCCTCGTAGCTTAAGATCTTTGGGATTCTTTAAAGTCTTGCGCCTACCGAGTCAAATGAGTCCCGTGCTCGATGACGGGTCCGTAGCTCGAGTTGCTTGACGTTTCGCTTCAGAAGAATTCATTCGAACTCCGCCGCTGTGCAGTCATTGAATGGAAGGATCTCGAGCAATAACTCTCTTCGATGAAGTTCGCAGCTTATAATTTAATGATGTCCGCGTTCCAAAGGTCCTGATGGAACTTCAGAGCACGAGGTTATCACGAGTGCGTTATCGATTCCCGCGCGAGCCACGACAGCGAAAGAGAAGAATCCGCGCTGCTAGGGTGACTAGTTGGCCCGGCGGCGCGGCGGTTCGCTCGCACATTCGAAGGGCGTGAGAACAGTAAACACCAGAGTTGAGGAATTTCTGTGACGCGCCGCAGACAACAGGAGAAGCTCGTGATGGCCTAGGATCGCACCGGTGATTCCGATGAAATATTTCGTGCATCGAACAAACGACCGGTTCGGAAAGGCCGAGGTTCGTTAGTTCACACCCAATGAGAAAGTTCAATTCGAACAGATCACCTTCTCCGGGACCCTTGGAACGAGAACGGAGCCGTAGCTCATCGGCGGACGTCAGTCACCGGTCCCGTATCTGTCGCTATGGGTCAACGAGGGCTCTCGGTCGACTACGAGAGGAGTGGCTGATCCGCGGCTCGACACAACGGTCATGCACAAACATCCGGCGGATTACGAGTCCTGTTCGTTCTCGAACAACAAAAACAACGGCGCCGGCGCCGATTCAATGGGAGCATCCGCATGCTTGACGTAATCGCAAACTATGCACACTTTCGTTTTATGTCGTCAAACGAGCGAGATGACTCCATCAATTTTCATCACACCGTTGCACCTCCTCGCGAACCTCGAGAGTCCTCACCACATCCAACGGGGCTTAAATGGATAGCGAAAACTTCAAAAAGTGGTTTTGAAAGAATGTCCCATCATTACGGCTCGCTACGCTCTTCGGGCACGTAGATCGGAACGTGATTTGGCCTCACGTGCAGCGTGCACTAATTCCGCGCGACCTGTCCAATAGTAGAATACGCAATGTTGTTTTATTATTCATCTAATAATTATCCTTGCGTTCCGGGTTCAGACTCCGGAGCTCCGAGGTTCCATCAGGAGTTGCTTCGGAAGTTCCGAAGGAAATTCCGGGACGGAAACGGGAACGATTCCGAGAAACTTTGAGCGGATCGTTCGAAAGGTCCGAGTCACAGTAAAATGCCCTCGGGCTCTAAGAACACGCTTGAGCACTGCTGCTAGAGGTGTTGGCGGTCGGGTTGATGTGGGGCGCAATCCGAGTCAGTGTCGCAGATTCCATCGTCTCCCTCTTTCTCGTCCTCGTCAAGACCAGTCGGTGCTTCGTGTCTGCGAGCGGGCTTGTGCGAAATAGATCCACCGGCAGAACACCTTAGCTCGGGGCGACGCGGCGGTCATAAAGGACGAAACTCACCGAGAATTCCAAACTGTTGGAGAGCTCGCACCGGTCAGGGTTGGCGCAAGAAGGAAAGGTTCGTTGTCAGAATGATTTCTTCGGAAGTCTTTTCGTTTCGTCTCCATCTTCCCCAAAACTGTCCGCTTGATATCCTTCGTCAACGTCAAGGTATACACGGTGTCACGACCGACATTTTTTTCCCTTTTTTGATGAAAGGGTGTCCTGGACTCAAAAACGGAAGATTCCTCCAACCTGTGTCCTACATTGATCACCCGGAACGGTCCACTCGAGAAACGAGAGATTCTTCGCTTCGAAGACGAGTTCGCTCGTTCCGCGAAACTTCTAAAGGAGTCGATACAACACTTGTGGAAAAAGTAGTTCATTGTCGGGAATTTCTCTCTTTCGCACAATTAGTCTTTTGTGGCGCAGACGTTGTTCGGAGGCGACAGCTCCGCGTTCCAAGAACATTCTTTTCCACCAAACAACTGGTCCGAAACAGAGTTTCTTTCCCAAACTGTCAATGTTCTTCGTGCCAGTGTAAACCTGGGTGTTGAGAGATCTGAGAACCGCGCGCCGACGACGAGTTTATTCTAACTTACTCGGTTTCGGTGTTTCGAGAGAAAGGAAGAAAGAAAGAATGAACCGCACATTACAGTTCGATCAAACCCCAACCATTTGTTGGATCTACTCGAGAACACACCGATGCCTCTCTTCTTACGAATCCATCAGCAGAGGAGTCCATCGATTTGTATTTGCCCAAAACGCACTTGATGTCGATAATTCGTTTACACAACAATAACACAGTTCGGCGTATATCTTCTGCGCTAATCTCCACGGCTCGAGAGATAGTGCGTGGACGAAGTGACCGACAGACAGACAGACAGATGTCAGAGGGGCACCGACCAAACAACATTCAAGCGGACTTTTGATGTGGAATCGTCGTCCTGATGCTATTCGTAGCGGCTGCACGGCGGTGGTCGTCTACAGAGGCAGCCGTAGTCGCTTAGAGGCCTCTGTTTCAATGGCACTCACTGAGAAACGAAACAGGTTGTCTCTACAAATTCAAATGACGCGAACGATGATTAAGTGTTTTTCACGCCTTGCTCTGATTCTGTTTAGCGGGAAACCGTCTCTCGTACGTGAACTGTGATCGATGTTTGAGAATTCTCTTTTTCTTCTCGCCTCAGGTTCGGAGTGGTTTTGGAGAAATTTCGGGAAGTTGAACCGGGAAACGGACGTGACGTTCCACTGGAGAAGTCTGGGAACGACAAACGAGGTTGTCAAATGGAATCCACCCGAAATGAGATCCGTCGGAGCTTCTTCTCAAGTTCGAATGAATCGAACAAGTTCTACGCGGGTTCGAAGTGACAGGCCGCCAGGAAATTCGGAGTGAAGCGTCGGGCAGAGAGCAAGGAGTCGGAAACGGATTTCAGGACGAGATGAGGAACGGCGCGCTTCTCACAGAAGGAAAAAAAACTCTCGGAACGGATCATTCGCCAACTCTCTTTGTGTCGCGGCCACCGGACCGTCCCGCTTTCCGGAAAGGTACCAATTTTCTCTGATAGAAATCGAGGGAGAATATTATGAAACTTCCAAGGCCGTTTAGGGGAGCACTCATCGACGTCGGACATTTCGTTTGTCACGCGATCATATCGATTTGGTTCATCTACATTACGACGAGATTCCTTAAGGGTTCCGAGGCTCAGAATCGCGCCAGCACCTGCACCAGCAGCGGAAGGAAAGATATTTCGTTCGAACTCATTGCTCGCGGGGTGTTCGTCGCTCGAAATGTTCGCTACCCTGAAGTGCCGAAAGCTGGCTTAGAATTGTCAACCTTATTGATGACTCATCGCCAAAGGAAACGAGAACGAGGGGTAATCCTCATGGAGCGATGCTTGCCCTGCCGACTTCAGAAGAGAAGCAAAATTTCAACGGAATGTGAAGAATGTGTTTATTTAAATGTTTCTTCGGCGGATCGCGCTTTACCGGTGAACTCCCTGTACAGTTTGCGTGTAGTGGCGACAGTCACGCTCACAACCTCACTTCTCGAGGCTGGGTACGATCGGAGCCCTAACCCTTTTCGGGTGGAGATCGATCTGAATTTCGAATGTGGAGATCGCATTCTCAGATTCGAGTTCTTTTCGTTTTTGCTGAAAATTGGATAAAAACGACATGCACTATTTTTTTTGTTCTAATTCCAATTCAAGCTTGAATGACCCTGGCCCAGCTGACGTGCATAGCGATGCCAAATTAGAACATCTGGTCACAAGTCACAACATATGGCGGCTAGTCCTGACCCTGAACCGGCGTGTCCGGAGTTTCGAGTCCGTTTCGTGTAAATCTTTGAAGAGAGAGTTAAAATTAAATATTCACCGTGGACGCTTTTATCTAGAGGACACGCGATCCGCATAATTTGAGGAATATGTTTTCCGGTTGAGAAGAATCGAGAGTCAAGGCGCTTTCTTTTCTCGGTGCTTCTTTTGTTCCCTTGATGATGATCGAAAATGACCGCCTAGCGGCAGAATGTATCGCTGCCCGTGCCAAGTGGCACCTTCCATTGGTCGCGGAAGTGCTCAGACAAACCAAATCGTCAAATGTCCATCGACAAAGCAAGAAGAATCGTAATGAAGGAAAACAACCTCCGAAGGCCGAGGCGACTTCTGGGATCCGTTTCAGTAGCAACTTAGTTTGCAGCATCGAACTAAACAAGAGGCAACAAAGCCTCTCTTCGTCAGAGAATTACCTCTTGTCCGGCGATGGATTCTTTTCTTTCAAGAACTTTTGCGCGCGCGGTGTAACAATTTCAAAAAAACGACGCATGAGCTCCTGAAGTGTTTCTTCCTCCCTTTCCTCCAGAGAAGAGCCAAGAGAATAAATTTGGTGTCACCGTAGAGAGGCGATCGCGCCTCGTTCAGGAAGACTTTCACTTCACTGAAAGACAATGGCTCGGCCGAAAGCAGGAAGCTGCGCCAGAAGTGTGAACTTTGACTCTTTGAGCTGCCCGCTGAGAGATGTGTATGACAGACGGAACAATTCCCGGAGCAGAATATTTCAGATCACGGCTGAAATACCGTCGAGATTCAGACGAACTATTTCAGCTTGATTGCTTTCTTCGCTGCCATTTTCCCCGCGGCATATTTCACCCTCCAAGACGGCCTCGCTGATCGACTCACTCACTGCCTGGCGGTGCATTTGCACTCTCTCAAGGACGTTCCACTCTAATAGGGTTCGCAGTCCCTCCGGAATGCGAGTCGCATAAATGGCTCTCTTTATTTCTTTCTGTCCGAGTCGAAAACGATCCTGGATTTCGGTCATACGCTTCACGCTTGAGGATCGCTCCGTCCTTATCGAATTTCCCGCTGGAGGAGCCATTTCCTTCAAGCCAAGATTAGAATTTCAACTTCCGAGCCGGTGGGTCACAGAAAATATAGAGAGGGCGTTCGAAATCCGAACTCGATTCGACGTTCTCGAGCGTCTTCCTTCGAAGATTCCACACGCGCCCCGTGAAGAAACGTGGGGAGTGGACACGACCCAAACAGAGTCCTGTCCTGGCGAGCCTTTCCGTTCTCCCCCACTGTTTGCTCTGACACAAATCTCGAAAATCCGTACCGTCTGCGGCGGACGCACGCTCAGAGACGATCGTTTTGCGAACGTGGCTTCCATTCATGGAGCTCGAGCTCCATCGAGGCCTCCCCTGAGGCGAAGTGCCTGAGATATCAATTGATGAGCTCGGATCGAGTTAATCTTGGCTTTGCACAATCCTTTCGAAGCCGAATCGTCCTCCGGAAGAACTCATACCACGGATATGGGTCGAACGTGATATCAAAAGCGGCCGAGCGTTCGTTCGGCTTCCGTCGAAGGCCTCACACCACTTGAGGAGAATTTCTTTCTCTCCAGGAGCGTGGACGAACTTCAGTCTGATTCAAAAAGCGAATCTAGATGTTAATGTAAGCCTAATCAGCTGGAGGGGGCGAGGGGAAGATACGAGCTGCGAGTGGGTCGAGTTGTTGTGCTCGAGAAACCAAGGGAACTCGTTGTTAACTCGTTCGGAGTAGCGTGTTTGTGACAGAGCACAAAAAATTAATGAAAACCTGCTCTACAACGAAGCTGCAGTATAACAAGGAAGTCGGCGCAGTACAAAAACGCGACAAGCTTCTTGGCGTGTGGAAGAGTTCCGTGCATGTCATCAGAACCTTACGGGCAACCAGCTCCACGATCAGAGGTTGGACGGAGTATTTTCGGGGCGACAGTTCGCGCGGCCGAGGTGAATCCATTGAAGCCTGCTCAGGTCATCAGCGGGAAGGAGACGGTCCTTGGAGGATGGCCGTCAGGAGGTCGAGATGATTCCGGGGCACGATTGAATCACAAAAAAAGGAAGCGACTTGGCGTGAGTTTGGTTCACGCCGGAAGGCCAAATATATGAACTGCGTGCTCTATACAAACCGGCAAAGGATTCGTTGCGAGTCGTGCATGAAGTCGTTAGTTGTAGGCTTGCTGGTCGGTCATTCCCGTCTACGACACGACTAGACCGACGACGGCCTCCAAAACGACCTCGACTACGCAGCCCAAATATGGATCAGATATCCGCTCACATGCACTCTTTTAGCGAGCTGACCCCAGCGCTCGCCTATAAACATCAACTCATCCTCATCGTTGTCGTCGTCGTCGTCATCATCATCATCATTATTATCATCATCCCGATCTGACAGATGGCCAAGCCACCGAGCAATGGGTGTGAGTGAGTGTAGCTCGTGAATCAGCAAAAATTGCTGCCGTCGAATGTAAATTTGATTTGTGCGATCATAGACACATTACCCTGCTTGTGTCTGGTCTCCATCTCCGAACGATTTGAGGCTACCGGCGTGCACGAAACATAAGCGACGAGGGGAAGGAAATGAATATAAATAAAGAATCAAAACAGTAGCTGATCGAGGCCGTCGCCGACAGCGTTTCATCCGGAGAGCAACCAAGCCGTGGCTCGGACCCCACTTTTCTCCTTTTTCCGAAGTTTTCTTCCGGCAGCTCGAAATACTCGCTTCGGAATTAATTTCTTGGTGCGTTCAGGACTTGTGAGATTCTCGTTCTTTTGTTCGGAAATATTTTCCTCTTCGGGGAATCTCTGCGGAGCAAACGCGAATCTGAAGACATCGTTCTTTGCTACCTCGGTACACGAAACGCGGCGAGCGGTCAAGCGGAACGGAGAGCGAACTTATCTTTCCTTCGTATAACCCATATAAGTTGTTATCAACGTCTTGCAGTGTGGCGGCCACAACAACAGCTTGCAACGCGTCCCTAACATGGTCGCCCCGTTAAAGTGTGCGGCGAGCCAGTGATTTCGTGATAGAGATTGCTGGCGTCGGCGATCCCGTTCATCCGAGCACCTCGGAGCCCGGCTCGGCTCTTTTGGCGGGGTGCTGTCTTTCATGAGATTTCGTCTTCGGTGGCGGCTGGGTTTGAAGAGATCATCGACGCCGACGACTTTGAGTTGAACCGCTTTGTTTTTCGTTTAAAGAAAAACAACTCTCGTCAGCTCCCAAGATGAAATCGATCAACCCTTCTCGTCGTAATCCGCAGCAACCAGAGACTTTTCCTTTCTGTTTTTCGAGCCGGATTCGTCGTAGACGAAATATCCCGCCAGAAACACTCCCCGCGAAGCTCCACGCTTGTCACACGTTCTCGTTAAGAGAGTTAAAGGGCGTGAAGGACCTCCTGAGGCCCGGGGGCTTCTGAAGAGGTTTCGTCGTTCGCCATAAATCACGAGAGAGTTGACGTCGGCGAGGTTTACGTCGATTCTCGCTCGCTTACGCTACGGGGATAGTCACTAGATCAAGGCATCCAACCCGCCACCAACAGACCTCAACGACCTCCCTTCGAGTGAAATCAATTAATTCTCTCAAAATCACCGTGGAATGCTCCGACGACGACGACGGAACAGCGAGCAAACGACCCGACCGACAGACTCACGGATTTGAATCAAACGGCCTCTCCGTTAGTTCGTTTTCACGTTTCGAATGAGACTCACCTGAGGGATGGAAGTCGGCTCTTCCTCAGCAGACATCATCTCTGTAAAAAGAAGGAAACTTTAGAGAACAAACCTAATGCTTGAACGAACGTGGATCTCTAACCACCGAGAGAGGAACTCGATTAAATGCTGAGCAGATTCAACACCTCGAGTGGAACTGAAAGGAATCTCGACGAGATGTCATCAGCATCACAGGTGAACTTCAAGGAACTCGACTTCGATTCGAGATGCCGCATTCAACACGTACAACTCCGCTTCCCGGACAGCGGTCGGTCTTCCTTTCCCTGGCTCGGATGATCTCTCATCTGTCCAAGACGGAAGACGTTCATGAATTCAGGGAACACGCACAACCTGATGCTTGAGTAGCGTCTGAGAAAAGTGGATCATCTCGCGCGTGGACTCAAAAGTCAAGCCACTTTGCATGATAAAGCACGTCAGGAGATAACTCTTGCGTTAGGACCGTCTCCGTCAGGAACTTTTCCGACGCGGACCCAGCTGCTCCTATGGTGCGGCGTTATTGTGGCTCGAGGAACGCCAATTATATTGGAACAGAGAAACGAACGCTCGCGACGAACACAATCTCGGCAGAGATTAAACGGCGTGTCAAGAAGTCCCCATGAGTCAACCGAATCAAAAGTCGGCGAGAGGAAGAAGGTATTTCCACCAAACGTGGGGACGACCGCGCTCTCCTTCTCCGGGAAACGAGGTGAATATTCACAGAAGGAGTTCGCTCCAATTCAGGCTCTCCGGCAACCAGAGTTTTTCTGATGCCGGACGCGCCAAGATCAACGAAGATCTGCCCTGAAATCCAAAAAAGCACAGTAGCCGCTACGGGCCAAAGGTCACAAAGATCGGTTTACCGCAGATAGAAAGCGGTACATCACTAGTTTCCTGTGGCTCTAGACGCCGAATACGCTCCAGAAATGTCGATGGCGCTCCTTTCGACGGAACCGTTTGTCGCACTCGAACTCGCTGGCTGAATTCATTCTGATCGGAAATCCCGAAATCACCAACGATCGAGTGGTGTTCAGATTGATTGATCGAAATATCTGCCTCGATGACATGACGCAGATACGCTATCTTCGTTCTTGTCGATGACTTCTGGAGTTTGATTCGTTTTCGATGAAAACGCTCCGGAGCGGTCGTTGGAATCGCAGCCGAGCTTGTTGGATTTCTTGTGGCTTTTCCGAATGGTCCGGAGCCACGAACTCATCGGTCTATCGCATCGTGTTTCCTCGGTCAAGTTTCCAGCGGACGAGATTATTTCAACTCTGAATCCCACCTGTTCTTTCCGGTCGCGTCATCCGGTCAATCCGCTCTAATATAACTCCTGCGCGAGGATCGTACAACGAATCGAAGAACTCAGAATGATTTTCTCGAGAAATTTCCCTCGAACCGAGTTAAGATTCATTACAACGACGAAGGCGAGGTGTTCTGATAAGTTTCGATTCACACGGCTCTCAACACAAGCTCTTCAGAGAGAAATTGGCGAATGCGAATGTCTCTTTCCTCCACGCCCAAAACTGCTATCAAGTCGGATGTTTATCGTTAAACGTTTCTTCCTCTACACCAGGGAGAGATTTCCTCTATAATTCCACAACGAAGTCCGTGTTGTTGTACAGGAGGAGATGATTTCCTCCAGGAGATCGCCATGAGACCTCTTCTCGAGGAACGAATCCAAATCCGATCGAAGGCCACGAGCGGCTCTGCACTCGACGGAAAAGTTCCCAATGCCCGAGCACAAACAAAACTTTCCAAAACCCAAGTTGGATATTACGAAAACAGAAGCGGATCGCTTTGATGGAACCGAATATCCGAAAGCGCGGAGAACTTCAACGGCCGGCGATCCTGTTTACTCTAGTGACGAGTGTAGCAGCGGAGCCGGGCAAAATATCAAACTGAGTGAGTCGCCGTTGCACCGCGCCGGACTCGATTCATCCTGGAAGCGTCCGGGCCGTCCAATGAGAACTCACCTGCGCTGGGAACCCGTTCACAAAACACTCACACGGCTAGTACACACACATATCCCCTCACAGAATGTTTATCATCAGGCGAAACTAAGGAAGGAGCACTAACGCTTTGTCGCTCTCATCAGCTGTGTTTGCAAAAGGAGCTTGTGGAAGCGGCGTGGAGACCAAGCAGACAGGCGGGACAATCGGCCAGGCGAGAGTCCCTCGCTCGGAAAGGGACCCCACTCGATGCTCTCCACGAAACTTAGTCAGGAGCCGTCGCAGGAGGTCGCTGCGAGCAACAGTCGTTCTCCTGCTCGAAGTCTAGGAGAACGCGCGCGATTTCACTCAATGCTCACCTACTGGGTGTGGTGTGCGATGGAATGGTGCTTTCTGGCGGTGGAAGCAACGACCGCGGCGGCATCGACGTCGCTGTCTGTGCTGCTCCGAATCGCCACTGAGCAGTGGCATGAGTCACACGAGTCATAAAATTCAAGGGAAAGGGTCAACGTCCAGAAATGAAACTCATCCAAGTTATTATGTTCTGCATTATTTATTTTTCTCCCTTCAAACACGAACGAAACTCAGTTCAGGCCCTGATCTGCGCGGACTTTCTTGTCGGCCTTCTTCAGACCGATCCAAGTGTTCATCTGCTCGCATCGTAGAGTCGACCAGATGACATGATCCTTCAGACCTAGGATCTGGGCGGCGGCCAGGGCAGCGGCCTCGGGGAACAGAACCGTCGTGCAGCCGAGGCCAGAGGGGACTCGCATCGAACTCCAGATGTCCTCTGCTCCCCATTCGGGCGTCACGGGGGGACAGTTGATTACAGGAGCATTTATGTTTCCGCTTGTCACAGGTCCGAGGCCATTTGATCGTCCGGCCACCGCGATGAACACCAAGGGCACGCCCAGTCCCTCGTATTCGGCGATGATGTTCAGCGTCTGATCGGTGTTCTTGTGCGCCGATGTGACTCTCATGTCAGTGGGAATCTGGTATTTCGCGAGTTGTTTCTTGATTTTCTCGCAGTGCTCTCGATCCGAGGCGGATCCCATGAGGATAACGACTTGAGCCACGGGTTTCGGCATGAATTTCTTCATTTGTTCGGCGACCCATTGGAAGTTTCTTTTCACCGTTTCGAGCTCCTGATCTGTGACCTCTTGGAGGTTGCGGTACACCTGCTTGTCCACCATGAGCCTCTTGTCTCCGCTAGGCCACAATCTCCATGAATCTGAATCGATGAGATCGGCCAAGATGATTTCTTTCGTTGTCAAATCCACTCCGTATTCGACTTTCATTTCGATCAAGGAGCAATCCAGCGACTGCCATCCGCGCTCGAGAACTTCGAACACTGTCCGGCTCATCTTGAGCATGATTTCGACCTGAGATGGAAACGAAACGCCGTTTAGTTCGAAGAACAGATGTATTCTCGGGATGTATGAAACAAGGGAAGGAATGTCTTACCTCGTCGGGCCCGATGGTGACTCCGGCGAGCGTGAGCTTATTCTCGATCAACTGTTCAGTGCTCCATTGAGGATCGTGTTTGGCGTCGTCCTTGAAGAAAGTTTCCAGCTTTGGGGGATTGAAGCGGTAGCCTTCCTTGACGCCGGGCATCCTCTTCAAGAAAGAACCGGTCGCTAAGCGTCTGGTGACCCACTCGATCGGGATCATTTCACAACGTCGCGCGACGAAACTTTTCTCATCGTGCTGTCTGACGAAATGTGTTTTGACTCCACATCGGTTCAGGTATGCGAAAATCTGACACGCGGTCTGATTCGAGATCGCAGCCTTTCCGACCAAATCGTTTGCTCGAGCTCCATCTCCGGCTGTGATTTTATCTTTCGAGATGAGTATGCAGTTTTCTGGCTCCTCGGGAAGGGAGTAGACCGCTTTGGTCTTGCCTTCGATGATCTTGGAGCCAAGCTTGATCCCCGTGACTGAAAGTGAGTAGTAATCAATCAATTAGTTTACTCTCCAAGTTTCAGGTTTCTTGAAGGAATAATAAAGATGATCCGTGGGACGGTCGCGCGCTCGAGTTTTTCTCTTTCGCAAATACTCTCGCTGTCTGTCTGCAAGTGAGCCACAAAAGCCATCACATTGCTCTAACAGGCACCAGCGGGAGACGTTCAAAGAGCAAGATAACCCTGAATCTGATCTTTGTCGTCCACACGATAGAAGAAATTGCCTACAACCAACAAGGTCGCAATCCCAGGAAGTCTCGAAAAGTTCGCTCCAAAGAGCTCATCATCTGAATTCTCTCCGGATATTCACAAGCATCCATTTCGTCAATCCAATTTGATCATTGGTTCTTGGAGACAGAATTCAAGGACTTTTCAAAGTCGTTGAAATCGCCTGAAGAATAGTTTCGATTTCCAAAACTGTAAGACTCGATACAGCGACCGCATTCGAACCGAGCTACGTCATCGCGGGTATTCTCAAGGACATCCAGATTGGAGTGCGCGCTTGTGTTGATACTTTCTAGACAGACACTTCCACTCTCGATCAACGTTTCTTGAGAAATCCGAAATTCATAACTTTGTGGTGAGCAAAATTATGAATTGAGTTTGTTCCGTGAAAACCGTAACCGGAATTCGCGGATCGAACGAACCTCGAACACGGATTGCGCGGAACGAACGATTCAATTCGGTGCGCAGAAGCTCAAAGGGAGCAGTTTGTCACAACACTTCTAATGATTTCGATTATTCATTCGAACGGACCGAAAGCTTCGCATACCTGACATGATTGAGGCGCTGAATGTTTTCGCGACGAATATCGGAGCTCGTCTCCACGAGCGGATCTGTTTTGCTCTACGGTCAGGGGAGAGGAACGTTTCTTTTATCCAGAGCGCATGCGCGGTCTCATTGAGATCAAGATATGTTTATCCAGAGACGTATCTTTCACACCGCCTGCAGATATCGTTAGAGAGCTGCGCCGATACGAGATTATCAGATACGTTATCGACGAACTGCCGCAGACAACGGCGTAGCATGCGTTTCTGAGAAGCAATTTTTCAAGAATTCCCTCGCCGCTCAAACAACAAGCAACCAAATCACAATCTTGAACAAAAACACTGAAACAGTCCCGCATGCAAAGAACTTCGATGAGAAATCATCAGCAGCTCTATGTTACCTATCGTAAAATAATAGTGAGGGGCATGATTTCTACGAATCAAAATGAAATAGAATCTCGATCCGGGACAGAATTTTATTTTCAGTTTCCATCACCCAAAAGAGGGCTTTCTTCCGTGACGAAGGATTCCTACCGACCAACGTTGTCCGATTCATCCGAAATTTGTGCAAACTCTACTTTCTGAACCTCAATGATGATGCTCAAATTCATTTGAAGATATAACATTCGGAGAAGCTCGGGGCTCACGGTCAATGTTACCTAGCGGTAGTCAATAAGCTGTTTCTGCTAAGTTGATGGAATGAACTTTAAGTCACTGCGTACAATTCTCCGATACATGTCCACGGAGCGCCACGAAACAACTCCTGCGTTGGAGTTTATCGACAAAACGAACGTCTCCGTATTTCCTATATTTTACATGAAAACCCACTTCAGACTTCGCGTCCTCCCATCCCCATTGTTTGGTATATCGTCATCAACTATGAATCTGCACCAACGAAACAACGATTTGGTCAGTATGCGGCATTTTTTTGGATTTCGTCGATAAGATCCAGAAGAACGGCTGAGTCTATTTCAGATACCTGGGGAAAGTAAGACTGAGATATCAAATCCACTCCGATAGATGGTGACGGATGTATTGAAATGTCCTCTAGCATTCTCAGTGTTGCGGAACATGGAACGAAATCTTTACTTTGCTGCCCAGTCCGTCCTTCCGTGGATTGAAGACGGTTGGCTTCGTCGGGTGAACAGTGCCGAGCCCCGCATACTGCCACTGCCGTAGCTAGCTCCTGAAATCGACCGAAACTCGTAATTCCCTGTGTTTGACCATTGTATGTACTTTGGTTTCGTCCATCTTGAAGAACCATTTCGCAATCAGAGACTGCACTGATTTGTTCAACTTTTCTCAACTCTAGGACCTCTCCGGGTTCAATGTTCCTAAAGCTGTTGCCATTTTAGATTCATGCCTCTCGATCAGAGCTTTTGGATTGAAGGGAAAACAGTTTCGTTCCTTCGAGTAGAGCGTCGGAACAACAACGAGGAAACGGCAGCGCTCACACACACACGAACTCGGACTCAGGAAGAGGTTGTGGAGGATTCCGGAGGTGCAAAACACCAAAAACTCGAACTTCCGAACAGAAACGTGGTCTGGGAGTGTTCATTGAGGCGCGAAATCTTACCATCTTCGAATTCATTTAAGAAACTAACATTGGCTACTTCTGAGACTTGATCGAGACCGTGTTACCACCCCCTAGAAACATTTGACGTTAGAAACTGTAACTACGTGACGGGTTCGGTGCTTTAGTGCGTCGACATTTTTTTATCTCTCGCGTTCCTTACCCAAGGACTTATTCATGAGTGAGATCAGCTCCGCATCCTGGAGCAAGCTCTCCGTGCTCTGAATGACCTCCATCCCCGGAGGCACCATCCTCAAACCGGCACCCGTTTTCCTCTTCACAGAGTTCGCCCTCGGACCCTGATATCCCCAAGACCTCTGGGTCGGTTGATGGAGATTCCTGTGAGGAAGAATCATTGATCAAATCGTGCAACAGAGTGCAGTGAACGCAAGCAGGCGGCAAAGAGCAGAGGGATAGAAGGAGCTAAAGGAAGCTTGAGCAAGTCCAGCCTCAGGTGCACTCACCGATTTATATCAACTTCCTCGTCAGGAGGCTTGACGGGCTCTTGTGCGAGCTCTTTGATTTTGCCGTCACCATAATCCGCGTCCCAGTTTATATTCGACCAAGACTTGGATTGAGGTTTCATCTCGAAACTTCCGTTTTCCAAATCCTGTTTGAAAGACAAATGAAAGCAACTGCTTGATCGCTGTGACAAGGAAGAGATTCTGAACTCTAAGGCTGGTGTTGTGTGTTCGATCTACTATTCTCTAATTTGGTGAAGTTTTCGCGAGCTACAGTGTACTTCCACAAACCTGTAGCAAACGTTTGTCGGCGAATTCCTGATATGAACGCGCCATGGCGGAACGTTGATGCTGCTTCATCTGTTGATTTAGTGAATACATCGGCCCGGTTCGAGGCCCTTCTCGAAAGTACGGATAGCGAAGAGCCTGTCAAGCGAGTTCGATTGTAAAGTTCAATCCCTTCGCGAGAAGCTCGCAGAGGAAGTCCTCGAGTATCAAGTGTGGCAAAACTTACCGCCGTCGCAGTCGGTCTCCGAGACGGATTCCATCGCAACATGTCTCGCAGTAGTGATATGCCTTCGGCGCTGCAGTTGGGCACGATGCTTTCCAGAGTCATTTCGGTGAATTGGGGGAAGCGGAAGTTCATTCCCGTTGCCAACTGATAGCCCTCGGGCCAATCTCGTTTGTCAGGCGTTCCCAGGACGGAGCATATCCTGCAAGAGCAGAGATAACCCCTTCAACTGGAAACCTGGTTTTTCGGAACGGATTCTCGCACGGGGCATAATGAAATTGAGCCATTCGCCGATTGAACGATCGAAAGTTTTCAGCGACACGTACAATCGGTGCGAAAGATGAAGAAAGTTAATATTACCGGAATATCTGATCGATCTCCGAGCGACCGGGGAACAATGGCTGCAGCGTGTATAGTTCGGAGAAGATACAACCGACCGCCCAAATATCAATTGGCGAAGAGTAGTTCGTCGACCGCAGAAGGATCTCCGGTGCACGATACCACCTAGAAATCATGAAGGACCACGGAATGCCTCTAAACCTTCGAAACGCTCGCCGACAGACTTCTAAGAATTTACGGAATCGATCGAGGTCGATTCTTGTGACGTCGCGCTTTGTTTTCAGGCATCGCATCGAAGGTTCGGCGGAACGCAAGGATCGGTTGCACGAAACTTCTCTAGATGTTGCGTATTAAGGTTCGATTCCAGAATTCCCAATTATTTGAGAACATTGTGTCGGATATCGCTCTCTAGGAACAGAGTAAAACAAACCTCGTTGACACATAGTCGGTGTAAGGAGGTCGGGATCTGATTTCTCTGGCGAGACCGAAATCTGCAATTTTGATCGTGTCGGGACCCATACAGAGAAGATTTTCCGGTTTGATGTCTCTGTGGAAAAACCCGTGTTTGTGCATGAAGGCTAGCCCTTGAAAGATCTGCTGGACAATGTTGCGAATCACAGGCTCGGCGAAAGGTTTCTCCCTGAAAGTTCAGCGAATATTTAGAGTTTTGAGGAAGGTTATCGACAGCTTCTTGTCTCAATCGAAGGCTCTAAAATGCCGTATTGACGGAATTATGTCGATGAGAAACTATCAGCTTGCTTGTGTTGTCCAGGCCTTTAACCGATTGACGTCACGATATCGATTCGAGCCTCGTTCGAATCCGCTCCGCGAATGGATCATCAGAATGAATTCATTGTGTGCTCGCGGCACAAACAGCGGGTCGCTGCTTCGCTACATTCACATTTTTCTCGCAAACATTGGCCGTGAGCTTCATGGAAGGAGGCTTAGTTCGAGGTCCGAGGCTCAGAAATATTCTAAACACAAACGTTTCTCATCGACCCTAACTTCCATTCTCTGATAGATTCCAACAGTTTCATTCACGAGGAATTCTTAGAGGTTACCTGTCCTTGATGAGTTGGTAGAGGTTCTCTTTCATGTACTCGAACACGAAATAAAGCGTGTTGTCTTCTCTAATCACTTCTTTGAGCTTAATGAGATTCGCATGGCTGAGCTTTTGTAGCGACTGGAATTTAAAATTTCTAGGTCAAAGCTTAGGCTTCGTTCCGGCTCTCTACCCATTTGAGGGCGTTGGCGCTAACTTCGACATGAGTATCCCAACTTCCCTAACAAGAGGTGTTCAACTTCAGGAACACCGATTTCGGTTGTTTCGACGCATGAGATTTCAAGGACGCGGCAATCATCGTCGAGCGGTTCACAAGGGATCCTGAATTCCGAATTCCATAGTTTTGATCAAACAAAGGCCGAAAAACTGATTCTAAAACAGCTTATAGACGACAGAAACAGATGGGGTGAAATCATGGAGTGAATGAATCCGTTTACACGTTTTCTGTCCGGGAGACCAAGCATGTCCAACGTATTCAAGCTATCGGTCGGAGTTTGCTACAGAAGTGGAGTCAATGGGATGTCGCACGCAACGGCACTTCCGTGTGCCCGGAGAGCAGCCACTGGACTCGCAACTTCCTCTATCTGTATACGTTCCTTGATGCAATCCTCAATTCGCGGGGAGGCTCATCCATGATACGTATCGGGAATCGTTTGTTGCTCTGACAATAATTTTGTTGCCAAACTTCTCGTTTCTGTTCCGGTTGACCCGATCGACGAATCTAGGGCATCTCCGCACTGAGGTCTAGCCCACTGATCTTGACCCAAACCTCGGTTCCAGCTCGGGCGATGACAAGCTCCGAATGACAAGCGCAGGCCATAATCCAAAAGCTATCTGATACTCAATAGAAACTGCCCACGAGCCTGAATACCTTCGCCAAGGACAGTCGATCGCTGTGTGACCGATGCGAACGAAACACAGCTCATTCGTTTTGCCGGCTGCTCGCGTGCATTCGTGTCGCGCAGATCTACAATCCGCATTTACATAAGTTTCTCGGGAATTCTGGGATAATTCTCTCGGATCGCTTCCAACGCCGTCCAGAAAGCGCTTCCTAATCGGTTGTACGACACACCGTTGGAATTCTATGGTGGAAAACAAGACAAGAATATAGAATCAGATCAACGTACCTTGACTTCACGCAAATTCATGCACTCTTCCCACGAGTAATACTTCTTCTTCATCCTGCAAAGTATTATTGAAGTGCTTCAATGTCCCGATGCGATATCTTGAGTCAGACTCGAGTTCAGATTGGTACGAAAACGTTCAACACGACAGCCATCGATCCGGACTTTCCTGGACTTGGTGGCCTTCAACTCCGTCAAGGTCAGGCGAGCTGTTGGCCTTTTGTATTTGGATGCCAGTTGTCTACGTTTTATGGCGTCAGTTGAATCGCTCAGAAATAATTCTTTTGAAATTTGTGTATGGCTCGCGTTCGATATTTTGATCCTTGCGAAGATTGGCCGCTTACTTCAACACGCGTGCAGCCATTTAAAAGTTTTCGAATTGTGTGTTACAATTCAAGAAGCGAGAAAGTTGTCACAGATGTCAGATCACTCGATTCTGAAGCGGGTTGCTAGAAATGCTTGAATGGTGCTGTACTCACTTTTTGATGGCGACCTTGTCGCCCGTCTCCTCAGAAATTGCAAGGTGCACCGACCCAAAAGTGCCATCTCCGACCTGGTGCAAAACTCGGTACCGGTTCATGTCGTTTTTTCTGCCGACTGGCGAGTGGGCCGGGAGTGGGGTGACGGGTGTGGGTGTTTTGGTGACGTCGACTATCTTCATCTCTTTCTCAGTGCTCGAAACGTACTCGATTTGCTCCAGGGCTCAACTTACTGCTTGATAGCGACCTTTTCCCCAGTATCGAGTCTTTGACCGAGTACGACCGTGCCATAGGTTCCGTCTCCGAGAGCTGACAGCGTGACGTATCGGTTCATTCCGCAGCGATCGTCGTCTCCAAACGATTCGCCAGACTCTTCATCTACATCTTCATAGGAATTCGGTCTACGCTGAGGGCGTTCCGTCAGCCAATCAGACGTCATACCGGCCGACGCATCAAGTCAGATTTCGCGGGGGTTTTTCGTTCGCGGTCTCCCTCCCTGGAAGGAGGAGAAGAAATCAGAAAGGAGTCGAGTCAGACTCTGCTCGTTCCGCAACAAATCAGTTCAACGGCCTCTTCGAGCCCCTGGGGAGCCCGAAAAATTCACGAACGTGCGCTCACGTCCATCCCCCCCCCCTCGAGTGACGGCTGCATTATTTCAATGAATATGCTCAGAGTTCTCAGATGATTTTGATTTCCAAGAAATTGAGTATTTGGGAATGATTTCCTCCGGTAGAACAGAACGTCCGCATTTGAGGTGCGATCGCGATAGCTCGGCTCTTCGGAAGCTTGACCGGTAATGCGTATCTGAGCTCATCCGAGCCGAGCAGTCGGCAGGCCAACGACTCTGTACGTGACAGTCGAAGCGGAAGTTCACTTCGAGGGTGTTACGTTAACTTGCTCATGAGCTTTAGAGCCGTATTTGTCGACCAAAACTTTTTCTGCAAACTCTCCCTTGCTCGCTGTTATGAGCTTTGACAACAACGCAAATTACCTTAGCTAAGCCTGTTAGGTAGGGACGGCCAGCGAGCATGAGACACTTCATCGCGAGTCCAAAATAAGTTGCTTGTTAGGTGAAGCGCACTTCCTCGATGTAGCGTCTAGAGTTCGACCAGTATTACGTAAATTGAGCCAACTATCTCTTGATAGCCTCCTTGCTATCGTCGTGAGACAACAAACGTGCTCTAGCAGCGCACTCGAGTCACGCATGTGAACGTGATGAGGAGTTGACTGAACTCGAAGACGCTCTGGCTCGATAGATTGAGGGCTAGCTGACAACATGGAGTTTCTCGCTTTCTCGCCGCCCACCGGTGGATCTGATGACGGGACGAGGACGTTTCCAGGTTCTCTCTTGACTACGAACGCAATCGACGTCTCGTCTCGAAAGCGAACCCGCACATGTGGAGTCCCCAACGAGTGCCCACCGAAAAAGCTGTTCCTTGTTCGATATCTAGTTGCAAGTCACGAGCGGATTCCGTTGCCAGGCCTCCCGACAGTTCAACCCTGTGCGCCAGTCACCGGTTGGGAAGTCAAATGGTGGAAGTGTCACGAAAAGAAGAGGGAAACTCACCCTGGAATTCGCAGGCAGACTGGTTCTCTGCGAGAAGACAGCTTTTGAATGACGCGACGGTCCGGGGGTCCCGAACTAGGCGGTCACAAGATATTCGTCGGACTCCGAGAGACGAAGCTTGACCCTACGAGCTTTCGGAGCTGAGCTCGACGCAGTCAAGCGTTGTTGTGGCGAGTCGTGGACGTCGGGAGTTCGGATAGTGTTGTGTCGTAACCACGGCTACGACTCAGGTTGTCAAGGTCCAAAAGATGGAGAGCTCAAATCGAGGGAGGAGGGTTTCTTTCAGAAGATTTTGCCGCGAACACTCTTCTATCAGCGGGAAAATTCTGGCAGACAATCGAACCTAACTGGTCGCGTGTCAGGATCTTGATCAGAACGATCCCGCCTGAGGTCCGTGTGCTTCTGAGTAGGCCATGGAGCGGAACCGCTTGTAAAGAGAGACTCGAGACTAGTAAGTGAGTGTCGTACCGAACACGTGCTCGGTGTAATCATTGTTGGGGCTGCGGAGAAAAACGCCGTAGTCGCGTCCCAATCGCGGTCTGAACTCGAGAAATCGCAGAAAGTCGCAAAATTGAAGAAAAATCGCGCTTCCCTCGATTCCTACGGCTTTCTTACAGCCCCTTCTTAACTCTAGACCCGTTCATCCTCAACTCGTCGCCGGCGATGATTTTTGCAAAAGCACCAGGATGACCGACTCCTTCCTTCGACGTTCCTTCGCAAATCCGAATACCTCGGAAATGTGGACTGTTTCGCTGCAAAATGTGCTCAAATCCATGGATGACAAGAGCCGCGAAAATCTGTCGGAGTCGGCAGATATTGTGCTCAGCGCGATTTCCGCGAAAAACCTATAGCTCTCATCATTATTGTTCCTTTCACCGGGATCTCTTGCAGTAAGTCAACACAGGGAAAATACGCCACTGCATCAACCCCTAGCAGTGGCGTATCTCCACAAACTGCCGCCCGGGGCGTAACTTGAAATTCTTTGAAAATGCCGCCCCCGCGAACCTTGGTCTGCTTGAAGTGACAACCAAAGAAAGGTCCGAAATAACAGAAATGCAGCCCCCTTGAAATGCAGCCCGGGGCGGACCGCCCCCTTCCCCTAAATAAGCCACTGAACCGCCTTCTTGCTCTGTGCGAAGAAGGTTCATGCACTGGACGACTACCCTCCTGGTGGTTATACCACGGTCATGAATCTTCGAGAGATAACGAGGCGCGCGAAACAGCTCCAGTCAGACTCCTCAGACGACTTTGATGGCGATGGCGATTTATCGGTGAAAGAGCTTCCCCAAGAGGAGTTTTTTTCGACAGAGCTCAGGTTCCCGGCTTGGGATTCCCGGATAGCCTGAATTCAGCATTTTTTCCTCTCTGTGGAAACCGAAGGAGATCGGTGTGTTGCTCTTGTTTCACGGGTGCTCCTCGAATATTTTAGCATTCGAAGAGCTCTTTTGCCGGAGAAGCGCTCCACGGTGGCGCCGCTACGCTCGCTACGAGTGACTCATCCTCGGCTGGATTCGTCTTCCAATAGAATCAACGGTATTGGTTAGATTTAGGCGAGACTTATTTTCAGAGAGAGTTCCCGCTCGGGGACGCTCGAGGAACTATGATCGAGAGCTGTTTCTAAACGAATGCTTTGTCAAAATATAGATGGTTGGTTACTTTCAGTTTCACAGAGAGGCTGAGCGTATCGAAACAAGTGTTCCACGAAAAGTAGGATGCAATTGTTGGGATGTGACTCATGAGCAGCTGACACTCTCGAGTCCTATCATAACCAGCCAAAGCGATTAGTATCCCCAAGTATCCAGCATTCAAAATAGTCAGGAAGAATTCAAGACAAGTGATTCGTTATCGTAGTTCTTTTTTTTATTACAAACAAGGTCATTCCGTCATCACTTTCCTGCTAGAAAGCTTTCGTAAAAACGTAAAATATCTCCGATGAACATAAGCACTTCTTTTTGCTGTGAATTTTTTACAAATGTTGACTCATAGTCACTCCATAAAGTCAGAAAGACTTGACTCTCGCAATAGACAGGTCTATGGAAAACTCCGTCAGCCACTCGATGAGATCTTCTCGTATCAGTAGAAGTATCGGGATGCAGTCTGATTTCAGGACACGAAGTTGTGATGTAGTATTTGGTGGCTCGGAGTTTAGGGTATAACGACCGTACATAGACTCAATCACTCAGTAAATCGCAGTAACCGATAGGTTGATCCCTGTCTTAGGTACATGAGAGTCGACGCTCGATTTTGTGAGTCGATTCAATAAAACGAATCCACGGTCTATAACTAGAAGCTCAAGTCTCGTTTGGGAACACAGAAGTTGAACGAGTTACAACTTATGATCGATAAAACTTTGCTTATGGAATGAACAAGTGAGGGTTATCATACACAGCCGAGGCTCAAAAGGGCCGTTGAATGTTTTTTTTTCTCAGAGGAAAATCAATAACTCCGCTATGAGGCTTCGGTACTTTGGTAAGCTTAACGCACGAATATTCGTGTTCTGACATTTTACAACTGTTCTGTTTCCTGTCTCACGGAGATGGATAAGAAGTTTAACCAACGCTGAACGCTGAGTCGGATCGCGCTCAGTTCGGGTGTTTGATCACGGAATGTTGTTCGATGGTAACACAACGCCAGTTACCGGCCGTCGGTTGAGCTCTGTGGACTCATGGACGCCGAGAGACTGCCAATGCTCCTCTGCCAGGCGCCGTAGAGAGTCCAGAAACGAGCATCTCTGTACATGGGAGCGGCAAGTGCCAGCGGTCTCGGTATCCGGAGTTTGGGTCCTCTACCCGTGCACCGTTTCCAGATGATTATAGCTTGAATTTTCTCTGCGATGAAAAATCGGCCGAGTTCGTTCACTCCGAAGCCGGTTTCGCGGAGCAGAATTCGGAGATCGCTGCGCACCAAACCGAAGTCGACTGAGGTGAATTTCGGAGTGCACGAGGCCCACTGAGAAATTCGGTAGTTGAACTCGACAACTTTGGCATTGCACTGAAGAATGTATTCCAGGCTATAGGAGCCTCTGGCGTCTTGTAGACGCGGGCTGAGAAGGCAAATCGAAATGTCGTTGATGCGCGGTCTTCGTCGAAGAATATCCGCACAACGACTGAGGAGTAGGGAGGCGGCTTGGGAGCCGGAGAACTTTGAAGATGCGAGGTTGTTCACTCCGACATGCACCACGAGCCACTCTGTCGATAGAGGGAGGATTTTTTCCACATAATCCATGAGTGCGTCGATTCTGCCTCTAGGAAAAGAGACGGTGAAGGGAAAATCATCAACAGCTAGAGGACCCACAGAAAAGTTCCGATGCAGATTCCGGAAGAAACAATCACCAACCAGTGAGATCCAAGGCTCAGTAATGCGTTCTTCCGCGAAAGACATTTGAATTTGTCCATCGTGTCGCACTGAATACCGTTTCACCATTGTTGTTTACGCCCGAAACCTCAGTTTCTAACGCTTCGTGCGCCAGCAGAGCAGTCCCGTCTGCAGCGTTGTCGGTCACTCTGAATCGTCGAGAAAGAGAATTTTCTCGCCCTCTCCCTCGACCTTGCTTTTGAAAACAACACTGGAATTGGTGGTGTGGTTTATCTAATGTGCTAGTGACGACTTTCGGGTTCATGATGAGCACCTAGCGGACGCGTCATCGCTCTCGACTCCCGAATAGTTTGCCGCAGGATCGATTCGACCGAACTTCCAACAACTCATGCGCCGTATTGCGAGTGGGACAGCGCGCGGATATGAATCCTTTAGACGGATCCGTGGTGGAATCAGACAGATATCCGCCGACTTTCGCTCTGTAACCGACGGATCTTGGAATCTTGGGGAACTCGAAATCGAAACAGCAGATCGCTTCAAGCTGGTCCAGCAACAGATGGACGTTTGACACCGCGAAGTCTCGTCGGGGGCAAACACAGCGTTAACTTCAGGCCTGAGATTTGCGGTCATCCTGAGAGTTTACCTATTTGGTTTGAAAACGAAGAGTTTGCACTTGTTGATGAGGAATGAAGTGAAATAATAGACGAAGTCTCGAACTTCAAGCGAAGTTCTCTGAAACAGAGAAACTCCACTCTATTCGGAGCGCTTGGAACACCTTCCTGCGATAGAAAGAGGCGGATTCTGAGTAATGAAAGTCGACGTAATGAGAATCGGGTAATTTATCATCGAGAGCGTTTAGATTTCTACCGGGCTTCCGCCTGGTTGACGAACCTTCTCGATCTTCACTCACTTGATTGGTACATACCCACTAGCGATTCCGATCGTCGAAGACGGGGTTGATTGTCTCTGACTTTCACATGTGATCACGCAGATGAAAACGCCCGCCTGCCCTGCATCTGAGCTTCCGAGTCTCCTCTACCAACGGAACCTGAGCTTCTGACTCTCATTCTTCAGAATACGACGAGCTCTCTCAATTTCAGCTCGAATTTGCGATCCACTGTTCGAAATGAGGAGCTGATTGTTGTTGTCTCTCCAAGGTGCGAGAACGTGAGTTTAAAATTATTACAATGATTCTACAGATTGGAATGCACACCGACAGGGGGTTGCGCGCTGTTTACCGATTTCTCAGCATTACTGCTTAACACTCCGATATCCGTGGAACATTCATGCCGAACTTCTCCATGGTTGATCTGTGATTCGGCGATCCCGGGAAAAGAGGTCCGCTCAAGATCTTCCGACACGAACTATCAGACGAAAAAAACAGAACATTCAGCGATAACCAGAGTGATAGATCCACGGTATGAATATGATGCAACTGCGACGACCGAGAAGAAAAGAGAGAGACGTTCGAATATGAAATACCGCCCCCAGGAGAAGATTCCGTCGAGATGACCGAAGTCTAAATGACTCGAATGATTGCGAAACGCTGCGTTTATTACCACCGTCAACGATGTGTGTATATATTTAACAGTTAAAGCGTAAAACTTCTTTTACTGCAACTCGTCTCAATCACTGAGAACTCACAAAATGTTCACGTGAGAGAAGAGGGCTGCGAGTATACTCCTATTGTAAGACATTGTGCCACAAAGCGTTCTGGTATGTTCTCCCAGGTAGACCCTGCGCTAGAAAAAGTCGTTCACTCACAAAACGAGGCAACGATATAGAATCAGAAGAATTAACTTTAAGAAGATCTTATCCGTCGGGCAAGGATTTTCTAAACGATTTCCTTCTCGGGCCGTAGTTGGATTTACTTGCACGTTTCTTGCTCTTGAAGCCATCCGACTCCAATGCCGGAACCTTGGACTCCGGGTAGCTCTCGCTCCCTAGGCTCAACCTGAGTGGCCCGTGGGGCATGTCATAGAAACTGACATTTACTTCTTCCTCCTTGTGTCGCAGTACAACTCGCTTTGTTTTTCCATCGAAGATCGGATCCCATTTCTTAGGTATGTTTGATTTGTCCCGCGACGTATCGACCTTGAATTTGATGAGCGAGCGTAAACTTTCAGCCATCAGCTTCCTGCCTTCAGCGTTCACACCGAAACCAGATTCCCTGAGTAGAGACTGTATGTCTTCGCTGTCTATACCGAAGTCGATAACGGTGAACTTCGCCCATGGGTTTTTCCGTCCCCGAATGGTTTTGTTGAAACTCGCAACTTCCTTGTTGAAGGAGCAGATGTAGCTTTCAGGGTAGTGCCTTCCCTTGTCAACGATGCGAGGACTCAGAAAGCAGAATGCGATTTCCTCCAGATTTTTGTTCGTTTCACAGATTTTCGACCACAATTTGAAGAGACACGAAGCGGTGTCTTCACCAGTATATGTTGATGCGATGTTATTCGCTCCCAGATGGACAACGACCATCTTGGTAGAATCCGGAATTCTCTCTTTGACGTATTCCATCACGGTGTGCACTTTTCCTCCGTACACGGCGATCGTACGGGGGCAATCCTCGCTTCTGAGTTCCCCGTCCTCGAAGTCTTCGAATATACCGGTGAAATAGCAATCACCAACGAGCAAGAGCCACGGTTTAGCACTCTGTTCGTCCGGCCAGGAATCCTGAAGATCTCTTGATTTTATTAAGCCGTCCTCTCTTTCTTCGGTCAGGATGCAATTCTCGACCCGGAATTTTACCCTCTTCGCCATGCCGGTTGGTTACATTGAGCGCTTCTGTAACAATTCGGTCGATTCCGCGCTGACAGCGCATGGAGATTCGAATCCTAAGGCTGACAGGGACAAAACGCTGAGTGACGACGTGGATCTATAGTTTGCCTCCCTTTTCCTCGTTTCCACTTCCGGCACGGTGCCCGCCTCCAGGATACCCTGGAAGATCGTGCTGATGATGTTATCTGCTACAGTTCGGAAATGAGGAGATGCAATTCTCTCGAAGAAATCGGGATTCTCAATACCTCAGACAATTTGAAGTATCCAGATGCAGTTGAAACAGCGTCGATAACGGGGAGCACAAACTTTCTCTCATTGTTTCTTACGGCTTCGATACAAAACGAGACTGAGGAAAGCAAGTTTCTGTCTGTTCGCGGGGTCGCTTGATGTTTGGACGCTGCCAAAACATTGGTTGAACGTTCGTCGTGCACGTGTACGACCTCCATCCCATACTGCGTGAATTTCGAGTGCATGTCCGGGAACAGAGCGGCTCGGTCTCAACTTTGCACCGCATATCAAAGTCGGAAGTAAATTCCGTCAATCTAAATATCTCCCGGCTGATTCACACTCTCAGAACTCGGCAGAGTCTAGAACGAAGGTTTCTCTGAATATCTTCGAATGCGTTTCACATCAGCCGCATTGAAGGAACTTCGTTCGTTTCTTTCTTCGCAAGAGTGTTCTCGAACTCAAACGTTCGGAATGAGTTCCAGACGGACGACTTCACCCTTGGCGGGAGCGCGAAAAACGTCCATTGATTATCGTTCCAGATGTCAGATGCCAGATGTTCCCTAGAATAAACTACGTAGCGTCCCGTCATGACTCACAACTGACTTCTTTGGAGATCCCTACGATTGGAAAACTAGGGAAAGGAGTTGTCCCGCAGAGATATCAATCGACGTCGAGTGCACCCAAGGAAGTTTTTGCCTTAATGGATCAATCGAATCGAATCGAGCTGTGATTTGAGAAGAAACAAACTGCATTTATTTCTCAGACTTATTTTAAAACCATGGGCACCACATCTAGTTTCTTGGTGGCTGCAACTCAGATATATTCACAGCTTCTTATTGACTATCCGACCCCGATAATCAGAGAACATTCTCGTACACAAATTTAAGTACACAAAGTGTATATTTGCCACCTCGTTGAGATCTTCGGATGTTTTTCGCGACAATTTCAAACGAAATTCTCGGCGATTCTCTCATAATTTAATTTCGATTTCTTTGCACGTGCTTTACGAATCGACTTCAGGACCCGCTTGCCGACGCGTTTTCGACAAGGTGCAGGAGGCCGGGAGGCCGCGCTTCGCGTCGGCTGGTAGGGTTTCACAGGTGGTGGTGGTGGTGGTGGTTGGAAATGCGCGGGAAGATTCATAGGAGAATCCAGCAGAGGGGCTCTCCAGAAGTTCGCAGGACACAAATGTCCTGATGGTTGATCCGGAAACGGTTGTCGATTGTCATTCCAAGCGAAATCCTGAAGATAATTCTGGAACTGTCCTTGCAAACGGCTGTCCGAGTAGTTTGACGGTGCGCGCAGTAACGGGTCGCTGCAGAACGACCGTTGAGTCGGCGGGTTTAGCCACGGTTCCGGTGCGCAACTGAGCGGCGGATTTCGCAGCATGTGTGCAGGTGATTCCGATGGCGCTCTTCCGAACGGCGCGAAGAGAGGACGAGATTCGAATGGAATATTCAGGAGGCGATCTGGAACTCGAGACGTCGACGGCTCTCCTCTTCGTATTCCCTCTCCGACGAGTCTCTTCCAAATTATGATCGCTTGCAGGGTTTGGGCTAATGTTTGTCTTCCACCGTCATTGACACCGAAACCTGTTTCGCGGAGAAGGAACCAGAGGTTTTTTTGCTCGAGCTTGAAATCGATGTAGCTGAACTGTGGCATTTCGAGCAGACGCCTCGTGATCTCGTCGTTGAAGGCGGCCGCTTTCTCGTTGTAGTAGTTTATGTAATTTGAACTATAGACGCCATGATCATCCAACGTCCTCGGACTCAGGAGGCAAATAGAGATCTCTCCGATTTGCGGTCTCGATCGCATCAGTTCAATGCAACGGCCCAAGAGAATGGAAGCCGCCTGGCGCGCGGGAAACCGGGTCGACGCGACATTGTTTGCGCCAACGTGAATGATCAAAAGTCCAGTTGTCGGAGGCAAGAGGTTCTCTACCGCGTCCATCAACTCATCGATCTTGCTTCGAGGATACGACATGGTGAACGGGCAATCTTCGATTCTTAGAGGCCCAACTGAAAAGTCTCGATGAAGATGACGGAAGAAACAATCGCCTGCGAGTGAGACCCATGGACCCCCGACCTGGTTCTCCGCGAAGGAAATCTCGATGTTCCCATGGCGTTGCAACCGGAGGACTTTGTTCATGTCGGCTAGACCTACAATGGAAGACACGGATTCTTAATCGCCCGCCTCGATTCCTCACTGCGAGGGGTAGAATCGATTCGTTCATTATGCCAAAGAAAGACTGAATGTTTTGTTCTCACCGGATTTAGAAGCTTGAATCCGTTATTCTTGAGGTTTCGTTCGACTCCAGTCACCACCATGAACCTACCGAACATTCAACAGCCACTGACACAGTCCGAATATATCGCACAACAAACGAAGAAACGGCGCCGTGGGAGGGCGCTACGTGCTCTGGAGACGTTCCGGAGGACGGAACTGCTTTCCACGAGAGGGCGCTTTGCACAGTCGAATCGAGAGGGGTGTTGTCAATAAGCTGACTATACTCTTGCGACAGAAAGTTTTCGACAAAGACAATTTCGCGTCTGCAAGATTCCTATGCGGATTTCACCACTGCCGCTGCCTAGGAGAGGTTTGTTCCACTCCAACACGCTGATTGCTAAGTTCATCGGAGAACCGTATCTTTGTCAAAAATTCGGGAGAATCGCTATTTTCCGAGGTCAAAAAGTATTTTGACATTCTGTATTTGGCGCCAAACATCAGCCGTCATGACCCGCTTTCAATTTTCGCTGTTTGCGGGCGACGAAGTTATCGTCGTTGAGGCTCAAACAGGTCAGAAAATTGCTATTCCGAAGACTAAAGAATATTCTCTTGACTTCAAAGAGGCTGTTATCGCTGCTTTGGTAGGTGGTTCTGAACAAAGTCATCTAGCCAAGATTTTCGGCATTTCTCGGCAAACTGTTTCATCGTGGTAGCGGAAGAAAGAGCTCCTCGGGATTGTAGACAACAGAAAAAGACCCGGGAGACCCAGTAAAGTCACCTCAAGAGCCGTCTCGCTTCTTCGTAGGAAGAGTAAGACGAATCCACGCTTGACTGCTGTAGATCTGAAGAAAATTCAGGAGTTTCGTTGTCAGTGAGCACCGTGAAATCGATCTTGAGAGCTGGGAACCTGCACGGGAGACGCCCGAGTAAGAAGCCGTTCATTTCTACGAAGAACAGAATCGCTCGGCTGAAGTTCCTTATGAAGCATGTGAGCTGGAGTCCGGCCGAGTGGGCGCGCGTGCTGTGGAGTGACGAGAGCAAGTTCAATTTGTTCTCCTCCGACGGTATACATTATATTCGCCGTCCGGTGAATGCAAGAGACTTTCCGAAATATCATGTTCCCACTGTCAAGCACGGCGGAGGCTATGTCATGGTATGGGGATGTTTCTTATTTTTCTGTGTCGGTCCATTTGTAGAGATTGAAGGTACGATGGATCGTTTCATGTACGCTGACATACTCAGAGAGGTGATGTTACCTTTCGCAAGGACGGATCTAGACACAGACTGGATTTTCCAGCTCGAAAATGACCCCAAACTCGCTTCTACCCATGTCAAAAATTTCGCATCCAAAGAAAAATTGCCGATTCTTAGTTGGCCAAGCCATAGCCCGGATCTGAATCCTATTGAAAACCTTTGGGACGTGCTTGACAGAAGCGTCAGAAGACAAACAGCTTCAAAGAAGCGCGATCTCCTTCGTTTCCTATAGGAAGAGTGGAGAAGAATCGCAAAATCCACCCTGGAGAGACTTGTGGAATCGATGCCATTGAGGTGTGCAAAAATAATACTAGCCAGGGGCTTTGCCGTCAACTATTAGCGAAGTAAAAGGAAACAGCCGCTTGCGTAATTAAATTCACCAGAAAAAAAGAGTTTTTCTTGCGATATTCAGTGTGTCAAAATATTTTTGGTCCCTGCATCCACGTCGAACTGAATGTTTCACGTCGTCGATTGGGTGTTCTTCTCCTGGAACATCTAACTAGGTGCCTGTTTCTTCAAATGTGCATGAATGTCATCATTTCACGTTTCGTAAGGCTCCTCTGCTTTGCGAATCTTTCGAACTGAATGTCGTCAGAGGATCGAACGAACATCTCGTGCACATTGCGCGCCGTCAAGGGCGAGAAAGTATATCGACCGTGGACCTTTTTCATGTTGCCATGAATTTCTGGAAAGAATCTGGACTCCTAAGTATTCAAGTCGATTTCGATCAGAGTCCCACCAATGACAACCGTCGCCTGGGACAAAGCTGGCCACTGGTTACACACGCGCGCCTCAACTCATGCTGTGGATAAAGGTTCACGAAACATGAAAATGATCGAGGCATAACTTTCCCGAACATTAATTGATTTTATACCACTTACAATCAGAGCTTTTTCCCATCTATATGTAACACGAGCCCAAAGTTAAAAACAATTTCAAAGCGAACACACAGTCAAGGAAATTGTTGGAAAACACTCCTCCGTCGTCTCTGCAAACTATTTACAAGAGTTCACGTATTGTACAGTCATACTAAAAGGTGTGCGGAAACCTAGTAAACTATTTACAATAGCAATACTTCTCGAAAGACAGGCCTTGAGCGCATTGCGAGTGGTCGCTGTATCTATCTATGCGGTCGAAATCAGACAGGATGTACCATTCAGGTAATGAAGTACCGCGCTGCTCGCTGGTCACTTCGAAGCGAGCGAAGGGCTTCAGTTCCACCGAGGCTTTGAAGAAGTTCGTCCAACTCATTCCCTCAGACAATCGAATGAATTCGGTGACGTTCGCCAGTTTGTACTCGCTGCATTGCGTGGCGTTGTTCTCCTCCAGTTTAGCATTCAGCTCATCGACGATGTGTTTTCCTAGGGACCAAGCGATCGTGGTGCTCGTGTCCTCGGATTGTGCTTGGTAGCAAGCGCAGAACTCGATATCGATCTCGGCCTCTTTGCACGTGCGTTCAAAGGGAATGACGTTGCTGAAGATACTGTAACCATTCGCTGTACGAATTACCCTGTCCTCGTTCCAGATGTCACTTATCTCGAGTATTGTGGCGTGTAAATCGAGCACGGTCAACAATCGTCTCGAGTTGATCTCCAATATCTTTTTGGCTTGAGGATACGCTGCATAGAACCGGTCTGGCATGAGGACGAAGCCGTACGGCAACATATCTTCAATCCGTCCCTGTGGTGTGTTTCGGAAACTGTCGAAGCGCATTCCGTGATCAGAAATGAAGAAAACGGCAGTGTCGTCTAGAATTTTGTCGTCGTTCATTTTGGTGAAAAAGTCCAGGAAGTACTCGTCGTCTAGTTGACCTCCGTTGATGTTGTCGTGAGCCGCTTCGCTGAGCCACGAATAGGCAAATAAAGGTCTCTCGTTTCCCAAAATCTTCAAGGTTTGGTATGTGTAGTCGAGGTATAGCTTTGCGCCCTGGTCTGCTCCGACACAGGTTCCTTTCTTCAATGTGGATTTATCGATGGCCTGCATCAGAGGTCGCGGCCAGTATGTTGTTGGCACCTGAAAAGGAAACGAGGATCTTCTTTAGGAGGAAGAAAAGTACGCTGAAGTGTCTCGATGGTCTGAGCAGTAGGGGAAGGAAATCCTCGCCACCGATGCCCTTCCAACGTGCCAACGTTGGAAACAAGAGGAAAGCATGAGAAGAGGTTGACATCAAACTCAATCAAGTTTTGCAACATTGTCTGAACTAGATAACCGCGTTCACACCCTCAGAGATTTGTGCAAGAACATCAGCATGGGAACCCGCTGGCATTGGGTTTACCGAGCATTCACATAAAAACACCAAATTGCAGTTGTTCGCTCGCCCTTTTTGGAAATGCGAGATCACTCGAAATCACAGAAAGATTAGGAAGCCATCAAGAGATTCATGATTCAATACATCGCGTTCTGAACGGATTCGAACAGAAACGATGATTCGAAGTCGTGTTTGGAAGTTCATCGACATCGGGGTCCAGCTTTTCCTATCGTGGCGAGATACACCGCCATTAAACGTCCTCTCCTCTCCGCAGGTGACTTTGAAAATCAAACGCGACTCACCTTCAGGAAGCCGCTCAGAGGCGGGTACAGAAAAAGTCCATACATCCATTGCTCCTCAAGGAACAACGATCGATAGCCACGCGACCCGAAGTCGTCCCACAAGAATCGCGTGAGATTATCGAAGTGGTTTTTGGCGGCCCGGAACGCAAATCCGGGTTCTTCGAATTTCTTGAATGGAATTCCAGTGATCAGAGGGATTTGGTTCGGTGCGGAATTCATGCCAATCTTATTGTATCCGTAGAGCTCAACGAGGTTCTCCCTCTGCTGGAGGTAGGCCAAGGTCTTCGGGAGCTGACGATGTGCGTTCAGCCGAGACACCGAGTCTAGTCCTACCACGAGTACGTGCAACGGTTTCTGCTCTAAATTGTTGCCTCGAATCACTTCAGGTATTGGTTTCACCAAGGGCATGAATAAAGGCTGCTGGTAGGACTCGGCGGTGTTCGGAACGCCACATTCTATCCACAGAAGGTCTTCAGGAGGACAACCGCCGACCTTCAAAGGTTTCGGGTCCAGCAGTTTGTGATAGTAGTCGATCTTGAAATGTTCCGTGGATCGCACGGGCTCTCTGTAGGTACAGTTGTCCAGCTTGAATGATTTCGCGAAGAACTTCTCGTACAGCGTTTCGTTGACTGCCACACAAGAATATCCGCCGGTCATGTTGATTTTGGGGTAGAATATGAAAGGTTTCTCGTTTGGCGAACATTTCTTGGGTTTCTTGCTGTAGAATTTCTCGTTCACGACGGGGTCGTTGTAGTCGAAGAAGGGTAAGTGGCACTTGTCCGTGTATACGATGAAGCGTTTGTAGATTTCGGTGTCATTCAGAGGATGTTCAGTTGCGTCGGTGTCGCTCAAAGGCATTGGTAAAATCGGTCTCGCGGTGGCCGGAACGATTCTGCCTCGTGTATTCAAATTTTCGAGGCTTCTGTTCACGGAGCCCCCCACTCCAACCAAACATATCTCCCTGTCGGTGAACTGAATCCAATAGATGCACGAAACGCAAACTATGGTGAGAATCAAGATGAGGCTGTATCTGATGTCAAACCATCCCGCTGTTCGTGTCCTCTGCGTTCTGGAAAAAGTTTACGAAAGAAACTTCAGTAAAATGGTCGCATCGCACCGATAGTTCGAGGCAAGACATTTTTCTTTTTACATATCTCAAGACGACCTTATCGAGTCGTGTAGCGAAGGAAAACTTGGTTGAAGCTATGCAGAAGCCGGAAATACTCACTCATTCTCTGAACGCAGAAGACGATACTGGGTCATTATTAATTCCTGCCCAGGGTAAGATCTGGAAAGAAGAACCCAGTTGATTCTGATTCTACAAAATCCACCACAGCTGACTTCCGCTGCTAGAACTCTTAATCTTCCTCGATAACAGATATTTTCCTATAATCCCGGCCTCGAGGACTATCGCGGCTCAGATTGCTCCGCGGACTCGAGGGTACGATTCGTATTCTCATCTCATAAGATTCGATCCCTGGAGTGAATTTATCGAAATCGCGGAATCTTGCAAATCTGAATGAAATCAGCCGCTATACACGCCAACTTTCCCACCTGGGCTTCTTTCCGGATAAACCGAACGCCATGGTTTCACTGTTAGTATGTTGCTGCTTTTCGGAGCCGACACATTTCGAACACACTGAGGAAACGTTTTCGAACGCTTGGAGAGTGTGTGTGTTCTATTGGGGATCTCGCCTGTGTGGCTTTCTTTAGGAACGTCAACTTTCTCAACGTTCTTTGCTTCACTGATTCGAAACGTTCACTCACGGAAACGAGGGAGCATCGAGCGACATGTTTCACATCCGATATCACCGAATCAGACCGCTCGAGAGTAATCAGAACATTTCATTGCTTGGTGCACTGTATCAGGACATGACTTTTCATCATTAGGGGGATAATCGTGTCTTCTTGAAAGCATCTATTCACCTGGCGAGCAACGAAACTGTCACAGGAAATCATGTGTAAAGTCAAGAAGAAATAACTCAGCTCACGAGCGGACTCTCGAATGTTCAGATTGTCGATCTGAAATTCAAGCCGTTCAAGTAGGCGAGGGATTTCGTGAATTTGAGGGATATATTTTGTGATGAGTTTGACGCCGTCGGAATCGAGACGAATTTCTCGAGCCAAGCGGATGGTCAACGGTAGATTCGAGTCTGATGAAACAAATTCGTTGACTGTTGCAACGGCGAAATTAATAACAGACCCTTTGAACCATTGAAGACACTTCTTCACCGTTCGGTGAGATCACTCTTTGGAAGCACCGAAGATTTTCTGCTCCCGTTTTGCGATTCGCACCTCTCGAGATCAGTCTCCAACGCCTTTTGGAATCGACTATTCCGGAATCGTAACTCGAGTCAACGCGTTCCTCGACGGTGGATTCTCCACAGCAGGCGCTCAACCGCGCAACTGTCGTCTGAGTTCCTGCTTGTTTTGAACGTGACTCGAGTTTCCAGAATGTCCCGTCTTGCTGTCGGAGCAATATTCGCCGTAATTCATCGTAACTGAGCTGCATGAGCTTTCGAACACATTCCGTCACTCAGTCAATTTGACGTCCGGTGTCAACTCAGCAATCCAATGAGAGCTTGAGCCGGCGCAAAGCTTCCGAAAGTTTCAGTGTTCAATAAATCACTTGACCTTGACAGAAAACGACTGACTTACAATTAGCCACCGCGGACGGTGTGTGCCTCATATTGATAACAGAACAACAAGAACCTCAAATATGGATTCGTTTCCTATCCCTGCAGTCTCTGATATTCAATCTCATTCTGATGAATGCTCTGAACGAGACTGTACACAACATACTCGACTCATGAGCGTATATCGCCGCTCATGAATTGCCAAGCGCATGTTGTCCCCAAATAGGGCGCAGACGGATCTGATGAAGCGTTAGAAGAAGTGGGGATATGAAGGCGAAGCGGATTGCCTCATGGCTCTACCTGCTCGTAGGGAAGGCGGTTCCGATCGCTCCCGTGCATCCATCCGAGTTCCAAGATCAACAAATCGAAGTATAGAATCGATCGGGCATTAGTTGCATGCCGGATCAACGCTGAGAATCGGAGCTTGCCAGTCGGAACATCAGATTTCCTACAAAATCACCCAATAAATACAACAATTCCAGAATGCTGAAAGCTTCTAGGAGTTCTGGAATGGCGAGGGATATGTCGCCAATCGCTCTCCATTTAATCGAGTCATCGAAGTTTGCCTTTCCGGAAATAGCGTGATGTATCATCGAAAAAACAGTCATCATTTGTGCCGTTGTTCGACAAGGATGACCTTCAGACATTTGTCGCAGATGATTCGCACGAAACATGGCATCGTTTTACAAGCCACTCAGAATACCTAGTAATTTGAGTACACCGACTGATTGCGATTTCGGTATTTGCTGAATTAGTCCAGCAAGGGACCAGATCGTGTCCGAGGAGCGAAACGGAACCAATTTCTTTCGAGAGTCGGGAAGCGGTGATACTTCCGCTATGGAGCGGGAAAATTCTCGAAAAAATTGGCTGAGTCTGGCTCCAGATCGTCCTCCCTCGAACGAACACGTGCCCACTTTTACTGTCGAAAACTCTTATCTCCCGCGAGGGAGGAACTTTCGAAACAGTTGCTGATGTGTAGCTAGATCTCGAATAGAGCTTATTTTTCGCTTCCATGAGAAGGGTATCTCTTTTACAGGAGGAGATAACGTTCGAAAGAATCGGAATCCAGACTTCGGCTTCTGATGTTTTGAACGGAAACTGATCTCCAAGCATGAATCATTCCAAATCAAGTATACGCGGACTTGAATTCGTTGAAAAAAGAACCGTCTGTTCTATTGCTGTGTCCGATACCGGAACTCAGGACAAGACCACTCACTACACTAGATGTACCACGAAAATCGAGCTCTTGCGCCGCATTGTCCTCGAAAGGGCTATTGTCAAGTGATCATATCGCTAGCACCTACTTTGGCCAGCCTTTCTGGACCACAGGAAGTGAAACATAGCGGTGGTCGACGCAAAGGAAGCCTTGACAAGGCGTTTTTGATGACGCGTAACTCTCAGCTTTGAAAATGGAGTGGACTTAATTCCGGGACGGGACAATAATTCAAGCCCAGAAAAGTGTGGCGGCGTATTCTGAATGGTATCCGAGCGTCCGCGAAAGCATGATTCCAGGAAGCGCGTAAAAGGTATGATCGGAATAAGTCTACCAACTAGTTGATCTCCAAGGAGTTCATGGTCAGGAGAACCAGGTGTTCCGACCAAAGCCCACGTCATCAGCAAAATCAAACAACAATCCGGGAACACTTGGTTGCTCGATTTGTTGCCTGTCGTATTCTTCGATGTCGGTTCTGAATTTTTGCTCCTTGCCACTCGAAATTGGCAGTGTATCGGCGTATCTATTTTTTTGATGCAGGCCGTCAAGCACCTACGTCAGCAACCTTCTGGAATCCGAGACAACAGCAGACAGAAAAGGCGCTGCCACTTGTGTGAGCATTTTCCGATCGGGTGACTTTGAATCTGGAGCCCAAAGCTCGAATCATCGAGGAGCAACTCACTCGATGAGGATTCTCTCTCAAAAACGCCAAAGCGGGCGGGACAATCACTCCGAAAGCCTCTATAAAGTCAAATTCCTGAGACAGCATTTCTCCACGCCGCGATTCACTAGTTGTGATTCATTCGCGCCCGGTTTCAATGACAAACGCACAAACTGTTGAATCCGAAATCGCATGTCACACATCATTCCGTTTGATGAGAATTTTCGTCAAGGGAAAGGTTGTTATTCAGGCTCCCACTCGCTAGAAAGGCAACGGGAAGTGAGCTATGTATATAAACAATTATCATACCGCAGGCTCGCACTCAGTTCCTTTCAGGGAAATCCCGCCTCGATCTGAGGACTCCGCACTCCTGTACGTTTTGCGCTCACAACACACGATCGAATGATCCCACGAGAAAGCACTTTCCTGGTAGGGTCTCATTCCAGCTGTCACAGCCGGTCACTGAATTTCAAGCACCTCCATTTAGCGAAATGGACAACATGAGCTCGTCTTTCGAGGATTGGTCAAATTGCGTGCTGCGAATCACTCAAAAACATACATCGCTACCTACCCAGCAGTCAGTGAAGCGACTGAGCTAGCTGCACTTGCATCACGCGCTCATCGCCGGGAGACCGGCAAAGAACATCTGCGTTGAAATATGTGTCAACGTAGGAGTCGTATCAGTGAGTTCCGATTCCTAAATTTCGACCGAGAGAGATAGAGAACATCTCATTCCGAACTTTATCGCGCTAGTTACGCTGTTTGGCGCTCGCTCCGGGGCACAAGTGTTCGTGCTTCGAAAGACCTTTCTGAACAATAGTATTGTCAGCACTCCGGAGACCGATTTTTATCCCTAAACAAAAGATCGTGAACATCCTTTTGACGGAGTTTGTAGCGATGCCACTCATTGGTCGAAAGAGAGCATTCTCAAATGTTACCTTCTGACTTGATAGTATCTAAAGTTGACGTCGTCCGTCTCCCGGACAATACCCGAGACGAGTATCGGCGTTGATCCTTTCCGGTTTCAGGGTCGCTGTTTACGCAGAAAACGCGAACTCGGGAGAGAGGCCGCTCCTATGGCCACTTTTGATGATCCAATATTTCACTTTTGGGAGATGTTAGTTGTCTGAACGCGTGAAATATTCCTCGACCTCGAGCTGATTTGTGACCTTGAGATCTCCCACGTTGTCATCCTCTTCAGTGAAACAATGTGTTTTTGTTTGAAGGTTCCGTTCTCTTTTCGGGCACAGCTCAAAGGAACTCATACTTGTCAGAGAGACGGCTCCCGGAACTCATGGGTGGACGTCGAAACTTCTGGAGGGAAGTCGGGAATCGCGAAGAAAATGATAATTTTCGCACTTTTTTCATCACGTCAGTTGCATGTGGATGGTAACACCGATCTACAGGGTCAAGCAGAATCTATGCTCTCACTTTCGCTAACTCGTGGCCAGGAGGGAACACCTTCTCTAGACGTCACCTTTGTTGCTTACGTCATCAACATTCGGAAGGAAGGGAATGCAGTACCTGGCTCTCAAAGTAACTCCTCCTCGAGAACGGTCACTGGCGCATCTGCCTGAATGAATCGGTACGAAAGCCTCCTCCACCACTTTGGACGTGGGGTGCGGGACCTGCAGGTTGCAGGATTCGAAACGCGGACAAAAACACGATTTTGCGGCGACAGCATCGTTTCGTGAAGGGCTTTCTAGTTGTTATTTGTTCGCATGAATACCATATTTCCTTCAATAGAAGTGGTACCCGTCAATTTTTTCAACCTCCCGAAGCCAGCCCGTTTATTATAGACTGCCCGTTTATTTCGTCGGAGTTCCCAAAACCTCGATTAGAGCTTTGAGAATCTCAGGGGCTCGCGAAAATGCGCGAGAATGCGTTTGGCTGCGGCGCGTCTCAACCATCAGACTCTCTGTCAATTAGAGCATTCGCGCATTTTTGTGCACAGGGGATGTCTTCGAAGGTTAATTTTTATCTTCCGTTCATGATACAATTCAATCCCAATTGCCCAACTTTGCCGATCGTCCCGTCTATTAGAGCAAATACGGTACTTAGAATGTACGGTGTGATGTTCGGACAGTGGTTTGCTGGCTGGTTTCCCTGAAGAAAATTCTCAGTCCGGTGACAAATTCAAGTTGGGGATTGGGGACATTGGTTGGGGACGGTTTGGGACATTCGGATTCCACCAAGGCTCCAGAAAACGTTGCTCGACCCTGCTCAGCCGCATCGCCTCCGAAGACTCTCATTGGAAATTGGGAATTCGGAGCCAGTTGAAGACTTCACCATCCATAACTGACGCTCAGTCGTGGATACAAGGGTAATACCTTTTCGGAGGCTACGAAGTTCTTGATTCCCTTTGAGAAATCGTCTGCTGCAAGTGCCCATACCTCGGTCCCGTACAGGCTATCAACTGCCGGATATTTTTGTGGGCAACTTGATCGGAATGACCCTGACATTTTTCTCCATGCATGTAGAATGACCGGGGCCAGTTACCGATATTGGCGATCAGAAAAAATCTCCAACAACGGAAGCGGAAGAGCTAGAAACTCACCCTATCGCGAAACGAAGCTCGGAATCGCACTCGGAACGAATGACAAACAAACAGATCATAGGATTAATTTTGCGGTTCGTTTGACGACGTTTGAATAAATGAACACAACATTTTCCCAAAACGGTATATGTATAAATGATGAATTCGGAAATGTATGCAATTTTCCGAAAGGGATGTAATTCGAGAACTACTACTTGTCATATGAAATCGCATTTCCTGAAACGACTCTCGAGCGGAGTTGTTGCGTTCGTGGTGACGGAGAAGTAGGAGGCACCTTAGAGTCTTACTTAGACCGTTCTTCCTAACAACGTGAAATGACACTCAATATGGAACAGATCTCGTTCTGAGTTTATTTACCGAACCTATTCACGAGCCCGATCAGATCAGCTCGAAGGAAGCGAATTTCCTCTTTCGTCTCGCACAACTGAGAAGGCAAATGCTTCCACCTATTAACGATACAGTCGAGCTCCATGGAAACAGAAGTGGCGAGATCACCTCTTTTATCTAGGATTGGTTATCATAGACCGTTCGCTGATCGTACAATCTACTATCCCGGATTCGGATCGACTCATCTGCGCGTTGTTCTCGGAATCTATGGTAACAAGGTCGCTCAAGCTTCCAGATTGATATTAGTTCCGAATTTTCCGTAAAGCGTCGCCTTCAACTCAGTCATTCGTGTCTTCAATTGTGCGATCTGGTCTTGGCATTCTGAAATCTGTTTCTCTAGTTCCTCCTTATCCGCATCCAGCCGGCCCTGAAAGTCGAAATGCATTTGACGTTCTGCGTTCGATCGTCATTGGACGGGAAATGATTTTTCCGGAGTTCGACTTTCTCCGATATACATAGTGTCTTAAGACTGAACCCACCTGGATATCGTCCGAGGGCAAGTCAATGAAGACATCACCCATTTTGTAAGGTACCTGATCCTCGTCTTCGCCTGTAATATGCAGTTCATAGGTTATAATCGCGTACGACTGACAGCAATGATGAAGGACGTGAACAGTGCGCTCGAGTACGGATGCCTGACGTTTTTTGTGGCGCTTGTGGTCAGTACAATTTTCGCAGCGAGGTCTTTCACCGTTTCACGAATGAGACGCCACTCATATTATCACGGAGAAATTATTCGAATGCGGACTTACCCAACATCAGCTCGTCGGCGGCATCCTGAAGCTTCTGAACTTCTTCATTTTTGGCTTTTATCGCGGCCTCTACCTCCTGAAGGGTTTGGTTGTATCTTGCGAACTGGTTTATCTGAAGTTGGTCCTCCAAGGTGATGTTCACCTCATCCGAATTAATTGCCTGCGTCATCTCTCTGTCGCACGAGATCTGTTTCTGTTTCGCGGTTCTAAGCGGCACGGCTGACACCCAACACGCTGTGTTGATCAACTCAAATAAGGCTCTCGGGACACGTCCTCCCTCAAAATGGCGGTTCTGGGATTTTCACCCGACATGGGCGGCGCTAGAAACATCAAATCCGCGCGGGGCCTGAAACATGGCAAGTTTTCAGAGTTTGAGAAGTTGTGGACAATTACTAGAGCTAGAAGAATCATCATGCATAAGTATTTGACTCAAAGTAACGAGATGAGAATGGATGGATGAATTTCGCCTATGGCTGAAAGATTTCGTGGCTTCCAGCGATCTCCTAATCGTAATGATAACCAACGCGAAATTCGCGTAAAAGCGCGTTCCGCGCGACTTGGATCTGATTCTAGCCGATAGACGCTAGAAACGAGGAATTGAGACAGAATTATTTCATTCATCTCCATGTATGCAAGTATACAAAGCTGATCACACCAGTCCCCAAACTGCCAAGCTCGATCAAGAGGCTCTTATCTAGAGTTTTCATTCGGATTTAATGATTTCATTCGGATCCTTTGCTCCGAGAGATCATTCCGCTCGTCAAGCAAACACTATTTTTCAGCTTTTCCGTCGCCACATGCTGCTCGATCAACGTATGCAATGTCAGTCACGGAAATCTCATAATCGAAATCAAGTTAGGTGGCCTAGATTTGAAGGAGCACATTTGTTCCGGAATCCGGATCAACCTGCTATTTTTTCTGCCGGCATCGAGAATGCCAAAGATGGAGTCACGAACGGCGAAATTCATAATTCTTCTAATACGGATCCCAAGGTATACGGACAAAACACTGTGATCAGAGAGGCAAAATATATCAAAAAGAGCATATCAGAAAGTTTTCGCTCCGTCTCTGAATCACTTTTCGATTCTTCCATCCTGAGGGTAGCAACAATGCCGCAATATATGTATCGAAATCATTTACTGTTCTCAATAGCTCGAGATGAGTGGTTTTGGAACATTGTCAGCCACATGCTCGGAATTTTCTAATGTTTCCTGCTCATAGAACTAGCACCTTGTCGCGAAAACCGATTGAAGTGAGACACGTTTTCAGTTCCACTTGGTTTTCCGCACGTTTGGGGCCATCGCTAACAGGGGAGCTCGGGCTCCGAGAAGATTTCGGCCGATCACGAAGCATTCGATAAGGAATTCCGGAAGAGAAGGAACCTGCCAAGGAAATATGCCGATATCGTTTCTATGGGTGAGACGTATCTTGCAGCTGGAAAATGCTGTCTGTCTGATTCAACCCGAAAACCAAACGATCAGGTTTCGACCCCTTTATTTCGAGTAAGGAGCATCCCTCTGGATGAGTCTACTGCGACTCACGCGAGCTTGCCCGTCTCGATTCGCCATGTCAAACCCGACACATGAGCCAGCTGGACGGGTACTTTGGGCTCGGTAGTGAATTGTTGCGGGGAACGAAGTAAGCTGATATCAATTCAAAGTTCGAGCCTGATATCAACGCAGTGCCGATATACTTTCATTTAGGACTTTGATTCTCATTTCGAGGTCCTCATGGAATTCCCCTCGTCATTGGTCATTATACATATCACGAATGGGAGCGCGAGGGTTAGAGCGAAGTTTCTTCCCGCTGCCTTCCTACAAACGGACCGAAAAACTCAGTCGAGAAGAGAACGGAGGATGAATTTAATATATTTGCTATGCACAGAGAGCACAAATTGTTATTTTCCCTACTCTACGCGTATTCCCAGCGCTATCGTCTCGCGAGCCAGGCTTCTTTGACTCCCGACGGTTCAACGAAGACGCTCCGACTTCCGCTCCCTCGCGCTCACCTCATGTCATCTACTCATTTGCCTGAACTGCGAGGTTGGAACCAACGCATTGGCCTTTCCAGTCTAGACTTGGTTCAACAAACTCAGAGCGGAAGTTCGAGTGCATCCTGAAATTCTGCCATCGGTCCTAGAGTCGTCCGCAAAGAACCAGTTTGAATATTAGATAAGGCGTGTTGTGCTGGGACCTCGAGATCTTGCCTTTCACGGCACGAGAACCTCTTTTCCGACTAAGGTCAGTGAAGATGTTTTAACACAGTGACAACAAGCGCTGCGCAGCGGAAGCGATCTTCAACGCGAATCCGCATCCTTCCATCACGAAAATCATGTTTGATGATTACATGACGCTTGAACACCTATTGTGTGACTCCGCGCGTAGAAACTCACGCATCCGATCCTGACGACATCATTCCTGATATGGGTATCGAAACATCCTCGCACATTTCCACTTCTGAAGTAGCGCTGTCCATTCTTGCCGCTATTTTGTGTACGCAAAACAATGTCGTGTTCACAATAGAGTCCAGGCATTTACATTTGTATAGAATATCCAGCGAGTTGGTTTCGGCTGAGAAATTTGCCTTGATTACGATGATGTGAAGGTGTCACTCACGGACAGTGTGCGGGGGTGCAACTTTCTGCGTCTGTTCTGCGCTCGAACTATGCTGTAAGTGCCGCAAACCCTCTCTCCGTTATGGATTTTACATAGGTCTGCCGATTTCTCTCGGTCTCGGACTCCATGCTGATACGAGAAATTTATTTTGCCACTCCTCGGCAAAGCTGACAAGGAGAACGTGTTCGAGGCACCGTACAGAACGAGCGAGCTTCAAACTTGAAGCAATCGAGACAGTTTGAGTCTGTAGCGGCACTCCTTTGACAGGCTGGCCCATATTGAGGAGCTCGCCGGCGATTGTTATGCTGACGACTGGGCCCACGAGTGTCGGCCGAATCTAAGATGTTCTCTCTTTCGATCCCTTCGACGAGGAGCCGTACATACAGAAAGAAAAACCTTCGCTGAATCTTCGATCGCAGATTCGAATGGACCAGAACTCCTCATGTTCCCACTCGGATAAAGGCGAATTCAGCTATGTGGTCCTGGAGCGCTATTCACTGAACATCGTGGGTGAGATATCCTCATCGTCCCACAAGAGCTTCGAGCTTTGAATGGCTCTGAGGCTCTAAGTCCTGCCGCGTGACCACCGCATCACAGCGTAAAATGGCATTAAACTTTAATGATATCTTTGGAGGGGTGATGGGATCATCTCCTAAGGACGAGAAGTCAGGAGTGGAGAAGATTATTTCGGCGAACAGACATACAATGGTTCCCATAGTCAAAAATTTCTGACTCGCTTCCGGTGTTGGAGAATACTGCGCTCCATTTCATTCCTCAGGCTGCCATCGAGTGTTCAATGACTTTCGACGCGGAGTTTCTCAAGACGGACTGCGAGCAAGTTTCTGCTCGGACTTGTAAACGGTCGGAATCAAAGGAGGCTTCGCGGATCATCTCTGGCCTCGTGATTCCCCTCCGGTGTAGTGAATCCATCACGTTATAATCTTGAACATCATCGCCAAGAATGACCACTCCCCTGATTGGCAGGTCACAAAAGAGTACTCTGTGAAATAGTTTGACCTTGAATGGGAGGTGGACAGCAACTCTGAACGATGGATCGAAAACTTATCATCGTCTCGGCTTCTTGACGATGATCTATAATCTGATGCAACTCTGTCGAAAATGATCTGGAATGCGAACGATGATAACCGTAATGAACACCGGCAATCTTCTTATAGCTCAACTCTGCGCATTCTCTTCCCGAGTCGACATCAGCTGTCTGTTCACTTAATATTCTTTCCGAACTGATTCGTATGTCAGTCAGAAAAATCCGCAATGGTGAAACGCAGAAGCGGCTGCTGGCGCTGAGCTCTGCGGGAGGCTTCAGCGTTCACTTCCCGCGGTAACCGTTGCCCACCCCTTGAGGTAACAGTTTTATAGCTCCGAAGAGAGATCGAGGCTTTCGCAAGCCAATCCACTCTTTTCGATATCACACGGATCACCAAAGCCGTTGGATGCTCTCGATTTCGGGAAACTCCTTCGAAAGTGAAGTTCGACAAGATCGGCTGAAGATCCGGTGCGCAGGACGTCCTTCTCTAATTTAATCAACGTCGAATCAATCAGAAGATTAGGGAGGCAATGATTCTATCAGAATCGGTCTGAAGATGAGAGAAGTGGGAACAGTCCTTTTCTAGAGGGCACGAGAGGAACTTTGGTTTTCTTTGCAGAACCGGCTCTGTCAGGTTTTAGATCTTGGGATTTGTGATGGCTTCGGCCTCTTATACCTGACGAAATAGCTTGTCGCGGCGAATCTTTCTCACTGCGAAGCCGCAAAGCTCTTTGTTCCTCCACACTCGCGAACAACTTTTCAAAATCGAGACTAGACGTTCTGCGCTGGACGTTCCGAAAGATCACAAGCGTCCAGTGGGACAGGATTTTCAGGAGGATGGAGAGAAAGGAGATATCGCCAGGAATCGAGGATAATATAATTGATGGCGAATCGGGATGAAGCCAAGAGAAGATCTTGAGCGATCTGCGAAAGCAATGATTGATTGATTGAGTCGAGAAAACGACGAATGAGGAGAATGAATGAATGGATTCAGTTTTCCGGAAATTTCAACTTCCGCACCGGGCTGCACACCATCTCGCTGCGCCAATCGGAGAACCGCCATGGAATCTCATACCTGCGGGGAAGTGCTCTGAGTAAAGGATACTCGGTGGCAAGTTGTTCCACTTTAATAAGACTCTGTACATCGGGACGGCGATCGAGAGAAACGGAGAGGATTCGTGAGAGAGAGAGAGCTGCAGGAGGAGAGTGAAAGACGTCTCGCCTGCCCTCCTAGCAAGCCTCTTCTTTCAATAAAGTCACCAACGCTTGTCGCCGGGAAGAGAATGAACAAAAAGGATATTTTTCAAAATAGAAGAAGAAGGAGGAGACGACGACGACACCGACAACGACAACAACAACGGAGAGCCACAAACTTTTCTAATACCCTCTTCACCAAGAGAAAAAAGAGGGGATGGAGAAGCAACTAGATCTCTTCCTCTCTTTCTTCCACGTACTTGCTTGGTCACATTGCAGCAATATAACACTGCCAAGCCAACGTCTTGATTGACTGTTCGACAGCAGCCGTTCGGTTGTTTTTTCTTCGCTTGTTTTTTTTTCACTTCTTTTGTTGCGTTTCCGTGTCCTCGCTCAACATTGTCGCGTGCGACATAGCTTGCCGTGGTATTTGTCACTGATTCGCTCGCGAAAAATCCGATCGTTAACCCGCACGCATGCTGCAAACTCCTCATTCAGACCTTTGAAAACAAAATGAGCTATCGGAATCGCGCTGGAAACATGGAACGAAAATGCAGGATCAGTTTCGAAAGATACAGAAATTTATTATTCCCCCCCTCGATCACCAAAATATCTTCGGATATCGAATCTGTCGAGGTCCATACCATCAATATTAACATCCGACTTTGCCGTGGTACACACTACCGGTATTATATTACATTCTTTACATTAACTTATCTGAAAGGCACCTTACTCTCAATTGAATTCGGAATCTACACCTCATCCTTCAGATTCTCGAATCCTCCTTGAGATCTCCTGACCGAGGTCGGATGTAGAGAGCTCCGTTATCCTCTACGATCGGAGTCAACCTCAACTATCGTCCCGGTTCGATGCTGTGACTGATCACCAACTCGATACAACTTCTTTAGTTTTTGATCCTGGAGCTCAGAAACTACTTGAGCCCTAGATATCGTTAATTAGCGTTGCGTTGCAGGGTGCACATTTTGATTTTTTGTTTTTTTCTTAGCTAAGTCTACATTTCCATCTGCGAACGCGACGATTTGCTGCTTTTGCACGGTTAGGTTTCTCTCTTTTCTTTCGGGTTTAGTATGAAGTGACAGTTCCGTCCACTAGAATTCTCCGTTCCGCTGAAGGGAGTTGAACCAACAGCGGATCCTTGAGAATGTTCTTACGGGTTACAAGTGATAATATCTGGATGATTATTTTTCCAAGGGTCAGTATTCAGAAGGTTTGAACTCTTTCGGTGTTTGACGACGGCCAGTAGTCCGACGTCGACGCATCACTGTCCCGGAAGCCTTTGGCGAAGGGATTACTGGCAATTTTCAATTGAGTTATCTGCAAGAAAAGAAAATTCATGTGAATATTTCCGCAAATTGTGTGTCCATGTTCGACATTGTCGAGCCTCTGTGCTCTCAGCACGGAGCGCTCGCTCCTCTACAACGACTCATCTATATCTTCCTATAATAATGAAACATTCAACTTTGTTTGGCCACTCGTGCGCTCTTGAATCTCAAGTTAGCGGGAGCGGCGATCGAAGGCATCGAGGAGACCGATTTGAAGAGAAGCTGAGATAGACCAAGAGAGATACAGGACTCTGGTTTGAGCAAAGGAGACTTTTTTTTGTTCGAAGAGAGAACGATGGAGAGAATGAGAGAGATGTGGATATTTGCAAACACAATCCAGCCGTGTAGTGTTCTCGAGTGACTTGTTGAGTTCTGGCTAATTCGGCTCCCTTGAGGTGTATCAAGAGTGTACAGGAGTGTCTGCTTGCTTGGATGACTGCCCGCCTGCCTCCCTGTATGGTATGCGTGATCAGCCAGCCAGCTAGCGAACTCCGGTGAAGTGTCATCCAGCCCAGAGGACGTGCCACGCTCTCTCCTGGCAGAGAGAGCCAGGTTTGTGCTCTGGATCCATGGAGCTCGGGTTTTGGCGACGGGTGGTGAAGATGTTGAAATATCTCGACACAGTTTCAATCAAGTTCCGAGACCGCAATGGAATTCTGGACGAAGTTTCGAAGTTATCCTTGAGCCTCAACAGGATTGATTCTCCGCCAATCTCTACTTGATGGCGATTCAGGTTGTTCCTCCTTCTCCCGATCGGGTCCTCCACAGTTATAGGAAGGTTTTCAGATGGTCAGATCTGTCAGTGATATCTGATGAGTCTGTTTTTTCCATGAGCGTACGATTGACGCCTATTTTCCGCAGAAACGGTGTTTGGTCATGCAGCGAATCCGGTTGTCGGCCTTTCTTGTGATATTCCTCATCCGGAGCCATCCGGGGGAAATGAAGACGAATAGAGTCCAAATATGGACAAATAGAAAGCAGAAAGCTCATTAATTACGAAGACTTCGTGCAGCGGTGGTTGCAGCGCTCGTTACGAATCGGGACCGCCAGGAGTCAAGAGTGCGGAAGATTCAGCTCTTTCAGTGCAGCGAAGGGAAATCGGACTTCGGGATGGAAAAACTTGTTGTCGGACATCATAATAATATGTTCTAATCTGGTAAGATTGCCTACGAAATTTCGGCGTACGTGTCCCCTAGTGCGCAACACGGCTTTGTTCGAGTCACGGTGAGCGACCGTCCCGCGAATCGGTGGAGTCTTTGCCGGGAGCGAATTTTGGCTCCTTTTTGACATTTTCAACAGGCTCTCTGCTTATCGCGTTCACCACCGAAGAGAAATGCGACGAGAAAAATGGAAGGTTGGTTTCTTTGATCTCAACGTTAGCGCGTCGCTGACTGGAGTCGAAGAATGGAAGTGAGAGAATCTCTCGTTTTGAACTCTCGCGCCATTGCACATTCCGAGAGTAGTGGGGGAGCGTCGGAGCATCGATAGGAGGACGATTAGGTGCTCGATAGGCCTGGCCACGTCGACGAACTGAGATTGCTTCATTTTATAGAGGAGTTCAAAGCTTTCTCCAGTTTCGAGCGGACGAAACGGGACGTCCTGGACGATTCAACGCCAAGACGAGTTTCCGTGTGTGCCTGCCCATCCGCCCGCCAGGCAGCCAGCCAGGACGAACGGGTCTGGTCGTTGGCATCGCTTCGCATAAGAATAAGAAGCTATACTCTAGTCGGCGCCATTCTAATGGAAAGTACAGGCCAACTTTCACCAAAAGCCACTCGAAGCAGAAACTTTCCGAGGCATCGGTTGGTCATATTGCGTCCGAGTCTGCCCTCTAGACTGCAACGCTCCACTCATCCTCGGCATGAAGGCGAGTATTCGACACAAAGACAGCAAAACTGAAGAAAAGTTGTTTGCAGCTGCATCGCCACCAACAACAACAGGACATTCGAAGATGAGAAATGCTGCGGTCTCTCATGAAAGACTTCCGGTTCACGAAACGAAGGGAATCGAGACCGATACCTCTCGCGTCATCATTCCCATCCAGTGATTTCGGTGAGACTCTTCCAAGGCCTCGACTGTTTCGTGAACCGTGTTTTGGACAACGACCGGTGCTCTCGGAGAGCAGAGCCGATGATTTGAAGGACGGCAATCTCACGCTGACATCTGTGCCGACAAAATGCACGACAAAGGCTCTATATATTTGGCGTTTAGCACAGTCGCGGAGAGTGAGGGTAATTCTGTGATTCGTGCTTTCACATGCTCGAGTCAAATTTATTCTAGAAGAGACTTAAACAAAAACGAGAGAAACTCTATGGGTCGCATCGACTTCAACTTCGGCCGGCGATTTCCAGCTGAGTTTCCTCTCAACATGTGCATCGGTGAGCATTTTTACGAGCACAAAATTTGCATCTCATTATTTAACTATTTCAAACCCAGCCACCGGCTCTTGCCGAGGATGCCGATGACTTTCACTCTCACGCAACAAATTGACGATCGAGCGCCAGCCAAACGGCCTGAGAGAGAAAGCATGTGCGGTTCAATTCAGATCGAGGATTTGTTTAAATTCAACAAAAAATGCACTTTTCTCTCCCCATCCAATCAAGTCAATTGGAGCTCACGTTGTCGCCGCGCAACGGCTGCAGCATCGAGAGATGTCTTGCAGTGTCCTCCGGATCCACCCAGTTCGAGTCGCGGCTTCAGCTCGACAACGATGTCTGCACGTGTACCCGATTGAAATCGAATGGGATTCCCATCGGAAAGCACACTTCCAATCGCTGCATGATTCTCAACGAAGAAACGTTCGTTAAGTTTTGATCGAGATCCAGAGGCATCTTCACGGATCAACGCCGGATTGTGACCTTCAGCAGAGAAATGGACTGGCTCGAGCCACGTTCATCTTTGTGGTTGAGTTTAACTGATGCAGACAGAGTAGAGCCTTACGGCTGTTTTGAGGCACTCGAGAAAGATAGTAAACTCTTCCGATAAACAACAGAGCTGAGGACCTTTCCTTTTATAAACTATAAACACTAAGGTAGCCAAAACGCTGCAGCAACAAACGGACAACGTGTGGTATCTCGAACAACCCGACGCTCGAGAGGCGGCCGCAAATGTTCGAGAAGAAAACTTGTTGGAACTAGCACTGGACACAGTATCATGATTAGAACATATATGCATTTCTATCGACTTCTATTCAACTCTTTCACAAGAAGTAAGTGAGAAAAGAAAGAAATCGAGAATGACGGCTTTCGAAGCTCTTCGGGCGACAAAAGGAAAGAGAGGAAGCTCACCCGATGGTTCTGGTAGGCCGTGACGGCGATGAATCGGGTTTCCTCGAAAGTGAACGTTTTGAAGTTTGTCGTTCCCGAGGTATTCTCATCCGATGGAGCAACGTAGACCACGTGGAAACGGGGCTGATATCGATGCATTGAGTTGAGGATGATCTGGAAGCAAACGAGCGACGATTGAGCCACTGAAAACCTCACCGGTTGGATGGATGATGCGAATATTGTGGAGCCTCATGGGTGTTTTCGGCCGAGAATCGGCAGCCAGAGATGACTCCGAGCAGGTCGCGCTGAGAACTCCATCGAAAGAGGCGCCCAGACCTGTAGGAGTTCGCCGAGACACGCGCCTCTTGTTGTTGTTAACGTTGTGTCTGAATCGGATCCATGATCGTTGGAGGAATGGGCCATCATGAAAAATGCGACGTCGGATCCAACTCCTCATAAAAACTTTGGGTAAACATCGATACACTCTCGTGGAGTTGAATAGATGCCAAAGTTATGACGGGCGTGAGGCAATTGTCGTCGTCGCGGCGTTGTCGTCGGAGGCGACCAATGCCTGAATGAATGGCAAACCCTTTCACAAGTTGCCGGCCGGCCGACAGGGCAAGCGAGCTGGTGAGCGACAGACTTACAAACTCCACAGAAGCCGTTTGCCTCCGTTCGTCACAGCTGTCGCAGCTCTCGAAGCTGAGAAAAGTATAAATCTTAACTGAACTTCAACTGAGCACTGGACACATTCAACCCCGAGCTCAATCCGACGGATTCCAAACCTCCTATGGCAAACACTTGTCGTGATTGTTCAGCAATCACGTGGTGACGCCATGCTCGAGATCAGAAGGAAGTTCGTCGTCAACTTCAAAGCCTTCGCGCAGAGCGACCTTGTCACGGCTGTGGACCCCATCGCAAGCCAATTTCGATGCGATTCTTGAGGCAATTCTTCGAAATATCGGCATCGTTCTCTTGCCATTTACGAACGGCACACTTTCACACCTCGCGAAACCACCGCGGCGATCGCAATTCCAGCCGTGCCTCTCGAGCGCAACCGCCAATGATTTGCCGCTCCGAAACTTTGAGTCTACGGGAGCGATTGTTTCATCGGCCGTATCGGACGTTTATCAATCCGAGAGCTCAAAGCTTATGTACGTCTATCGAGCACGTCTGTTATGTGGTTCATGCCCTGCATAGGCTCCCGAGCTGACTCTTTGGGAAATGAAATTTTCCGAAAGTTGTCGATTCGTGAAGAAGAATCCCCAAAGTCGTCGTTTTCAGTCTCTCCTTCTGCCAGAGCTTCGTACTCTCTAAAGTATTTCTGGTGACTCAAGATCGGACGGAGGACTGTCGCTCGACCCGATCCACTAGAATGGTCACAAGAGCCAACAATCAGCGCAATAAAGTCATAATCCTCAACGGCTGGTGCCACAACAAGACGATTCTCGTTGTAGGCCTGTTTGACATCAACTTAACACGCAGCCAGTGGAACAGAGCGACTTGAATTAAGGCAGGTAGGGATCAAGTCGCGAGCTGGTACAACACCACCTGGCAGCTTTTATCTGCCGAAATCGACCAGCTTCAAATTGCTCCGGCCGCCGGGATCGTAAGCTCCGGATTTACATGGTGACCTCCGTTTGGATGAACAGATATCGATGGCTTGTTGAATCTACGACAGGGGTGCTCTGATTACGTGATTTGCACGATGATTCTAGGACTCGAGAGTTCGACTTGGTTCATCACGCTGAGCTGGGTCGACTTCTTCGTTCATCGGGGCCCGATCACATGAAGAGTCTCATCAGCTACGACGTCCGCGAAGTGAGAAAAGGGGATGAGTACAACTCTTCACATCTTCTCGCTTCGAGGTGAGGGTCTCGAGAAAGACAGAAACACTCTCGAGAGCTCGGATAAATACTTCGTCCGTCTAATGTGTTTGTGTCAATAGTTCGACGGAGAGCAAGCATCGTGTGTGTATTTGATCGCATGACAATCGTTGCCCTGGACGATGCATCATCATCGTCTTAAGCTCAGGAAGGAAGTTGAGTGCGTCTCGTTCCGGAAACTCTACCTCACTATTTGATCAGGTTCTGCGCGGGAAGCGTGCGCCCCGCTTTCGGAATCGTAATGACAACAGAAACTGTCCCTGTCCCCGAGAGGAGTCGGAGCTCCGCGGAAAATGAATGAAATATGAATCCGCTCGAGGAGTCGGAGTCCTTCACTTTATCTCATGAGCGATTTTGTGGCCGGTTGAGAGCGGGTGGGCAGGCAAGAATATCGGTCGGACGGACCGACGGGCGGGCGAGGCGTCGGGATTTGGCCGTAGCTAACCAGGAGCTTTGAAGGAAGGACTATCGGCTACAGCCAGGAGCACACGCGACCTCCTTAGCGGCATTAGTATTATAGAGCGCGCGCGTCGCTAGCTCGCTCGCGCGCCCCGCGTCTTTTTTAGACTATGGGGAGATTAGTACAATACAGTACACGACAACGACGACAGAGACCCCGATGAATCACAGGCTGTTGATACCTGGCGATAATTTGGGGGTGGGTGGTATGCCCTGGCCGTGACGATAAGGCTTGCCTGCGTGGCTGTCCGGCCGCTCGACAGTTTCCTTCCTTGTTTCCTCTATGGAGGAGTGCCCTGTCTCCCATCCTACCAACGAACTTGGCCACCGAGCGACCGGACTGGATCTTCAATGCCGCTGGATGGGTACAGGCAGAGCGAAGTCACGGAGGGGCGGGGAGGGGGATGGGGAGGAGAAAGCCATAGAGATTGACAGCAGTTAGCCAGGCATCCAGCCATTCATTCAGTCAGTCAGTCAGTCAGTCAGTTCGCCATCTAGGCTTCGTAGATCATGCCGATGAGATGACGACGACAGCGACAACGATCGCTTTGTGTTGCGCTTGAACTGACTGAGGTAATGTCCTCAAAAAGTGACAGTTATTCTTGCTCGCGCTCGAACCAATCCACCGACAGAAATTGCATGTTTGAAGGGAGCGATCTCGCCTCATGTTGACTTGACACCGCTCCCATATCGCTAATGATAGCGATGACAGGACAAATTTCTTTTCATCTTGGTCCTCAAACATTTTCGGTAAAACACGGCGATTGCAGAGGCTTCGGGCCGTGGTTCGATCGGCGGCGAACGTTCGGAGTTGTGTTTCGTTGCCAAAACATGAGATACTCAAAACGCAGACGCGGTTCCGAGGCAGAAACTGCAACACTCCAGTCATACAGTACTTGGTATTCATGGTTCCGTTTGTGTCTTGCTCGGGTCACAAATGTCGCTCTGTACGAACTTGCACTGCTGGCCATCAAATCAAAACTAGTCCCGCAGTTGCCGCCTTCCTTTACAACATCCGTTTTCGATCCGTTGTTGGGGGTTCGGGGATAACTTCGCTCCTTCTCTGGAGCGCCTTTCCAAAATGGTGGAGCATGGTGCGGGACGGTCTTCGGGCAGCTTTGTTCTTATTAGCGATGCCGCCCCCCGCCCTAATGTACGAAGCTGTTGCACCCAATGTAAATGTCCCTCTATTTTCCTCCCTGCCTGCCGGTCGGTCGCCGCGCCTATCTCTCCAGACCGTAGTGTGTCCTTCGCACTCCTACCCGGGAGCCCAAACCTCTAGCCTCGTTCACCTCCTTCGGCGCACCCCCAACAAGTTCGATTCGAAGGAACTATAGCACGATGTGTTCAGTGGCGATCGACATCGATTTCGAATGTTCCACGATCAGCTAAAGGCTGCACCGAAACTGGAGACGCATTCGAAAAACTGTTGTGGCTTCAAAAACAAGAAGAATCAAAGGAAAAACTTTCCAGGGAAATCGCCTCGTGGGAACCGCTGTAGGTATCCCTATCGGAGGTTTTTCGCAGTATCAAATGGAAAAAGAAACATTGCTCATTTTCGGATGTTCTCTTCTGGCGACAGGCGTCTGATCCCACGCCGGGCAGCTCCCTCGCTCAGAGATGGGTGGGTGGGTATGTATGTATGCGAGTGCTTCAGGTTTCGTTAAGATTCTTCTCGGTTGTTGCTTGCCTGTTTCGCGCGCTCATGCGCATGTCGCTCTGCTACATGTGGGGTTCAGTCGCTTTAGTCAGTCGAATGGTCGGTTGGTGTTAATCTTAGAATAACTAATGGTTCACGGTCTCCAGGAAAAGACGGTCATTAATTGAGGTGACATCTTCCGAGCCAGCCATTTAACACCGCCAGAAACGAACGAAGCAGCCAGTAGACTTTCAGACACCCATACACAAATGAACAAAAACACACAGTCACACATGAACACCAAATGTAGCACCACGTTGCTTTGGATGGCTCTGTTCCCGGAGTGGCTTCGATTCGGCGCGAAATCGAATGATTGTCTTCTTTCCCGGCGTTTCGCAATGAATCAAAAAGGAGCTAAGGCCGTTTTCATGACGACGATCGTCCAGGGAACAAACCGGTCCGGCCGTCCTTCCGATTTTCGAGACGAGCATATTCGTCGTGCATGAGACACTGCCGCTGGCTCGAGTTTTCGCTGTCTCCGCACAGCCCCGATGTCTCGCTATTCAAAACCCTGATGAATGAGACGAGATGATACAAGTGGTCACTCCTAGATCGTCTTCCTCGTCCTTCTCCCGTTCCATTCTTCTTTTTTGGTTTTTGCTTGGACATCGATCGCGATCATTAAACCCCATTGTTGCCCGGTTGGCCGCTGTTGTCGCGGCGGCGGTGGCGGCGGATGCTGACACAGTTCTTAACCGTTCGTCACCTGCGTAGTAGACCACTCCCCCGTTTCTCCAATCATTGCGATCCGTTCCGCTGCTAAAAAGGATCCCGATCGTTTCGTTCTGCGCGGCAGCCTCTCTCGGACGCCAGCATTTGGAAGCGTCCTGTTGGCTCGAAGGACGCCTCGGATCAACTCAGGAGAACTCCGTCGCAGGAGGAGCTCGCTTGCTGAAGTTTTAGCAGGATGACGAACAGCTCCACGAAGAGAGCCGAGAATTGGTTCTGCCTATGGGTCTGATTTCACCCCCTTCCGGCCTTCAATCCGCTAGCTCCGCGCGACATTTCCATCGATCGAAACCGAAGACAAGTGTTAACTCATTCTCCGAGCCCGAAAAGCGAGAGACATCGACTAGCATCGTAACTTCCTTGACGAAGAATGAGAAACTCGTCCGAGTGACCTTCGAACAAAACATTCCCGAGGTGATTCGAAAGAAAAAAAGTCCCTCCATGAGCTGCTCGGAGATTCAAAACGAGCAGCGACCGCGTAACTTGAGTTCCAGCTTGCGGGGAAGCGAGGCAAGGGACGGAGAGAAATGTCTTGGAGTTAAGCAGCTGGTCTGTCGTCTATGGCCGTCTCGCGTTGGTTGTTTGCAGGTAAAAACCGCAGTACAGGAAAAAAAATGTCGATGTTGTTGACAGCCGGGGAGTTTTAAAAATGAAGTTTGGCTTTGTGCGCGTAACGAATTGCAATCTGGCCGTCGTCAGTCGACCAAGCCCGCTTCCCCGCTCTTTCCTCCCTCCCTCCATCCTTCCCTCGTTGCTTCCAAACTCGCTTCCTCGCCAAGCTGTTGCCTTTTAATTATCCACAACACACAGGGTCAGTTCTCTGTCGCCGCCGCCGCCAGTTAGCCTGACCGAAGCATGCACTTGTTACGATTTGGTTAAAGCCCTCAACTAATGACTCTTCTCCAAGAGACTCATGACGTCGTGAACTACTCTCACACAAGGAGCCCCGCTCCACGGGGCGCGGGTTTTGATTTCGACAGAATTACAGGTGGGAAGATGCGGCTCCCGAAGAGGATGAACACAAAAACGAGAGTACTCACGTGCCCGTTGTCATCCAGTTGGTTGTTGGTAAGTTTCAGTCGGTCGAACGAGACCAACTGCTTCGTCCACTGAGAACCCTTGGCCGGAGAATCGGGGTGAACGTGCATCCGAGGTGGCATATGCGGATCGGCTCTGCCCGCAACTACCCATGACGAACTGCCATTGCGAATCAAAGTTAGGGGATGAAGTTATCGGCTACTATTCTCTTATTCTTTGACAACTTTTCGTCAGAATTCGTGCTACCGCTCAAAAGCACCTGTGGTTTGCAAGTTTTGAGTCGAAACTTCGAAGATCGGAAACCGAATAGAAAGAGTCAACAACGAAATCTCGTGAAGAAACATTGGATCGATGGGAACAGATCGAGATCAGAGAAAAATTAGCTTCACGCCGGTTGGTTGATAAACGTAAAAACAAATTGGCCGTATGCCAAATTGCTTATACACGATAACGGATATGAGCCTGTGCAGTGTCAGTTGCAAGATGGCACTCTGCCTGCGTTCGATCATTTCGGAAAGATACAAAGTAGGGTCGCTGCCAATGGCGAAGGCTTCTGCAACTCGTCATCCATGTTGTCTCTGCTCTAAACGGGGGAAATTAATAATATACGGAAAAATGAAGAGAGAAGAACGCGATCAGTCAACCGAACGACAATCTGGGCAAGATGGTGTCGAGGCGAAACTTCCAAATATTCGAATATTGATTTCAACTTACTTGTGAAAAGCGTATCGGTATCTTTTGTCATCGACGGGAGTGAAATCCATGAGCAACATGTAGTCAGCCGACGAGTCGAGGCCGAAGAGCCTCACCTGGAACGTCGGGAACATCCGTCTGCAACGACAGAAAGGAAATCATCGTCAGAAATCTCCAGGATTCTAGTCGGGACGGCGAAGAAAGAGCCGCATTCTTCTTTCAAACGAGTTTTCCCCATGATCCGAGAAAGTTTGGGCCAATAGCTCAGCCACACCACGTCCGCACTGTCATAGCCAGCGGCTGCGTGCGTGGCAAATCGACGACAACGAGGAGCAGGAAGAATGAATGTTCGAATATTTCCTCTCGTCATCTCCTCACGAGGCAGAATTCAAATTCGACAAACAAGTAAGCAAAAGCGAGACGACAACAATCAACAAATCCTGAACCGATTCGAAGTCTGAAAGGAGAACGAGTCGAGGGATTCACGCCTTGAGCTCGATCCCACTAAGCGAGTCGGCGAATTTCCGCGAGCCTCCGCAAGAGGGAAAGATTGAATGAACTGAACGAGATGCAAAAGTATAATGCAGGCACTTGCATCGTGTTGTGTCGCAAGCCCCAGCATTTCTTGCAGTCTCACTGACAGAGAGAGAGAGAGAAGAGGCAAAAATTCACAACAGGAAACGGATGTACTCGAAAACAGGAGCAGCTCGCTCGCTCGCTCGCTCGAACGAAGGCGTGGTCGCGAGACTTCCTGTTTATTGGATGCGTCGCGTCGTCCACACTTATTACCGAGAGCGCCAAGCAATCCGCAGAGAGTCCGTGTTGCAAAGATGCGATAAATAAAAATACCATCAACAACAACAGCAGTCGCTTCCTTCCACGCAACTCACTCAGTCGGTCACGCTCCAAAGCAAGAGGCGGCGACAGATCGATCGTCGCATCTTCTTCACTGTATGGCCCGCTCATTTTTCCACTTGTATCGTTGTCTGTCTGAACGCTCGAAGGGAGAAGATCTCGAGACTTCGAATTTTTCGATTCCAAGTGATGATCGATGATGTGTGACACATGCTCGATTCGGTCCGACCGATGGATCGGTGACTACTAAACGTCCCAAAAAAGCAAAATTAAATCGAATCGTTCCTGAATCTGAACAGGAAGTTGTCAACTTGGAGCACCTCAAACAGTGTTACACCTGTAAGGGGTGGATGCGCGTGCGCGTTCACAGACGACTCTACTCTGTATTCGCGTTGAGGAACTGGAGGCGAGCGCCTTCGAGACACATTCGTTTCGCGCACAAGATAGTGAACAGATCTCACTCAGATATTTGAGGAACAGCAGCGGTAGTCAGAGCGGGTCTGTCAAGATATTATCTTCTTCTCGGTGGTACACCTGCTCCGAGTGATTCGCCTGCCTGCCTGCCTGCCTGTTTTATGCGCCTTATGTGCTTCCCCCGCGTGACTGTCAGCGGCCTATCGGTCTGATAAAACTAATTGCTCTGGAGAGATGTCGGACAGCGGCCTGTAATTCAGAGCAAGAGAAATCAACCAACGCTCGGAGAACCAAAACGCGAGCCGAGCGGCGCGGCGAATGAGCCGGAGACAAGTCTATTACACCGAACAAGTTCTTTCGAAATGTTGAAGTCACACCAGACCAAAGTGCAAAACGTTGTCCAGCTGACCCCGCGCCAACCATGAGTCCGAACGGCCAACTGACCATCCCATTCCGGCCGCCAACCGCAACTCTCACAACAAGGGTGATAACAGTGACCATTACAAGGAGGCTCTGTTGTGCCACTCTCGTACACTCCAGCTTGGCGGAACTCTTCTTCATGCTCCGGTCCTTCCGATTTCGTCGGAGCTGTTTTGCGAGGAACTTCGAAATCGGAGACACTCTTGACCCTTGAGGACCTCAAAAATACATCTGGGTCTCCAAACTTAGCTTTGCGTCACTGAAAACGTTCATAAAAATGACGAGAATCCTTGGAAAGAGGAAGACACACATCCCGAGCTCCAATCGAGCTCCACCACCAAGGAGTTATCTTGAACACTGACCGGATACGACTTCGGCGCTAACCGCAACAGGGTATTAAGATACTCTCTCAGAAGGTCAGAAGGCAAGAAAGGACATTCAAACAGGAGATACCGCTCCTGTCGCCCCTGCTGTCTATCTGTCCGTTCACCGATTCGCTCACCATAGAGAACAGAGCTTTGTCTTGGCCGAGAAATACGAAGAAATTCGAAGGGCCCACATCGAACGTAAGAGACCAAGGTGTTCGAACTCCAGGCCACAGTGATTCGTTCCGCAATCGAACGACCCTATCTAAATCGAGCGAAGGTTTCGAGGAATCAGGCTGATTACTAAATTCCATGTTTAAATTCAATTGTACGAGGAATGAACTTGTTCAGAGAGCCGGGAAAGAAAAACGTGTCGGACGAAAATCGTTCACAGCGAACAACGATGCAGCGGCGGATGTGCGGAAGCGGGCGACTCCCTCGATTCAAGTGCCATTGAGCTATTGCCTCGAGCGACTCTCGAACGATGGTGCTTTCAACAACTTAGGAACTCGACTCACCGAAGAAACAACGCCGCGAAGAAACCGGGAAGGGGGAAGATCCCGTCAAACCGTTCCTCAACTTACACCCACCGAGAACGAGCGGCAGTTTACCCAGGACCGAAGTATAGACGGATGGCTCAAGTCAAATCCGTGTCACGGCCAAGTATTCGATTGACCGTAAAGTTTGCTCCGTCAGCGGTTTGTTGCCGGTCAGCGAGAAGAAAGACAAAGACCCAAATGAATCTTCCCGCCGTCGTCTCAAATTGGATCACAGCGAGCAAGGATGAGACAGGAGAATGAATCGAAATTTTGCTGAGTGCAATGAATAGCTCGATTCGACTTCGTCGATTGCTTCCTCCTCGTTATCCAACGCCCTCCGGATTTCTCAAGCCGCGTTGCTTCGTTCTTTTCTACCACGGTGTTTCGTTCGAGTTGCGTTTCGCGAGTCCGCTGAGCTACACCGACGCGGAACTGCGGAATCATCATTCGTCGGGAAAACTTCGAGTCGATCATCGGATATCCGAGGCCTCTTTTTAATTTCGAATCGAACTCCGCCGGCGCGGCTTTCGTGGTCTCGTTGTCGTTGTTTTTTTTGTTCCGAGACACTCACAGAACACGACATGGCAAACGATATTCGGACATCGGAGGAGGAACTTTAGAATTATCGATAGATCGATCGATCGATCGATCGATCGGACGAAACTGAGCGGCGAGCAGTCAGAGATCAAAACAGAAACTTTCGGAAAACTTGAGGCGAAGGCGGAAACCGGGAAGGGATCGCTATGCGTAATTTGTCGCGAAGAAGCGAACAACGTCGCGCCGCGGCGTCTCCGCCAACGGAATGCGCAGCGTCCGCACAACGATGGATCCGCGTTGTGCGGAACTTCGCGAAAGCGAAACGAAAGTCGATAGCGGGTTCTGCCAGGCTGGCGTTCAAGATCACATCTCTGCCTCGGAAATATTTACTGCGGAGTTGTAGGAGCAACTACAGCGGAATTTACATTGCACCCTACTACTGGCAGCAACGAGTCCGTAGGTGTTTCTATTAATATTATAGAGCCCGAGCCCGAAGGATTCCGGACAGACCGACACCGCAGAAGAATCGTGTCGCCGGCGCGGCGTAAACCGGCCGTCCCATTAACGTGAGCTGATGCTCGTGCGTAATTCATGAAGTCAAAGGGCGGTTTCTCAGACTCGCCGTGTGTTCGTAATTCTTTCACAAACCACCGCAGTTCGTGATGGACGATTTCCAGCGACAGACGGATCCATTGCACCGGGAATCGCAAAGCCCTAGAAAGGCTTCCTCGTTGCTTCCAAACAGCGCTCGGGACGAGGGAAAATATGAACAAGAATGAGACGTCGTCGACGAGCACTGGAAACAAGTCAAGCCTTCCGAGGCCGAGCCATTAGGTCGGCGGGCGGAGATGAATTATGAATTTCATCTCGTCTCGTCTATTCCCTTCGGTACAATGCTTGTTCTGTGCGAATGTTTTTTGCTGCAGTCGGAGTGACGAGCTTCGGAGCAAGCTATCACAGCCTTCAATTAGTCCTCGCTAAGAACCGGAGCGAAGGGATGGAGCGGCGAGGACTCACGGGAGTTGTAAAGAGGAAGTCTCGATGAGATCAACGTGGAACCCAGCGGACGCGTTCTCGCCGCGCGTTAGTTCTGCGACTGATCGACGACGCTGTTGGCGCCGTCGGAGTCTCTGTTCCATGGACATTTTTGAGTTTCGGATTCGATTTGATCGGCTCATCAATCCCCCATCCTGGCCTTACTAGTAGGCCTGGCAGGCGGCTTTTCCGCCGTTCTCAGTGAAAGCTACGTAGCACACGATGGTTCGGTAGTAGAGAGGTCGCATCGTGAAGCCAGATCCATGAGCTGCACAATACCCGTACTACTTTCCCTTCTACGATGGTACTACACGATTCTAGAGCAGGCGGGAGAGGCGGAACCTCGCGGCGGTTTCGTTGCGGTTCAGTTTCGTTCATTCGGTTCGCTCTTGAATCAAGTGATTGCATCGTAGAAGAAAAAATAATACGGGTATTCCACAGCTCAAGGATCTGGCTACAGGATGCGACCCAAGCGATCGCCGTACTATCGAACCACCGTGCGCTACTTAGCTTTTGATGGAAAAAGGCGGAAAAACCGCCTGGTAGGCCTACTTCCTAGAGCTGAATATGGAGCAAATGTTTTCAATTCAACACGAGCACGGCGATAAACGAACTGAGGTTCTCGGTTATAGTTTACAGAGTCCGCGAAGGTCTTGCTTACAATTAGATATCGGTATGTATACAGTTCGCACGAAAGATCCTCCAGAAATGACTGAAATATGAAGCTGAACCGCAGCAAGATGGCCGACGGACGGACCGAGCGAGCGAACGAGCGAGCAAGCCAATGAATGAATGAAGCTTCAGACTAACACAATTACGAACAAGTCTATCTTTCGAGAGTCAAGAGATCGACGACAGATCGTTGCAAGTAAATGTAATAAACATGGCTACGAAAAGTAGGAAAAGACCACGCGACCATCTTTCAGCAACAAAATATTCTCCTCTAGACCGAGATCGAGGATGAGAGTGAAGCACAGGGAGAGTCAGACCGAGCACTCGGTTATCCGGCAATCGAGTGCGTAATTTTTCGCATCATTGAACAACGAGTTCCGAATAGTGCAGACATTCGGCGGCCGATCTCGTGGAAACATGACCTACTCGAAGCCCGCTCCCGGCGCGCCGTTTGTTTCGTTTAGGCTTCGATTTGAAGCTCGTAAGAATTTGCGACGGATTCCTCGTATGGCGCACTGCCGATGCCTTGTGCTGTGTGGTTTCAATTGACAGGTCGTGTGTCTCTAATAAGCAAGTGCTCACTCAGCGGGATGACGTGCCACCGATGAGAGAGGGAAAACAGCAAATGAAGTTTTTGACATTGAATTTCGAGGAAAAAACGACACGGGCCGAGAGAAGTATAAACTCGCGATCGTTCCCGCAGGAACCAAACGTGCCCTCGCTCGGTGACCCGTCTTCCGATTTCAAAAAAAATTCTCTGGAAATCTCGGATCGAACGGATGGACATGATATAACTTGAATTTCACAGCTTATGCAACATGATTCATGGAATTCGGTAGTCTGTGCAAGTTCGGTGAACATGACACTCATTCTGCTGTGTTCTTGCTGATCCCAGCAGTTGACTTGAGACATGAAACGAAATCTCCGGAATTATCATCGAATTTTGTGAACATGCATATAAAATATCATCAGCGTTCGGGAAAGCCGCGGCTCGTGTAACAAATTTTCTCGTGCAGATTTCGGAATTCCGGACAACATCCAGGACTTCTAGCCTGATATCAAAATCCCAAAGCTCTGAGATCGTAGGATGGACTGACTTTCTGGATGACTTTCTGAGAGTTGGAAATATTGGAAGTTCCGGATATTTGTTCCTGAATTTCGGGGCATATTCTGCGCATTTGATGGATATTGTGCACATGTCGCATATTCAAATATTCCTTGCATGATTTACAAGACTGCAGGACTTCAAGAATCGAAGCCAGGGGACTCTGAGGAAGAGTTTCCTATAGTTTGGACATCCGAGCTGTCATCTAAATGGTCAGCGCTGTCCGTCTATAGAGTAGTGGACAAAGTACTCCTTTACGATCATTGAAGATACCTTTCGGAATGGTGCGATGCTAGGTGTCAGGGTGAAAGAAATCCGTCGTCGACTCGATCAGGCGGTCGAGACGGCAACAACGAACAAACCATTCGTTTGATCTCGATTGAACTCCGTCGGGATTTCCGCTTTTTTTTCTCCATTTTTTTTGCCGTAGACGAAGTTTGCTTTTGGCTCTTGGCTGGGGCGGCTTCTTTTCTATTCGGGCGGTGAGCGAAAAAAGTGAGGGAAGCAAGTGAACGAGCGTGGGAGCGCCGAGGCGAGGACGGTGCTCGGTTAGGCCAATGGACGGATGGAGGGAGAATTAAATGATCCGAATCGATGACGACTTTTCCGTCGAAAGGTGATCGCGTACCACGCACGTTCAATCTCAACAAGGGAGCAAAAGAAAGAATCATGAGGTCTTACAAATGTACGGCAAAGACGGCGGAAGGAAACCACGCTCCAACAATTACTTTTTTCGATCCCGACTCATCCTCTTTCACGTCTTAACAACTCGCAGCTTTTGGATGCGGACGGTTTTGTGCCCGGGGTCCGGAATCTCCGGAAGGAGACGCTTTGGAGGAACCTTCGAAGAGCTTGAATCAGGAAAACTGTTCAGGATAAGACGCTCCATTGCGGAATCGAAGGTCAAACACCTGGGAAGCCTCGAACCATAGCTGAGCACAAACTATTCTCTTTTCCCCCACTCGATTCGGGAACAGGAGAACGAGTCGAACGAAAGACATTCATAGAAAAATGGAAGACGACGAAATCTCGTTTGCATATCAGCCCTTAGCTCAAATGGGAGCAAATTGCTCAGCAGTGTTGGGACCAGAGGGGGAAATCGAAGAAAAATGCCTCGACCGAACTTGTCTAACCCTTCGTTCGAATCCCTCGAAACCTTCGTCTCCCTAACAGCGGCAGAGCTTCGTGTTTTGTTGTACTGCACTCATCAATTGTTCCTGCTTGAAGTTTTCTTCTGCACGCGGAGACAGCTCTGAGCTACTGATCAGCGATTTAAACTTCCAGTCGAATGTTAAGCCTTTCGTTCGGAGGAAAGTTTACTCTGATGGTCTTTGTGTCGTGCGAATTTCAGCGACAGATCTCGATTTTCCCACGAACCCGGCGTTTGATTTTTGCTTGGAGAGGGGCAGCCAGGTGTTTCAACTGAAGAAAATTTTATACGAGATGCTCTCTGGATTCGAGTGTTTGGAACTGTCATCAAATCATCGTTCGACGACGGAATTTCGATTCGTTTCGTTTCCTCCGGACCACAAAGTGGGGAATGGTCTCGAAGGAGTGAGAGGACGTTGTTGCGCCATTCCGTATTGAATGAAAACGCTCGAAACCCACTGCGGGTCGTATCTGGAAAGCCGGCCCTGGTAGACATGTGTGGCTCTTATCAAACTTATCGCGACACCCTTCACAAACCACTGTTCTGGAAATTCTCGTGGGTCTCGGACATCACTTCGCTTCAGTATCTCGCTGCTGATTCGTTTCTCTGCCCCCAACGGACCATCTAGTTGTAGATCGTCCACATCTACAACACGTATCACTGCGGGTGTCTGAATGAATCGCATACCTCTCGAAATTGCTCCGAATAACCCTCACTGGATGAGTCGAAACGAAACGTAGAAGATCCTCGTCAATGATTAGCTGGATTTCCGTTTTCTTAGTTCATGTGAATGCTAGTAGATGAGAACAAGCGGTACCCGAACGTCAGCCCCGATCTTGGTGTAGTGGCGGCGGCAGCGGCGGGTGCAAACTCTCACTGGAAGAAGCGTAAACGCCGCCGCCGCCGCCGTCGCTTCGCAAACGAATCTGCGGACATAAAGGAACAGGGTCCATGGCGGACTCGGGAGAGATAGGGACGGCAAAATATAGAAGCGAGGAACAACGATAGAAAGGGAGTATATGAGAAAAGAGTGCGGAGAGACAGAGACTCAAACAGAGTGACCCGTGAAAGAAAGTGAACCATGAATGTCAAGCGGAAAGACAATGGAATTCCTCTCTTGCGGTTCGGCAGCGAATTTTAAATGACCTCCAACCGCAGTCTCCGTCTCGCCTTTGACGAAGTCGAGTTTTTTTTCTCTTTCCCTCCGTTCTTCTTTTTACGAGTTTCCTAAATCGTTCACGCATGCACATATGCAGACACGCACGAACAACGCTCGTACACTGCACCAGACATTCACTCCTTTGATGACGAGTTGAATTTCGGTCAAGATTTAATTGCATTCTCCGATCTCCCTTTTTGCGGAGAAGAAGAAGTAGCTCCGCCGTGATTTGAACAACTTTTCATTGACTGACATCTTTTGGCGTCTTTGTCTCACGACCTTTGCCCTGCTAGAGAATCTGTGGAACATTCTTCGGAAGAGAGCGAGGAGGAAGACACATGACATCGTTGGTTGCGGTTTGCCATTTTTATGCAGCTCGCATGAGAACGAGAGAACTATCGCATCGCCCGGATAGCCGACATGTACGACGACAACCACAACAACATGGGAGACAAGGGGAGGTTACAGCAGATTATCGGAAGCACCCTAACACCTGCCGCCAGCCTCCTAGGTACGACAGAGCTAGATAGTCGATGGATAGGGAAGGTGGCTCAGCGTGATTTCAGCAAACAGTCAGTCAGCAAGCCAGCCACAAAATTAAATAACTCGATTGGGAAACGAGCGACTAAAGCGACTCGACCGCGACTCCGGAGTGAGAGCACAAAGAAAGAAAGAAAGAAAGAACGAGAGACGGGGCGGAGCGAACTAGCTCGCACAGCTAGGGTAGAGTAGGTTAGTCCGGAGCGGGCTGGCGCTCCCGTCCGGCCGGCCGGCTAGGCCACCAAATCTCGTTACAACTCGGCTTGATTTGCAAATTGCACCATGACTCCCATCAGTGGCTGCCGCCGCCGCCGCCGCCTTGGAACAAATATGTATTGGGGACTTGGCTCTAATTTGATCTCTGCTGTCACTTGCGAGACATCAAAGGTGAATGTGACCGGGGTCTTGACAGCTCGCTAGACAGCAGCAGAACGACGACGAGGCGCAGCTACGAGAAAGATGAAAATGACGGAGAAACTGAACTTCGATGCGATAGCAAAGGGTCGCTTGAGTCGAGTTTCGACCTTCGGAAGAGAACTACGCAACTAATCACGGCGTTCGATGTCGAAGTGGAACTTCGCTCGCGTCTTCTCCGTGAGGCCAACGAGAGGCATTTGATTCAAAACGGGAATGAAAGGGAACGATGGATTCTCATCCTTCCGGTTCGAGAACAGTTTCGAGGGAACAGCCGGTGATCTGAAGATAAGAATGCGATCTGACATTGACGCCGCCGATGGGAGCAGATAACGAACATGACAACAGATCACACTTCGTTTCACGCTCGATGATCAGATGTCAGGCACGCGGCACGCGCAGACTTCCATCGGGAAAGAGCTCTAATGAGGAATCCGAAGAAGTTATGAAACGGGCAAGATATTGACCCTAAATTAAACTAACATTTCTTCCACGTTTTCGCGTCAGCCTTCGGACCACCGGAAAAAAAGAACAGTTCTGCGTCGAATAGCGGGGCTTCCACTGATCGCAACGAGGTCTGAACTCCCAGACAGAAAGCGATAGTCGTTGTATTGTTGTGACGACCGCTTCACTCGCAGTCCCAGATGCATAGAGAATACAAGAACGGAGCAACTGACCTCTAAAGGCGGGGAAAAATGCACAAATGGCTTGGAGCCGCGATTCAAAGCTGAGAATGAAGAAGGCGAAGAAGAAGCTTCTCGCGTGTACGCATCGAAAAATGGAGTGACCAACCTACTAACCGAGCTATGGATGGATGGACTCGCGACAGATCACAAAAGGCAGAGAAGGGCACTGCAGATCACTGCCTCGAATCGTTCAGGATAGGATATTTGGAAGGTTTCCGATGATTCCCATGAAGCCCTTGAGGAAGAAGGCCTCGAACGAGGGCAGACCCCCTGGACAGTTGGTAACGGTTGTGATAGATCATGCGCATCAAATTCTAATACTGGCGATACTGCCGCGATTTCGCGAGCTCATTGCTGAATACTGTAACTCTGGGCGCTGTGAAGCAAGGGTTCCAGGCTTGAGATCCAAAGAAGTGTTCGGAATCCCCGGAGGCCGCAGTCTCGTTTCGTAGCTTCAGTAATTTGCTTCCTCTTGAGATGGAAACTGTCTCCGTCGTGAGTTGTTCAATATTTGGATTCGAACTCATCGAGAGAAGACGAACAACGTCAAACGAAAACACACGACCTAATCATGAAAGCATTGCGGCTCCGAGCGGTAGAGAGGAAATACGAGGGAAAAGAACTGAAATAAGGTTGAAGGGCAACTATTCTCAAGGGCATCGTCATCTTGATGGCTCTGAGTAATGGAAGCGATGGGGAGGAAGCATTTTTGTCTTCTCCCGCTCCAGCGGACGATGAACAGATATGTATCCGACGAGATCCTCGCTGTGTCGGCGATCCCCTCTCAGTTTTGACGAGATTGTGTGAAGATCGACTAAGGCATCATCACCTGGCCCCTCGATGCTCGCGCACAGAGTCGATTTGACGCAAATTCATCGAGTGGCCCCGGAGCCGGGCTCCGAAAAGGGCACTACGTTGAAAAAAATTCAGAAATCGAAATTATTCCTCGGAAATCTCGATTCGTTCGTCGCACATCGGATTCATCGAGAGTCTCGATCGTCACTGAAGTGGTCGCCATCTTTCCTGGAAGTTTTGGAAGTCGAATTCCGACATCCCGGAAGCTGAGATGCCCAACTTTCCCGCCGGTGATCGGAACTTGAAAGTTCCGAAACGGGACGGACAATTCGGAAAGTTGAGAACTTGTCAGCACTCAGATACTCTTGAACTTGCATTCATTTTTTCCCGTTCCGATCAATTGTCACTCCGGCTATCAAAAGCGGGGGAAACATCGATGAAAGAGCGGAAAGAACGAGATTCGAATGAATAATGGATGACGTGGTCGCACGAAGCCGATATTCAATTTGTTTTTTTTCTCTTCGCGGTGGCGATTTCAAGTTCAAGTCTGGCGCGGGTTTCCATTGTGTGGTCACTGGGCGCTGCGTGGCGAGGGCTTTTTGAGAGACTTGTGGGTGGTTGGTGGATGAAGCAACGGAAGGATCGACGGGCGGACGGACGAGTGTACGATGGCTAATGAAAAAGACGATACAGCTGAACAAGTGTATCGATAGACTGCGATACCACAACCGCCGCCGCCTCCACAACGGCTACTTGTTCTTCGTTTCCCTTCTTGTGGCTGGCCGACTGTTCAGTGAAAGACACGGTTGGAGAAAGAACGAGCGAGCGAGCTAGCGGAGGAAAGTGGACGATATTGATAAGCGAATCCAACCATACAGTCAGTCTATGAGCCAGTCGACTAGACTGCAGCGATAGTCAATGGTTGCTGATCGAGTTAGGCTCGTTAGAAGAAACTTCTCCCTCTGACGACCCTCCCGCGTTACCGTTGGTTCGCCCATCCGTCCGATCTTTGCGCCAGACAAGCCATCAGAGGAGGAGAGTGAACAACCCACTGAACTCTATCTTTTGTTTCCTCTTCGAGAACGCTTCAAAACGATGCAACGAAACTCTCCCGATTCTTCGTCTGATTTCGAGGTGCTGAACGGAAAACACCGAAGACTTGAACCCGTCCCTTTCTTTCCACTGCTTTGATCCTCCGGAAGACGGTGATACACGGAGTGGCAACATTGTACGAGTTTTGAACGTGATTCCTCTCCATGTTGCCACTGAACTCGGTCAATGCAGCAGAGTGTCGCTTCTTTTCGAAGCGTCTCGGTGGCCTTGACAATATCGATTTCAATCTACCAACGATGTCCGAGGACTCATTCTCCAACAATGCGGTCAAAAGAGCTCTGACCACAAGATAGGCGGATCGTGGGGTTTCGCAAATGTGTAGTAGAGCGCCTAATAGGCGTCAAAAGTATCAAAGGATGCATCGAGAGAAGAGTCCCAGCGTGGGGAGAGAAGGAAGAGAGAATTGCATTAATATCACAAAGTGATGCCACGGCGCCTCCAGGCGGTCAAGTTTAGTTACTTTTGCGAGTTGCTTTCTTGCCGTTCGCTGCAGCAAATGCAATCCTCAATGTACACTGAGTGAGTGGTGTGTTCTTATAAAAAGCGATGAACACTTGATTAAGCCAGTCGATCAAAGGGACGGTGAGCTCACTCAATGCTCAATGAAAGCATCTCTGGCTGTTTTCTTGTCTCGTACATTCTCTCGATGGAACGAACGACGACGCCGAATCAAAGGAGTCATCTGAGACACGAAAAAAAAACTGTACTTTCTTGCTTCTGATTTTCTTCCCATGAAGAAATATTCGCTTCGTTCAAAAACCTTGGCGAGCTTGTTCGCTAGTGCACTACAGACTGATCTCGAGATCATTTCTGCATTTTGAAGATATTTTGCAGAAGAACTAGAGAGAAGTCTATCAAGGAATTTCGCTTCAAATTATCGAGAAAAACATGTGTTTCTGATTTTCCAGCTCTTTCCAGGCCAGGCTTCAGGAAGGAGCCAAATCGCCATGAAAGCTCGTCCTCGATGTCTGATCGACGTGTTCAGGAAAGGATAGGCCTTTGACGAGCGCATCTTGAATCGACGTCTCATCTAAAACAGGGCGAAATTCCGCAGGTCTCTCGGCTAGCTCTCAGTGAGCCGCAATAAATCACAATTTTTACGGTCTGGGCTTTCGAAGTGTCTTTAAAACAGCCACAAACAGTGCAGATATTGAGAGTCACGGTGGAAACTCTACGAAAACTGTGAGACTTTCGTTTTCTATAACAAGCTCCGATCGGGGAAGCCAGAAACCGATGTCACAATGTCTGGCACTCTCATTCGATGTACCGAAAACTTTCATTCGAGTCAACGCGTCGTGAGAGAGTTTTCCTCGAATGAAAACGATCTTTCGTGCGTGATCCTTGTTGCGCCGACATTTCACAGGGAAGGCTCCTGTACGAATTCGTAAGCTTGCGCCGACGTGGCCATTTCGAGCCCTCTTCTTTTCGTTTTACGCTCTGAGCGAGGGAACGAGTCTGGGATGGGTGAAGACGAGGCAGATCTTGCAAGAGTTTGACGAAGGGACGTTCGTCTTTTACAAGACGCTGCTGACAAAAGGAAGAAAGAACGTGGTCACGTCTCGAGGCGTGCCAGGCATAAAGTACGCGAGATGACACCTGCTTCACACATGGGCACCGGACTCTGACGGATTCAATTGCCCTGTCTACTCGGCTGCTCTGCCCCGTCCCGTCTGCGACAACCTGCGACCATCGTGGCAATTGACGGTCCATTGTTGTTGCTGTGGTCTTGGCAGGTTCTATTTGTTGTTATTCGTCGCAACAAACAAAAGACCGCGATGCCAAATGCATCCTCGCCTATAATGTCTGAATTCCGTTCGGTTCCCTCTCGTTCTAGTTCGTTCTCTGACCGTTGTGAGGCGGTACTAACCTGCCAGCTTTGGTGACAATCATCTCAGTTCCTAGCCTGTGAAATTCATCCCAGAGTTGCTTCTGTTCCAGAGCACATTGCACAGCACTGAGTCTCGGGTGCAGGGGTTTGTCACTATCTGAAAAAGGTTCCTCGCAATGCACGTATTCGGCCGATGCCAGTAGCCTCTCGTGGAGCGGTGTCAGGTTTGTCGGCGGTTCCAGAATCTGCGGTAACCGAACTTCTTTGTGGAGTTCCACGTGGTTATCTGCAACGGAAACGACTTCAATATTACTCACTCTTCCGACAGCAAAATACCAAATCCAAGGAGAATAGACTCATCCTTTCTTTCTGAGTCGCGATCTCGGAAGACTTTGACGACCGCCATGACACTTCGTTACAGCACGCATATCCCATCTGGACGTTTGGGAAATTGTGTGCGGAATTGATTTGAACGAAATCCCTTCGTCGCCGCTTGTCTGTCTGAGGCTGAGTTGATTTACTCCCGCACTTGTTCCTCCCGGGCGCGAGCGCACCGCGCAACAGAGAGATCTATCGAGCTGCTTCCCGCAGCGATGTCAGTCAGGTAAAGTGGGTTCCGATAGCCCACAAACCTAAGCGGATTACTGGAAGAGCGAGCTGCCTTCGCAATCGCTCAACAATGATACAGGTGTACTAAGAATTCGAAACATCGCGATGTGAGCTCGTTGATACGCACTCAACAAGATGAAGTGGCATTGCATCACCGTTCCTTGCTCCTCCGAAACAAACGGTTTTAATTCCTCAGACCAACTTAAGCCCCGAAAGCGGCCCACGAGGAGGGAAGGAAAGTTACTTCGTAACGGACGAAACTCATTCATGAGTCGATGCTTCTTTTGGTTTTCCGACAAAAAAAAGTTCTCAAAGTTTCGAGAACATCGGTTTCACGTTGTTTGTGGTTAAGAGCAGCGTGAATAAAACACAAGGCCAGGTCGGAGGGAGTCATCTCATTATTTCTCGGGTCGGCGAATGCATGAAACTCGCATTCATATCGCCTCCAGACTCTGTCTCGTGTCGGAGAAGGGGGACGCTCTGCTGCATCACGGTTATTAAAATCTTCTCTCGAAAAACCTTGACCACGACACAGTCCGGACTCTACAGTCATTGTGTTCCGCGTCCCGTGCTCGCCTGTTCATATCCGAGGTGCTGCCCCTAGATCATCCGTCCTCTGCTTCTTCACTTCACTAACTGATTCCTCACAGCCGAAAACCGATTGAACTCACGCACCGGGCAACATGGGCTGTCTGTAGTAGTCCTGGAAGTCATGACACTCTTCAGGACGTTCGGATCCTTCGTCCAGACATCGGAACGCCATCAGGGACGCGATCGAAAATCCATGACCACTTCCGGCAGAATCTGTCGGGTCCATCTCAGAATTGTTTCGACTTCGACTCGCCAAGCAACTCGGTTCGAGACCGCTGCGAACCGGAGAGGATGTGGGTGGTTCTTTCGGGACCTCTTGGGCGGGACGAACGGTTCCCGGTTCTGGTTTGCTTTCGGAAATACTGGCTCGCTGGCTGGCTGGCTGGTTCAGCCGACGAGCCAGTGTTAAATATAGAAATGCTAAGCACCGCTGTCGATTGACACGAGTGATCTCTTTATGTGCGACGACTCTGGCGTAGGCTACGCAAGTCAACGGTCTGCACTCGACTCTGGTTTGGGTTGCGCCGAGCCAGACTGGGTTGGACCAAGCAAGTAGACGTCGGTCGCCGTTGTTGCTGGTGCCGTAGCTGCTGGTGCCGCTGCGGCTCGAGCACGAGGTCGGGGCGTCTAATTTGTCGAGACCCTTACGACCTCGACAGCTTCAGCGGCTGTCGTCGTTGAGGACCGGCCGTCCTAGATGTCGTCACGTCGAAACATTGTAGATGTTTGTCCGCTGAGAGTATTTAACATTTTCTCCCATCGACAGCATTGACAGACATCGCGGCTAGGAGATCTTCATCACTCAACTAGCTAATGATGCATAGGCAGTTACTCAGAGGATTCTTCAAAGTTTCACCCGCGCGACAGACAAGTTTCTGTCGTCGTCTCATCATGGGATCAATCAGATGCGGGAACTTTCCTTTTCCCTCCTGAGCGATCAACTGGCCGCGGATTTCGCAGAGGACTTCATTTTGTCAACGAACATCGGAAAGCAGAAAACTACCGCTCGGAGGATTCTTCAGGAGCTCGCTCGGATTGCATCGAAAACCCGATTGTTCGTCGGAAAACGCAGGGCCCCTCCCCGGCGCGGCAGTTTGTGAGCAATCGTCCTGCATTTGAAACGATTAACCCCGTGTAGTACACGGCCGCGACCGACAAATGTTCGCTATGCCCGACACGTGCTTCTTAAGAGACCGCTAACCATGTCATATCCAGATTTGCTCGCTTGCCGCTGTTTCTGCAGCGTTCTGAGAGGGTGTTGAGAGGCTCTCGCGACCGCCATCGGATCCGATCAGTTACCTCATCCCCTCGCAACAATGGAATCCTAACGCTCAAGCGCTGGGTGCAGAGCAGGACAGCGGAGCCTACCCCGCCCGAGAAGCGAGAATGTCAGAGAGCGAGCGAAGAGATGTTGAAAATTATTCGTTTCCCGATGGTAATTAGAACAAGAAGAAGCGAACGATGATTCAGACAGGATCCACAGGATTTAAATCCTTAGAAATAGTCACACCCTTCTTCCTGAAGGATGTCATTAGTTGCTAGCAGACTGTCTCGTTCTTTCCTCCATCGTCCGTCCGCTCTGCTTCATAGTCAGTTAATGATTGAATTGAATTGAAATGAATCGTCAGGGAGTGAGACCGGATATCTTCGCTATGATGGAGGTCTGAAATTTCGACAAACTCTCCCGCGCGGTTGAAGTTGGCCACATTTCTGTGCGATCTCCTCGATATCGCATTCATCCTTGAGTCCGAGATTTCAGTTCATCACTTCGTTCGCAAAGTCACAGCCAAGATGTGGATTCCGCGGAATTGAACAAAGTCGAAACATATTCGAAGTGATCTCTGTTTCGCTCGATCTCTTGGGGAGGTTTCCCCGCGCCCGCCGTGAGACGAGTCGATGCGATGCGAAATTTCGCTTCTCGTGCCAACCGGTCCCACCCAACCCGTTAGGAACTGTTATCTGCTTATCGTTACCATACCATTACTAACAGGAGCATTGTTTTCAAGATATCGACCACAGCTACCACCAACTCCTCTTTGATAAACAGGTTCTGCGCGGAGATCGGTCGTGACACAAACGATGTCGTCGTCTGGCGAAGCTGGAACCCGAGAGAGATTCCAAAATGAAAGCGACCGGGGACGAACACTCGATCCTTGAAATCACAGAATGTTCTGAACGGGCTGGCCAACAGAACCTTTTGCAACTTCATGTGCGGCCGATGATGACATCTCTGACACACGCACGTGTCACTACCTCGTCGCAACCTCCTGGCAATGATACATGACTGAACAGCGTCTAGTTTGGCTTGTGGAACAAAGTCAGAGAGTTTCTCTTCTTCAACATTTTTCGAAATCGGCTCTTGCGCAATCGACGTATGCGGCTGCTCGCACTGCTGCCGCCGCTGCCGTGAACGGTCTGAGATGTAATTGTTCCTTTACATAACTTCGTACTTATGTCTCCGAGGTCTTGTGAGAGCAAGTTTCCTCATCAAAGCACAACTGACTTCCAGGGGTTTCAACCTCGAGAGCTCGCGCGGGTGTCGAGCATCGTTGATAAAGACGGATGGAGTGAAACTTCGCACCGATATCCTCTAAACACAATAAAAAAATTTTAGAGAAACCAAAATCAAAGCGGGCAGATCCTCTTGTTCGCGAACGATGACTTCAGTCAGAGAGGCGGCGGATGGCATCCATCTCGCGGAAAAGCCCGGGCTTCAAACTTGGCGCGAATCTCGCCAGCAGGATAACAAATGAACGAACTGCGGGAGAAGAAGAGTTTTGTTAATAAATAATTATTCATTAAAACCGCTCCGCAGCCTGTGCTGAGAGACTTTGCGGCTTTTTGCTGTCAGCCACCTCATGGATATGAACTCCGTCGCATACGAAGTTTGTTTGAAGCGGCACGATTTCCGAGGATTCCACAAGAACGCCGAAAATTAGATCGACTTCGGCGAGATTCTCAGAAGCATGTTTCGATATCGGAACAAATGGCAGAAGAATTCGAAGGGAATCGACAAACGTGGGCGATCTCGTGTAGCAGCGAAGTCTGATTGGGAACATCGAGCTCTTGAATAATATCTGAACGGGGAGTCAGTCGGTCTCAGAAGCTCGCTCACGCCATCCCTCAGAGACCAAGCAGTCCATTTTAATCTCGCTGCATATGATCCTATTTGATTTGCATACTCTTTGAGTAGTGCTCCCTTGATTGTTTGTAGTATCTCGAAAGTATGTTAATCTTCAGTGAAAACCGTTTCTCGTTCATCCGCTCACTCGTATTCACCGCCCGTGTTGCCGGTCCTCATTGTTTGGCAACAGAGACAAGTTCCGATTCAGGTTGTCTTGTTGACAACGACAGCGACAAACTTTGCGCGGTTTCGCCTGATAACAACTTTCACTGATTCTCGTCGTCAGATTAGGCTTCTCGAAAGTATCGAAACAATGTTTCCCAAAATCCCTCAATTGATTCTCAAAAGACTTCGCAAAACTCGAATGTCATACGCCTTCTCCTTGAGGAAGCAACTCACACCCAAGAGTTGATTCGCCGAGTTCCACTCGCCCCCGTCTCTGTATCGGTCGTCGAGTTTATTTACGATTTGATGATACGACTCGGGACGCAAAACCTCGTAGCAACTCTCGAGAACATGTCTATAAAACTTAGACAAAAGGTTTCCTTGTTGCGTCGGATCTGGTTCGGCGGACGAAAACATAATTTGGGAAAGTCAGCCAGAGCCGAGTGACTGTGGAGCTCTGGAGCCCCGCGGCTCTTCATCCGGCTGTAAGTCTTGTATCGTTTACACCCTCGAGAGATCGTCGCCACAACGACCGCCACCCGGACTCTGCTGTTTACAAGTCTATAATTCGTGTTTTCTTTTCTGTCGTTCTGTACCCCCTATCTGGCGAAGAGAGGCTCTTCGCGGACGCGATCAGGCGGCCCATCGTCCGAAAAAGCTAAACTCCACACGGTAATCTGCTTGCTTCCTTTCGTGCTCGTCTAACACGAGTCCATCAGGCCTGCGCAAAGCCTAATCCTTGGTTTCTGAGACCGTTTCTAAGGACGAATGACCGAAGCGCTGATCGTCTTCGTTCGTTTTTGGTGTTCTCTTTCTCTCTTTTGTCAGAGTCCCGTAGAGTTAGCGACAGCATTAATCACGCCTTCCGTCACCGAGTCAGTCGTATGCGCGGAGAGAAAAGGATCAGGTTTCAATGATCGTACTCCACGCTCTACGGGGTGTATCATCTGACCGGAAAGACAAACTCTCCATAAACTTCTGCGATCCTGGAAACTTCTTCTGCCTTCTGTACTGCATCACGACTTGCCGAACGAGCTTCGAGGACCTCGAGGCTGGATGGCAGGATGACCCGACTCGGCGTCTTCTGTTTCACGCGGAAAACGCAAAAAAGCGGATTATCGGGTCCTGGTTTCATCATTTTATGCGATTGTTGTGACGACAGATCCCCGATTCACGAGCACCGGAGGAGCAACAAAAAACGAGATGACCCGCTAATCTCGAATTCCATTCTTCATCGAACTATGACAAGCAAACACGCTTCGGAGGAACTCTCGCATCTCAGAGCATCCCATACAGCCTGAAGTTGAGACAAAACTCGGACAGATAGACAAGCCGCGAACTGGCGAGCGAAGCTAACAATTAAGAGAGTACGCCCTGCGTTCGCAAAAAAACATAAATACAAACCTTGCCGAGGTTGCCAGTGATAAATCATCGTCCATTCGGCGTTTCGAGCTCTCTGTCTAGTGTTTCGAAAGAGAGCTGTCGTTCAGAGCCAAAGGGGGACACGCTAGTGGCAAGAGAAGAAAAAAACAAGAGGAAAAAACTGGAATAACCCGCTCTCTCACTCGAGGAAACGCCTACATACTCAAAAAGCGCGGCTTCTCTCGTTCGGATCGCTTGTTTTTAGCTTTTAGAGAGCTCCCTGAAATCGCGGTTTTAATTTGATTTGCTCTTTTATTTCCTCCTGACAACAAATCAACTTCCCCCGCCTCGGTGCGGAGAAGTATCGAGATCGACTCGGGTTTTCCTTGATCTTGAATCGTCAAAGGTCACTCGATTGCTGACGTGAGAGCGTTTCGCAGTTTTTCTGAAACTTGTTGGGAATCGCTCCCGCGGAGGAGGCTTAGTGGTATGGGAACAGAATAGACACGTGAATCTGAGCGCAAGTTGTCTGTTTTGCGCCGGCTCGGTAGACACCGATGCGCCGCCGGTCTGCAAGTGAATGCGTTCGTCCTGAAATCCTATCTCTTCCTCGAAGGATTCCGCCACGAAAAGCATACGCGTTCATTCTCGCTTGTGAGCAGAGAAGATACAAAGAGGAAAATAGGCAGCGAGTGGAAATAAAGATATGCCTCTGACGGGCGGCCAACTCTTCTTCCCGTTGTCTTTCAATATCTTCCCCGATGCGCCGAGGCAAACAGACGGATGCACGAGCGGATCCGTTCTCACGCGGACTCCGCATGAAGCGTTCACGTTTGTCGCCATTTCTCCTCTGTCTCCTGAGGTTCTTTTCGATTTTTTCCATCCTTATGTTTTTGAACTTTTCCCTTCTGCTCTCGCGGTGAAATGAGCCGCAATTCGAATCTCTTGGAAGTATCGGGTCCTCTCCCCCGCTCTCGAGGTCTACGGGAGGAGGTTTAGACTTTAACGCATAAACGAGATCCGAGATAGCCGGTCGTGTTGATGGAGGATGATCATGTGTTGGTCTGACTTCATCACTGGGCGTTCGACAGACCACGCGGCGAGAGTAACAGTTTATAGCTTCTGAGGCCGAGCATTGGAATTCCGGCGTCTTTTTTCTCGTTGGTCCGTTCGAGACGACTTTTCAAATGGGAAACGATTCGGCAACACCAGCAATATCACATTAAAGTTCACTTAGTCGAATCTCCTGGGTTTCTCTTCACAACGGAGTCGCAGCGCTCCCTGCTTCCGCTGCTGCCGCTGCTGTCAGTAGTGGATATGATCCTGCGCTTCTTTTGCAATTTCGGGGAGAAGTTCAAGCCCCCGAGCTTTTGGCATCTCTCTAAAAACTGAAACTTTCTGCCAAAAATGAATGAAATGCATTCTAAGCTTCGGCGGTTGCCGCTCAACCGAAGCCCGTTTGAATTCAATAGAGAGCCGCTTATTGTGAAAGTCGTCGCAAAGACTCGATCATTTGCGGCCGTCGGATCCGTTCCGCGCAGAACCGGCCCCGGTTGGACAGACATCTTGAAGTGGGGCCAACTTTTGACGAAGTCCGTGCTCTCATATGGTCCGAAGGGTGCACGAACGTTTACACCTCGAAGTTACGACACCGTCAGCCCTCGAACCCCTTCTCTCTATTCCTCTTTGAACTTTCGGCCAAACTCTGCTAAGTTGACTGAGAGCATTTGTTAGTTTTGAATTAAATACGAAGTCATGCTCAACCGCAACGGGCGAGGGACGCTCATCATAATCGAGATCTACATACACGCCTCTCAAGTCGTGAGCGGAACCACTCGCGCGCTCAGATGAGACAACAACTCATGAACTCGCTCAGAGATTCGTTTAGTAATTCTTTGAAAGCGGTCGTTCGGTTGTTTATTCAAAGTTCTGGAATATTTTATTTGCATTTCGACTTCCCCCGATGCCGATCGCCAAAATCAATTTTCTTCTTTTGACTAAAAGTGAAATGAACTTCTTCGGAATCCTCGGAGCGGACCCGTCAAACCTCGCCGGCCATAGCGGACGATTGTAAAGAACCCGCGAGAAGGTTTCAGGTTTCTTCCAAGGGTGAAAAGCCAAAAAGCGATGAGTCGAGTGTGAGCGCTTGATCTGTTGTGTAAAAGTGATTAAAATGTCACCGCAGACAGTTTCAAATCCACGCAACCGACGAACGAACAGCACGAGCCCGCGAAGTCGATGGAGTTGAACTGTAGGAAACGATGATGCGAGAGCGGAAGGAAGGCAGGCAGGCAGGCAGGAGGTGAGAGGGAAAAAATGTCAGGCGACATTCATTCCGAGACCGAACGAGAGAACGAAGCGAGTGATGACGCACCTGCCAGACCGTTGCAGACGACGAAGTATTTCCGCGTGACTGGCCCATTTATTGAGGGAGCAAAGCGATAGTTCAGGTGGCGGATTTCAAAGAAAGCTGCGAAATCGTCACAGGGAGTCAACCGACTCGGGGTTGAGGTCGAAAAAGCGGACTGCAACGCCTCGCCAACGCCGAGAACGCGACCGGCGCTATGCGATTCCGGTCCCGATTCTTCTGCTTCCGCAGTTTTGGTTCATTTTCGAAGTTGTGCGCGCAGTCGCTTCCTTCAAAATTCACAACGGAAACGATCGGCCTTGAAAAGACATTCTGCGCCGAGGAACAAGGGAAAATCAATCCGAACGATTATTACGATTCCGATTCGATTGAGCAGAAGGATTTATGGATCGGAATTCGCTTAAAAAGTTCGAGCTGCATTAGACGACTCAGGGTCACAGAGGACACACCCGGATTTCACTCACAGGCCTGCTGGTCCTGCGCGCGAGCCACTTAAGGATGGCACTATACGAGCTAAAAAGCCATCATCTCATTCGAATCGAAGAAAAAATCTCTCCCAGCGAGATGCATTCATCCATCGATTGTTCCTCTCCGCCCCCCCCCCCCCCCCAGAAGTACTCCATTCATGACCGGCTTCGTTATAGGTCAATCCACTGTCTGGATAAGTTCAGGGATTCAAGAGGAACTCAATGGAATCAGGTACGACCCGTTGTCTCAACGAAAGTTGGTCCATTGGTTCTGCTTCGGCAAAGCTCATAACGAAAGTCAACAATGAGTCAGAGAGCTCATCCAGTGTTCTGGAATAATCCCCCAAGTGAAAGCCGAGGCTGTCAAAGTTTGTACCCTTAAACGCATTCGTAACAACTCCTTTTTTTTGAGGGTTTGCATACTTTTGCGCTTTTTCTCCCGCTTCCTTTTTTACTTCCGAGTTGAGATCGAGGAGGCGGACGCTGATGTCTACATTGAATTCGACCCAAAATCCAAGTGTGAAATGGATCGCTGGCTTTTTTGGCCCACTACTCCCGCACACTCGGGGTCGGAAGGGTTTCTCCCCCCCCCTCCCCCTCCCCCACGAGAAACGTGTCGGATTCTCTCCGTAGGTGCTCGCACTCCCCTTCAAACCACTCGTGGGAGTGGTTGGGAATACGAAAATCATCCGTCGAACGTCTGACAGCAGAAGTAACTGCTTCGAGCACTTGGTTTTCGGGGGAATGTTCAGGCTATGGGCATTGATCCTCAATTTGCCTCGATGCTTTTTGACAAGGCCCAATCCAGTTCTGTGGAGTCCACTCGCTTCGCGGTCTCCACTGGGAACCGAATGGAGCTTGGTCATCCGCACAGAGCCGAAGTCTTAGTGGGGATCTGACTTCTCAGTCAGTTGCTTCTCGAAGGAACCTAATATTTGGTCATTTTCGTCCATCGTGTCCTTTTGCTCGGAACATGTGTACCCTCTCGGGTTTGCTGGACAAGATTCACTCCATTTCTCACAGATTTCGAACAAAAACTCGAGAATCAGCTCAATGTAACGAAGACCCCTCTACATCTCTACATACATTTGTAGTTTCACCCAAAACACACAGCCTTCCTGAAACAAGAATCTTCGAGTCTAGATCCAAGTCGAGAGGTTTGATTATCGTCGAGCTCGAAATGTCGTCGTCTCAAGGACCTCATACTTGAGAATCAGCCAAAATTGACATGCAAGTAGCGTGGCCGACTGAAATGTTGTTGTGGCAGCCCAGCTTCCAGTGTCGGATAGGGAATTTAAGTCTAAAGAAGTTGATGGTGATTGTACACAACAATCCCCGATCTGTCGTTCCGAGTGAAGACCTGAATCCGTCGATGGGCGTTCGCCGCATCAAGGTCTGCGGCTTACCGTGCAGAACTTCTCGATCGTAAGTCGTAAGAGGCGGTTGGCGTGGCGAAATGTGTACTGAATGCCAAAATATGTTGTTACGAATCAGTGCCACACAAACTGTTTCAAGTTTGACCCGGCGATGCTGAGTCTCGACGCAAACCACACGACGGATCGCTATTAAAACTTTCCCGCCCTTTTTCCTCGTTTTTGACGTTACGTCCAAGATGAATATCAAACGAAGAATCCTGTCCAGATCCGAGTCGACTCCGTTGTTGTCGATTTCCCTCCGGGGAAGTGGTCAATCGATCGATCCGCTTCCTCTGGTCGGGTAAGGGTCTCTAAATGGTTTCAAACCCCAGACTAAACTTAGTGTCTCCGACGCAGCACGTGGTCTCGGTGCTCCGTCACCCGAAAGGCTTGCCCGGGATCCGGCGAAGAGAACGCTAAACTGGCACAATCCATTCAGAATAGATTCGACCGAGTGAGAACTAGTCTACTCGTCGCTCAAAGTCCACCGACAATTGTGATACACATCGCTCACCTAAGCGATGCGCTAACACGACGATCATTTGAAACGCCAGTCGATCTGTTGGCCGAATCTCGAGCATGCGGCCACCCTGCAATTCTCCTTCAGCGACAGTTCCTATGACGGTCGGAGGAATAGCTCCGAGAAAATTTTAAACATTCGACGACTCGAAAAAATGTACAATCGGCGGACCCGGACAACCCACTGACTGACTGAGTGCGGCGAGCGGGTGAATCACCGCAGTCGAGGGAAGTCGGTCGTATGTCCGTCCCTTCGCCCGTCGCTCGGTGCGGGTGTCGTTGGGAATTTAGAGCGCAAGACAAAATTTAAAAGTGACTGCCCGCGCGCGTCGACTCGGCCGATTGTAGGGATTAAGACTACACGCTTCTCAATTGCAGGGTGATATAATCAATGAAGAACTCTGCTCGGACTCCGGGACACATGAGTCCGTCTGGTCCAGACTCGGAGCCGTCCGAGAATTGATTTTCGATTGACGAGGTAATCCTCTTCAAACGTCTTGCATCCTCAGCATCTTGAATCTCCCATTTTTTTTTTTGGGCGTCACGCTCAATCTAAAGATGGTTTCTCTTTCCTCCCTACCGAAACCTTTGCGAAATTTCGTGAAATCGAAGGAATTCAGGGAATCTAAAGTTCGACGAAGGGACAGAAGATGTCAAATTCCAAGCTTCCGGACATCCACTCGACTTCTTTTTGGCAAAAACTGGGATACCCGAGGCAAAATGAGTTCCACTCGTGCTGGAATCGCGTCTCAAACTGAAATCACAGACACAGTGGGAGGGACCCGCTGACCATGGAATGGGAAGCGTTCTATTTTGAAGATGCGTCCCAGTGGTTGCCCGGGGCTTTCAGGAGCACCTGAGGGGTGTCTGCCCCCCCCCCCCCCAGGGTTGTGATATTGAAATGCAATTATCAAGATCCGCAAACAGGACCGGGGAGTTAAGCGACGAGAAACGAATTAACGAAGTGCAGCCGCCGCGGATACTTCTCTTGTTGGGGATTTTGTCTCGATCATGAGATCACCGCGCGGACACTCGGCCCGATGGAGTGAGAAAGGAAGATTGGCCACCTGGATCGCGGTATCGTGTTACTCTCGAGGGTGATCCGCCCGGAAATCTCATCGTAGAATCCTGTCATCATCATTCGGAGTGGATGAACATCTTCCCGTGGAGTCAACTCGGTCGCCAGCTTGCTCGTTTCAGTTTCTCCAACGAATCGCCACTGGACGGGAACACTGATCGATGAAATGTCAACAATGCCTCTGAGAATAGAGGCACCGTGTTACCAGCTGCTTTAGAACAAACACTACAACGCATTAATCACTACATTAGAGCACGACATTCAGAACTGAGCTAAGTGAAAGTCTTCCGACTTTTTTGGTTGCTCCGTGCTGGAAACACTGCTTGTTTTCCGATTCCAATGAGCTCATTAGGTATTCTCCATATCGGTTTAGTGATCAACCAGAAGGCCATCGACGTAACTCGATGAAACCTTCGACCGAACGAATAGACGATCTGGAATGAAAAACGATACGAATGTAGACTTTCTGCGTCACTTCCTGACTTGTGGTCTCGTTTCTGCGGAAGTACGTTGATCGATGTCAAAAACTCTTGAAATTATATCGGTTTAAGTGTCTGAGAGACTAACTCGCGAAGAATTATTCAGGTTAAGGTCGATTCCGTTCTCTCAATCAATGTCTCCGAGAGACACTCCGTTAACTGGGCATACTTCATGGGTTGTGTCTCAGCTCCCCAACATCGATAGTGAGATAGGGGTAAGTTTGTTGAACAAAAGAAGATTGTGAACTTAACCACTCGACAAATACGGGAATAAGATACCCCAACGAACAAATCAACACACTTCCTCTCTGAGTCTCGCTCAAAGACTGTGGGTCGCTCGATTTCTCGCTCGGTTACTCGGTGTTGTTAGCTCTTGTTAGTTACTCACAATCAACAAAGAAGCTTCGCCGAGTGTCAACTGGACTCGGCCACCACAGCTTCGGGAAAGAAATCCGACTCTCTGATGAGTCGGACAGCGCGAGGAAGAGACAGAAATATCGTTTTGAATATCAAATTCAAGCTCCTCGTACTTGGTTTTTGCTTTGAGAATATCCGCGAAGAAAATTATGGATATTTTGAGTTTCGTCTGATTCTCATAACGAACACGGTTTTCTTCTATCGATGTGTTGTATGTAGAGACAGTTGGATGATCTGGACGAGGCCCATCTCGAGGACGTCATGAATAGCGAGCAAGTGAGAATTGTTCTTGCACGCTAAGTGGCCGCGAAAGAGAGACCTGAACTTACGACAACGACGAGCAGGCCATCGGGGAACGATAGCCCGCGGCTAGGGTACGCCAGTGCGAAAAGATCGAGAGGAAACTCTCAACAAAAAATCTCAAGAAATGGAGGAAGCGGAGATCCACTTAAAATTTCGCGGCCGCCGATCTGTTCATCGGTTCGGTGTGGGCATCGTAGGTCTGTCGCGAGTTTCTAGCTTCCTCTTGTACTTCGGTCATTGCAGGTCTCCGAATGAACGAAAGAGAGTTCGTGAAAATCACGAACTCCTCAATGATACGATCATGAATCGCTACCGCGGCAAAGCGCCGCAGAACTCAACGGTGAAGAACTCACTCACTCGCACTCAGTGAAGGTGACACCACGAATTAAATAAGAATATATTCGCCAAAAAAGAGAGCCCGTTTTCCCGTCGTCCTGTTTGGAGTGGCCGAATAAGGGAAAATAATTTTTCCTCTCATCCGGGACTCTAGAGACCTCGACGAATTCGTGGCCTTTTTCCCGCATCATGCTGCGGCGGCGTGCGTTGGTCGCCTTTTCCTGCGTTACGCTCCTTGAAAGGAGGCAGGGGTCGCCGAGCAATCCATTTTGAAATATGGCCCGTTAACGTTACGCGCTCTGAAGAAACGTTCGTTCAAACTCAGCAATTCGCGATCGCTCTCTCGCCATCATGAATTTATGTATTAATATATTTTTACGTCGGCCACCAGTCACCGCGATCAACGGCGCGGCGTCCCCGTTCCCATTGCTCACTTTCTCTCCCGGAAATTTCTCTACGAATAATTTGCCCCCGGATAGCCATCGGAGTTCTGTTTCCGCCGAGAGCAGCTCAGACGTTGCTTCCTACTTTTCTCCCGTCGAACGCCATCCCTCGAATCGCCTCAATCCTTCAATCCGAAAAACTTGGAGAGAATGAGTTTCCAGAATCCTTCTTCCAACCAAGAAAGAATTGAGTCATCGAATGACGTTCTACTAGAGACGTGCCGCTTGCATGGGTGCTCGACGAACAGCTGTCATGCAGAGCGTGCCCGCGCGGCGTGCTTGGAGCCGAACGTGATTTCGCGGGTTTGGGGTTTGCATCCTTTGATACATTGTTGCCAAAGTCCTCGCTAGGGTTGATCCGTTGATTCGATGGATCTTTGTTGATTTGGTAAATCATTTTCATCATTTCATCGTTTTCGTGTCGTTTCCGATGGTTGGAATCTTGACGAATATTGCCGAGATTCGTGCTCGCGTGAGTTTGTGCTCAAATGAAGTCAACTTGTCGTCAGATAAGTGAAGAAGTCACAAAAAATGTAGACTCCTTGAAAAGCATCTCCTGGGACGAGCATTCCGTTCTTCCGTGAGCCTGCTAGGTTGAAAATTCCGCATGTGTTTTGATGATGTCGTCCTCTGATTTCCGCCGTCGAGGAAGGAGGAAGTCCGGAGAAATCAGAGGACCGAGTCCTGTTTTGAACCTCGAAGTTTCCGCGAGAGCGTTCGTTTCGGGCGTTTTTTTCCTTCGCGATTAATCTGGGCATGGATGTCGTCGTCGTCGTCGTCCGTTGGTCGGTGCGTCTGCCTTCTGTCTGTCGCAAGCTCTGTTGGTCGCCGGGAAAATGTCCCAAAGGGTGCATCCAACTGCCAAAAACGCCTCGCAGACAACCAGGTAATGTATGACTGAGTGAGACGACCCTCGACGACTGGATAGAGTAAAAATGTCTCGACATTTGGCTGCTTTTGCCATGAGTGCAAGCGGCAGTGTTTCGCTCGGCCCTGTTTGTCCGGATTGTCACACTGTTGAAGCCTCGCCGTCGGCGTCCGTTTGTTTGTCGGTCCTGAATACATGTCCTGCTCCACCGACTCATTCGGATTCGATTCGAGATCGGCGCCGTTTGAAATGTTCGGAATACCCGGGGCTGAAATCTGGTGTCGGAAACCCGAATTTCCGGGTCCTCGGTTCATTAGTCCGTTGGCAGCGAGCTCGAAGAATTCTTGGACGAAAAGTCGTTAAAAGAAGCTTCGACTGACTGAGAATGACCGTTTGAGTTGGAAGCGTAGTAGATGATGACTCTGGTGTCTAAAAAGCTGATGCCATAAAGTGCTGTGGATTGTGAGTGACTAGCGGCGACGAGCACCCTGAGCTTCCGCACCAATGATCTCGAATAGAAGACGACGCAGCGGCTGTGGCAGCTAGGACACCTCAGTCTGTCGATCTGCCGGCTGTTTGAAGCAGCCTGGCGGCCGATCGTCCAACAAGCCAACCAGCGATCTCAGCCAGTGTCAGGGCCTCAGGGGGAGCTGCGAAATGTTTGATGCCTTGCTTGCGTCAAATTGTACTCTAGCACCCTGCGCTGTTGGCTGTCATCAAGCCTGACCCGCCTAACTCGATGATTCGAAGATCCTCCGAGTGGCGGCGGTACCAGATTGGCTCCTCGGATTGCTCTCCTTTTGTCACACTGGAATGATTTCGTAATTGATCTCATTCATCGGCTGCTTTCGAAGCTTCACCGCTCTTGAGGACCGAAAACCACCGCTAACAGACATGTCCAGAAGACGTGGACTCAAAATTTCCAGCGATCAAAACGAATGATGCTCTGCCTCGTATCAGATAATTTCTTCACCGAAATCTTCGTATTTTCAGGATGACATTGCCGCGAGTGCAGTCGATCCAGTTCTACTGGTGATTAGCCATTAAGCGACCACCCATCTTCTGGATGGTAAATGATGGATCTGTCATGCCTCAAGTTTCGCATTACATACATATAGTCTTTACTTACCACATAGGCTGCGGGTTTCTTTCGAAAACATACGTAATGTGCGGACGATCACTGCCTCGAGGATGAAAACATGCGCACAAGTGGACAATGATGTTGGAGAATTTGCATGACTCTTTGAATAAGAGATGTAGAGCTTGTGATCAGATGAAAATGGCGATACTCGGACGCGAACAATGAGTTCGGGCTCCCTCATGTATCTCCTGAATTCTCGAATAGAGTCGAGAAACCGAAGTCGACTCTACGACCTGTAAATATCTAAGATCATTCCGGTACACAAGAAGTCGGCCGTTTCGAGTTAGATCCCCATGGTTTCCATTCTCTTCTCGACTTTTCCGGGCCATAGCCGACCGCCCTCCGGTACTCATACTTTGCGCGGCAGCCAAGGGATGCGCCGTCACGGAATGAGGGAAAACAAAAACAAAACTAGATCGCGCCACTTCTTGTGTCCCAGCTGAAGACGAATGAAAATGTCATGATGCTTCCATGGAAGAAAAATCCGTTTATTTACAATACTTGCTACCGATTCGTTTCTTGTCAGATCGGAGTTCGTCTCCAGTTTGAGCTCATTTTGTTGTCCGTAGTTCATCTTTTAGCTGCACCGCCGGATGTATATCGACAACTGACGCGTAGTCTCGAACCTTGAGCCGGCATCCTGCGATGAGGATGAAAGATCCTTCGCTCTGCTTCAGATTTTCCTCCAAGACCGTATCGAATTCCTTGGTGTGCTTCGAGAGTGTAGGTGGAAGTGTGTTGAGACTAGCGTTGATTCTCGCAGTTTCCAACGCTTGTCGAGCCGACTTTGGTCCGACAAATCGCTGAAGAGCCTCTCCGAGCTTCCGCCGTTTCACTGAAAGAGGTCCTGCGAACTTCAGCAGTTTTCCAGACCTCGTAGATTTCAGAACTAGCTTTGCGCTTTCCGCGGCATCGGAATTCGTGTCTTTTGATTTGCAGGCCTTTTTCCTCGTTGTTTTTCGTACTTTTTTCGTCTTTGTTGTCGTGGGAACACACGGCTGCTCTTGTTTGAATTCCCAGGCCATATCACAGATTCGAGGACTGATTGATCTTTGATTTACAGTGTGACGACAGTCGACAATGTGAGGCGCGGTTACCGTCGTTGCCGCAGTCGCCATCGGTAAGGCTGCTTCGAAATTGTGATGATCGCTCTCACTATAGGCCGAATACTTCAGGTTGCGGTACGCTTGGAAAGGCTGCTGATAATCTACTGAATTCGGCGAGTAGGAACTCGCCGGGCTGAGTCCTCGATCATCGTAGGAAAAGTTGTAATAGCCCGTCTGTTCCTCTGGCGTCTGTGTAGAATGCAGTAAACTCGAAATCGGTGGCAATCGAGTGAATTCTGTCCGATGTCTTGGGGTATTCAGAGCCATTACGGCCACCTGGGTTGCATGTGCGCTTAGTTTTTCGAGCTCGTTCTCTGAACCGGCTAAATCGTTGAATAAAATGTCGCTCGACTCCTGGGGCGGCGTTGGAGCACTCGGGGGTTGTTGCAGATACGAGCGATCCGTGAAGGTGATTTTTAAGAAATTCGTGCGATCAACCAAGAAATGCCGCGATGTCGTCCTGTGGTACATTTGGCAGTGGCCCTCGAGGTCCTGTTGACACCGAGCCGTTGCCATACACGCACAACACATCCACCGATTCTCCTCGTTTGAGTTGTGAGTGACACCGTACCGCGTTGGTAAATGGTACTTCGCCTCATAGTACGGATGCGCGTAGTCGCAATGTCTCAACATGTCAGTCTCGATATCACAGCGGGTGGGGCAGTGGAAACACCTGAAGTCTTTGATTTCGGCACTCATGAGCTCATCACACAAATCTCGTTCGCCGGGCGACAGGAGCGCGTTTAGAGCGTCCGCGATCTCGAGGCAGTCTTCCATGCCCGTGTCGTGGCCTGGATTCCAGTCGTACATCGTGATTTCCGTACCGACCATCACTGAGTCCAAACCGAGTCTGTGAAGTGAGTGCCGATGCGAGGACGACCATGTGAGCACATTGTTATGGAGCCGGCTGCAAGAGAGGGTAATTGCAAGCGCCGCCCACGACCTCACCCGGGGGGAGGGAAGTACTTGGGAAGGTTGCAACTGTTGGGAACGGGGAAAAAACGACCTTGCCACATCAAGCGGACCAATTAGTCAAGGCGAGCAACATGCGGTTCAGCAAGCGCGCCGCAACAAACGACAACAGGTGGCTTCTGTCAATCCGTGTCAGTCAGCGACTGCGACAGCGGTCGAGATAGCGTTGTGATCGTCATCTTCGGAAGTCGACCCGTCTCGATATCAACCGCTTTTTCGAGGTAACTTGGAATATTATGAGACCGTTGTAAAACGAAGTGTTCTATTGACTTCAAGATATATGTGTGTATAGATAGACCAGAGTGGCTTTTCCGGTGGATAGTGCTACGAGCACCAAAAATAAGTACATCTTCTGCGCTTCTTCCGATTGGTTCTTGGAGCTTTCTGGCTTGAGATACACTCGAGCCCTCCGTTCAGACTGATGATGAGAATTTCACCCTCATCCCACCCGAAACGAGCTCGGAAGAACTATGAGGGATGAATTCTTTCGAAAGAGACGGGAAGGATACTCCGGTATCCGATACATCAGAAAACATAAGCTTTCTGAGAGAGCTTTCTGATCAGCTAGAAAATGAATTAGATACTTGCACTGAATAGTTAGGGCCAAGAGTCCTAGAGCATACCTAGGCGCAAGGCACGACGAGGGAGAGGGGAGGCGGAGGGGCGGCCCGCCCGGGCGTCACATTTTGGGAAGCGGCCTATTGACGTCTTTGAGGCACTTGAGGTCTTGAGGTACAGTTTTTCCCTGAACATCCGGATCAAAGCGCGGCATTTTCGAAATTCCCGACTTTCGCCCCGGGTGTCAATTTACCTAAATGCGGCTCTAAAACCATGCTCTTCCAGCACTAGAGCGTGGTACCTGGGAGTTTAAATTTTTTCGCATTCGTGCATACACTGGTACTCTCCATACATTTGGTGGTTTTCCTTCGTTTTGGAACTCCTTATGTTGAAATGATAAATCGTGTAATGCTGCCTTCTCCGTCGTACACTCGCTGGGAGGCGAAAAATCACGTATCGGCTAGACGTTGGCATGATCCAGACGGAAGAAGCGACACTCCACTATTATAGCTTCAGATGGCAGGAGAAAAGAGTCCGCAAACTGAGTGGCGCGTATTTGAGCGGAATTTCCGACTCATGAATCTGGAATGAGCGAAATAAATGCCACAATCAGAGTGATATCGGACTCGACGCAAAGCCCCGCCATGAGGAGGAGAGCATCAATGGGGAAGGGAAGACGAGCCTTGTTTTGGACAGAGCGTTAGTCTGCTCCCAACACATGGTCGCAGTGTCGCTTTCTCTCGATGAGTGCAAAGGAAACTGTGGAAGATTACGAATCCCTCGTGTCACGGATAAAGCTGGGAGAGATTTTCCCATTCAGAGCGTCCAATTGTGTCTCTTCTTTGCTGACGACGAGAACGGGTCACATATTTAGAGTTTATCCTGAGAAGCTCTGAGCGCGCAAAGGCCCTAAACATTCTCTCTCTATTGAGTCTATTCGGAGTCGGATCTCGCTAAATTCTGTCGGTGTTCTGGAATCGAACTCAATATGTGGTCAGATAAGTCTAGTGATGCCAAGCGAGCACGACTCCACGAAAAACCGTCCGCCGACGCTCTTTTATCGGTGAAAAAATCTAAGAAAAGAACGATTTCGATAGCGATATGTGCGTCAATGCTGGAGAACCTCAAAGGAGAGGGTGCCAAACACCGAGTCATTGCTCAAGTTGCTCGAGCCGCGGCCATTTTCCGGGTAAACGAAATAATCGTTGTGGACGATGCTTTGTGAGTACTTAGATCGGCGAATCTTTACGAGCGGGCCCAATCGTAGGAAACATTCGTAGAACTTGCTGTCAGATAGTTTAACTAACATACTGCGCAATCTCTCTGATTTCAGTAAGAATCCTGGATTCGATTCCTCGAAGGATTCGAATTTGTTCCGCCTCATCCTCGAGTATCTGGATTGTCCACAATATCTCAGGAAACCTCTGTTCCCCATGTGTTTAGAGCTCAAACACATCGGCGTTGCTCCACCCCTCGACGCATCCCATCATGTGAGGTGAGAGTGAAACTTTGCTCATTTTTACTTTCCCTGTGACTAAGTCAGAACCATTCTGAACTCTATACACGTATCGCAGTAGAGATTTCGTTCCGCTTCCTGTATGAGGTGGTCCAACTTAAGTTTGACGCTTCTTGAATTATTCTAAGGATGGAAGATGACGTTCCTTACCGCGAGGGAATCGTCACCAGAGTTGCTTCGGGATCGATCTGGTTAAATGTCGGCCTTCGTGATGACATCAAGATCGAAACACAAACGGAAGTCAAACAAGGAACTCGAGTCACTGTGAATATGACCGAAAAAACTATTGTCGGGCATGAAGCACCGCGGAAAAAGGATGGACTCTATTGGGGCTACACAACCCGAGTCGCCAAAACTGTTTCCGATGTGATAGCACTTTGTCCTTTCGAGAAAGGGTAAGTGCCCTCTTTGGTTTATACCCATGTACCTCCGACTCGCAACTCGGAGACGGGAGGTTCTTCAATTTCATCTAGATGAAATACGTACTTTCAGTTACGACCTGACGATCGGAACATCTGAAAGAGGAGAAAATTTGTTGGAATTGGAAACCTTGGAGAAGTTTCGTCATCTCCTGATATTTTTCGGAGGACCTAAGGGCTTGGAGCATGCTTTTGAACAGGATCAGACTCTCGCTCAACTCAAAGATCCGAGGAGTATTTTCGACAAGTGAGTGAAACTTCATTATCCCTTCGACAAGCAAGAATTTTGCGGCATAAGTTGTTTTTGTGGTTATGATTTCCTGCTCTTCCTTTTATGTATTTACGGATGTACCGGAGTTTTATGGCACGATCGATTCTTCCAGATATCTGAACATCTGTCCGTTCCAAGGAAGCCGAACGATCCGAACAGAAGAAGCCGTATTGATAGCGTTGTCGGGTCTCCAGAGGTTTTTCTGGACGGCCTAGGCCTCAAGAATCGCTCCGATACGGAATGTTTTGCTGTAAACTTTGTACACTTCAATGAGTGTTGATCGAATTCGCGAAAATGAGAGGAGACGACGAATCAGGCTTCGGTATCTCGATCAAATATCAGATTGGTGTCTCATTTTTTTAATCAATAAAAATGTTGCGCTCTCCAATTGACCGTATGGCGTATTCACCACATCTCGTCCCTTTCTGGGATAGCACGGGTTGAGAATTTCCTCCTTCATGATCCGAGAAATTCTAATCTGGAACTTGCGCCGGCCCAATGAATTCAATAAGAGAATGTGAATCAAATTCGGAGATTCCGTTACTTTCCACTTGGGAGGAGTTCATGCAGAGGAATGGTCATTTCAGAGGTTGAAAGGGTATCGCTTATCGCCTGAGTATTGTGTCGATTGCGGAGCACCGCAACTCGGAATATAAGCATTTCTCGTTGGATGCTTTGTAGAGATTTTGAAATAAGTAGACAATTGCAAATCTGGATTTTTTCCATTTCAAGGTTTGTTTTGCTCCGTGAAAACACGTTTTTAGCCGAACAAGCAAATAAAATAAAGGAGGTTGTCAGGAGATAGTCTATCCTGAGGTTTATCCCAAGGTGTCGTCGCAGTTCTTGAAGGAGGAGGCTTGATGGCTCGTTTGCCTTCTCGACGAAAAATCGCCCAGGCGCTCAAACCATTGAGTGCTTGACATTTTTTCTATGAATTCTCATCCTGAGCAACTAGGGCCGCTATTTGCGCTATTTTTTCTACGTTCTTTTTTTTTGCTGATTTGGGGGGGGGGACATAAAATCATGAGCGAACTCAATTGGAATGGTACCTATCCCGACGCTCACATTGAAAACCGACATTTTTCCGATGATTTACAGCCCCAACACTCTGAATTTGCCATTTCTGTGGGCTACAGTTTTCAAAATGAGCTCGCTGTGGCGGTTCTACTCCGAAGTGATGTGGCCTAGTATGCCCACAGAGTGGAAAAAAGGACTGCTCCTGGTGGACTCACGGGCGTCTAACCGGGACAACGCACTTTCGTATGCCTGTACGCCCCCCGGAGTTCTCTTCATCAAAGGGCCCATCTCTGGAGGATGTACGAACCCCATCCAACCATTGGACGTTTTATTCTCCCGGCCATACAGAACCTGTGTCAGGATCACCACAGACACCGTTATCCGCGAGAGAGAGCTCAACTCAAACGATACGAGATTTTGGCCATGCAATCTCTCATTCTGTTCCAGCTCAGTGCACCGCTCTTTAGGAACATGATTAAGTACTGCTCTCACAAGGCAGCGTACAAGTATGTCCAGCCCGAAGAATGGACATTACTTTGGATATTCGGAAAAATCAAAATGCAAAATGCGCGTCTTCAGACAAGAAAACATTATCGAGCATCGGTTGAAACCTGACCAAGTTATGGCCTCTTGACGTTTTGGGAATCCCGACGTTTCACCTATGCCCCTCTTGGTCACTGGACTACACCTACATAAAGCAACCATTCTCGTTCAAAAACAAAATTAAAAAAAAGAAAAGTGTACTTGTGAGCAATTCTGATGATGGAATCCTAAGATTGGATTTTTGACCACTCTGCAGCGTCCTGCCATCGTTAGGCTTGAATCGTTTCAGGCATCGAGTTGATTTCATGCCTCGAGGCTAGTCCTGGATCGTCAGACAGGGCTTTCAGGATATCGGGCATCCGGCATAGAAAGTTTCGAGCTTTTGGTTTTCGAGAGGCGTTGCTGTCAGGGAGAGAATTCCCCGGGATTCAGGTCTGTCGATGTACCGGGTTTTCGGTATAACAGGCTTTGATCAACGATGCAATGACGAATCAGGAAGCTGCACCCCGGGTTTGATGTTGAAACGATCTGAACAGGAAGTCGGATGGAAAAACTGTCGATGTAGGTGAGACACGAATTTTTCGCTAGATCCAAACCTGGATTTCGAGGTGAGAGTTGAGGAATATGTATTGTTCTATTTCATCCACAGAAGCCATCACACTGTCGTGTATAATCGGAAAATCTGATGGTGAGGACAAACTACTCAGAGAGCGCTATACTCCCCCAGTTGGGATGTTGAACCGTCACTGGAACTTTCCGATGGAGAATCGTTCTGAATGACTCTGCCGGGATATTATTTCCGTTTCGATTTTTCGGTCACGCACGCGTTCCTTAATCGAAATTAGCGATCCGTCGTGTGATCAAAATGTAATTCAAGGAGCGCCAAACCACGGTCCTCTAGCTGAACATTAGGAGCGAGCCCACGTTCGATGATTGACTGACAACGACGGGTGTTGAATATTGCCCCAGATGCCTGCTTCTCGCTGACTGACTTGGCAAACATCCAGAGCGAGGTATCGGTTTTGGTCGATGACCCACACTTGATCTCAATCCATGATGTTACCTTTGTTTCGATGCTTCACGAATTTCAATGCTCGCTCGGAAGCGGAAGCCAGGAAGAGCTGATGTTGGTCAGAAAACTGTCGTGTGACGCGAAAAAGATATATGGAGCACGACTAGACTTCCGAGATAACTCGAGAACCACGCTTTCCTGATGGAGATCGAATCTACGAAAAAGAGTTTGTGGAATTGAACTGAGAAAGGTTAGTTGCTCACAAGTCAAGGCCGGCCGGAGTATTCAAGTTCTCAACGGGACGCGACGAAACGAACTGAAATCTAGTGAGCCCTCGAATCTCACGGGATCGCCGGAACTCCCTAGCTGAAGCGAATTGTCACGGAGGAATTTTTCTTCGTGACAATGTCGTCGGTGTGCTGAATCCACGTTTCGTGCACTCCGCTCGGACATCACTCAATGGACTACGACAGCTGCCAAGTGTACACGTCAGGAGAGACCCCATCAGACGAAGTTTCCTCAAGAGTACGAAGCTTCGAATCGCGTCGAGAGAGAACTTAATCAAAGAAGCTGGGAACGAATCCATGCAGTTCTTATTCTCCTTATTTGTAGCGCTATTCGTCGTGGCAAGCTTTTGGGTTGCTCGAGGTGAGTTCAGGAATCAGAGAGGATGCGAAGTCGCCGATGAGTGAATCGAGTGACGCGTCCTGGATTTTGTTCCAGCCGAGGACGTTGATGGCGTGTTACGGAAGATGTGTTGTAAGAATATAACGGGAGAGAACAAGGAGAAGATGACCGAATTGTGTGACCGCTTCGAAAAGAAGAGGGTCGAGACAAGCAAACCGCCGTTTTGTAAGTAATCACAATTTTTTCCTCGGGAATTCGGGCCCTCTGTTAGCACCTAACTTCTAAGAACTTCGCACCCGTAGAGCCTTTCAATTCATGTCTGACGATTGGCTTGTTTTGCTCCATCAGGTCCTGATAAAGTTAAAAACAACTGCACTGCTTCGTGAGTACAACTACCGATTGTTTGCTATGTGCGATCCAAGCTAAGGGGCAAGATATACTGAGCCTCTGGAGTTGGCTAGTCTTCGGTTAGGCTGGCGACCGTTGATTCATCGTGGATTCTCTCATTTTCTAGATGATCTCTTGATGAACCGCCCCAGGCCCCTTTTGGAGGAATATAAGCCCTCATCGAATGTTAGGCGATTCAATAAAAACAAAAATGCGCATATCAGAAACGTGTTCTTTTATTTTCGATAATCGCAAAACTTGGTCAACAGATTAGGTATGTCGATTCCAAGCCCGTTCGCTTGGCTACGACGCTGAACTCTGTAAGAATGCCCGTTATGCGGAAACCCATGAGCAAGGGAACGGAAGACTCAAAGTCCATCGCGAAGTGTCACCAGAATCCGTTGATTCCAAGAGATCTCATGGAAATCCTAGAAATCAGACTGTCGCATTAGCTTCGCACGGTCATCAGCTCTTTCTGAAGCCTGGTAATAACATTCTCGGGCTCTGAGAACTATGTGTGGCAACGGTCGCGGACTAGAAACATTCGTTGCATAATCTGAAAAGTTACATACAATTTGCGAATGTCACGAATGTGTCGAACTGCAGTGAAGTCTCGCCAGCTTTGAGTTTTTAAGAGTAGCGCTTCGATTTTCTTCCAAATTTATAAGTTAGTAAAGATAGAATCTTAAGGATCCTGCTCCAAGTCCATTCGAATGCAGAACTTCAGAATCGGTCACTGAGATGCCGAGATCCGCTTCATCCTCGACTTAGTCCAGCTCAGAAGCATTGTTTCTGTCCACGAACCAACTTGTGATAGGTTATCATCGTCTCGCGGCACTGTTTTTGTGAGCCTCAGCATTTCCTCTGAACTGCCTCTCATTTCAAGCTTTCGAGCGTTATCCCAAATGCTCGGCTGCATTGGGTGCAGATCGATGCGTTGGATCCGATCGATGCCTCTCAATCTATACCTCTAAAACATGGTCGGACCTGCTCAAAAGCATTCCATATTCGCCAGGAACTAGCACTCTCCAATTGAAGAGCAGGTTCCAAAGGCATCGAAAATATAGAAGAGCACTATCTATTTGACGAGCACTTTCCATTTGACGAGCACACAGAGGCGTACGCAACACGGGGCTGACGAGGCTATGGCCCCTCCCCAGAGGTCGACGTTAGTACTACTGAGGTTGAGGCTCCCAGTTGGGAGCTCAATTTCTTGAAAATCTCTCAAAGGTGACCCCTTGAGAAACGGATCTCAGCCCCTCCCCGGGAGAAATCCTGCGTACGCCCCTCGAGCACATGTATGATGAAGACCAAACATTCTGTTCGCTCAACAAAGACGCTCTCGCATCAATAGGTCGAGAACTTCTGGTCTGCTATGATTTCAACTGCCACAGCTGCAGCTACTTTTTTTTTCTAAAATGGAGTGGCTTTGGGTTAGTGACTCGGTTATGGAGGCCGAATTGAACCCTGGGAACAATGCCTCGAGTCACCCTTGGGGTGTTTAAACTCCTGCGAATTCATCGAACCCCTCTCCGGCTCCTGTGCAAAGGGAGCCGCTGGCCCTCCAGCAGGCGGGTCGGCTCTGCCTGCGGCGATGGAGATGCCGAGAGGGTTCGCGGCTTGGGTGCTGACTTGGGTTGACGGGGTTGCATTGGTGAGGGACGTCACATCTTTGAATTGGACGCCCGTTATGAACTCAATGTCTTCTTTTCTCTCGGACTTCTTTGTGGTCGCCCAACTAACTAAGCATAACTCCTGCGGTCAGTTCATCGAAGAGAGTCTGAACCCAAGAGTTGGACCAATAATCGGCCCAATTCTCTTTGCCGTTGGGAGCGGCTTCACAGATCCCTGTGAATAGAGGAAGGGAACCTCGCTTCACGTCCTCACGACACAGAAATGCGAACACTGCCGGATTTATGGCACGGCCGGTGTATATTTCTGTTTCCTGTCCGACATTTTCCGCGGAGGCGATTGCTTTCACCACCCGGGAGATGGCCAGAGCAGCCTGGTACATATCGTTCAACCTCAGAAAGGCAAAGTCTCGCTTGAAAATCTCTCCAGGGTAGTAACGGTTGAACTCTTTAAAACGTCGATACAGTGACATAAAGGAGTTACAGACTGGTCTCGTAATGCTTTATTGGATGATTCCACCATAGTCTTGACGTAATGCGCTTTCCATGAAAAAACACGCCACCGCGGCGGCAACCTTGTTCTGGGATGCCGTGTTTCTTCGCTTTTTAAGGAACCCAGCGTTACAATAACTGGGGAGTGGGCGGGCAAATCCAGACAGCATTCGACAGACTTCGAACCCTTCCGCATGCTGGTTCTCTTTTGATACAGCTCCACGATCACAGTACCCCGCCAGAAACAGGGCAGCTAAATCCGTGAGTTTCTCAAAGTTTTCCTCATTCGAGGATTCGTCGAGGAACGGGCTTGCACCTATCATGCCGGCGACAGGAACCTTGACTGTTGTGAATCTTGCGGCCTTGGCGTATAGGCTGACGGGGGGCCCATTGTCCTGGGAGTTCAGCCCGCCAAGCACGGCGGCCTCCGCGTTGACATTCCCTTCGGACTCTCCGGGCAGGACCAGGGAAAAGGTCTTTCTCTGAATTACCTTTTGGGCAAGATGTGCTAGCGCGAAGTCCACTGCGAGAGGGTTTTGGGAGGCTAGGGCGTGCCACATGTGATTTGCCTCCACGTTTTTCCCGGCAATGTTGGGGCAAATGATAGAAAATTCCTCAGAGAGATACATCCCCGGGGAGTAAGGAATATCTGCGAGAGTGGACGATCGAGGTGCCTGTTCGTAGGCAACCTCTGGGGGCGCTGGCCATATCGTGTTCAAGATGCGCGGTTCAGCCGCAGCTTTTTCTTCGATGGCTCTCTGAGACATTCTGAAGCTTAACTTGATGATGCGGGAAGACGAATTAACGAAGATCCCTGGGCAGAAGTTATTTTGACACAAACGCGTCCTACTGCAGATTTGAAAAGGAGGAATAAATTGTCGAACGCCCGAAAGCCCGATGCGCTCAGCATAGAAGTTTAGCTGTCTGTGCGCGAACGCCAGATTGAGGGTGAGTGTTCTCGAGCTCCCGATTTCGATTTAAAAGTTGATGAAAAACCGCTTGCGGACGTTGACAGCGTGCGGTAAATGCTTCAATCCGTGCGCATTGGAGGAGAATCGAACTCCTTCAGAGCGATCGAAAAAATAGAAGAGCACTTTCTATTTGACGAGCACTCTCAAATAAAAGAGCAGGTTTCGGAGACGTTGAACAATAGAAGAGCATGTTCTTGTTTTAGAATAATTACGGTATGGGATAATACATATGTTTATTACATGAGATAACACAATCGTCTGGTCTTTAAATATCAATGAAGGTCCTTTCGAAGTCACGATCTTGCTACCCGAGGTGGATAAGGATAACAGAGCGGTTAGGTGATCGATTCGAGTGCGAGCCGGCAGCGACTTCCACGTAAGGAAGAACCAGTGTGACGAAGTGTGAACTATCGAAACGTCATTTTCGAAATGGGCACATTTCGAAGACGAATCGTGAGATTTGACCAATCGTCGACTACACCATATTATCCTATGATATGTAGAATACTGCGCTCTCGTCTTCTAGGATTCTACTTCTCCGACGGCGCACCCAATCGACTGTCGCATGAATAACAGAACTTCACTCACCGAAGTTCCTCCGTGCTGTGTCGGCGGTGTGGCTGATTTGCGAAATCAGCTCAGGCTGAGAACCCAAACAGCGAATCGGGCCCGAGCTCAAGATTTCGAGAAGTCGAGTTCAACGGCGTCTCCCGAAAATGAAAGCATCCTCCACGAAACGATCATGCTACCTGGTCTACTCACGGTGCTGCACGTTTGCTTCGACCGACGCAACTGCAATGTGACGCCAAACATGACAGATACCGACAACAGCGATCGGGCAGCCCAAGAAGACACAAAACCATCGGTAAACTCGACTCCGTCGGAAACGTCTCTAACGTGAGGCACCAAGCCTCCTAGCAGGCTGATAGGAACTAAGCGAAGGTTTAGGACCATGAAATCTGTGCAATGCACCCGGCCATTGCCGTACAATATCATCAGATGCGAGATATGCGGTGGGTTCGCGCATCCGAGGGGCAGAAAGCCTGATGATTCTAGAGAGGATTGGGTGGAACCGGTCAGGATCCATGAGGACTTGTCCCCTTTCTTCGCAATTCTCGCAGGAATTCTCGCGCAGGAATCTCTCACAATTCTCGCGCCTCGTAGGAATCCGAAAGAAGATAATTTTTTGATGATGTTCGTATTAATTTATTCAGAAAGGAGACACTATTTCCTACTTTAATATCAACGCTAATGAATCACAGATAATGCTCGTTCATTCGCTTGCTTGCTTGCGTGATGGCCTCCAAGCAGAGGGGTCCGACCTATCCAATGACTCATGGTCAGTAAATCCGTGGCGACAGAATGGGTAGAAATAGTGGCGATCTCAGTAAGAGTGCGTGTGATGTCTTGAAGCTATCTGCTTGTGATGTTTGCGATGAGTCAATCCCGATCCTTGGCGATACCGGTGTCCGAATATTTCTTCAGAAGCTCAAGCACCTGTCTCCATTGGTGCTGGTACTCTTTTCCTACTCTCGGACAGAGTGGAGGTGGTGCACTGAAATCGTCCAGAACTGCCTTGACCTCATCCCATTGGTCCGAGTAATGCTGAGATGGTGGCGATGTCAGCAATGGAGGCGTCGGGATCCACGCAGAGGATGAAGCTCCGTATCTCATGTTGGAGTGAATGGAAGGCATGGTGATTCTCGAAAGTCGGTCGATCAAGTTCAGACTGAAGACATGGTTTGTTGGATCGCCTTTTATTGCTCTCATTCCGGGACCCTCAACTCTCTTAAGAGCTTCTCGCCATCTCTAGGAACCTCTTTCCTTCTCGAGATTTTCAGCTAGAGCTCTGCGGTTCTTCAATTTGAATTCTGAGTGAGTAATCCCTCTATGAGAATTGGTTTTCGTCCGACACCCTCCTAGAGAGTCCTCCGACAATCAGACGATGGGATCTCTCGAGAATCGAGAATCACGGGGTTGTGTTCGCTCACCGGCCACAATCACATCCGCTTCACAACTTCTCGTTGTATTTTGCGGAGTCTCCCAATTATCATTTCTAACTTTTTTCGCGGTTGTTCGTGAGACCCGGGGGGACTCATGGTCAGACAAGTTGGAGTGCTCCACACAGCTCCAGAACCGGGGATTTTCATTGATTCTTCTTTTTCTCACCCACCGAACGGAATGCGAAGCGCCAATGTGGAATACAGTGGTGGACATTGGAATTAGGCCACCCATATTTTCGGCGATTTCTTGACGGTTTTAATAACTGGAGCCCAGAGACTATGCCGGAATATGTCTTCCACAATGTCTCGACCGTGAGAAAAATTGGAGAGAGAAAGAAGTCGGTTCCAGGAAGTTACTCCCGAAAAACTAATTCTTGGCCTGGACATTGAGATAAGGCCGGCCATGGATTCTGATTGAAAACTCAGGATTGCGCGGCAGATCGTTGAATATTTGTATTGTTCAATATTTAGTAATCCTCCCTTGGCCTAACAAGACATCCCTAAGACGCGCAGGCATCGAATTTATGAGGGCTTGAATGGTGGGAAGCTCTATTTGTCGCCAACACTCTTCTATCGACTCCTTCAGTTCCGAAATCGAATTATATTGTTTCCCATTGGCGTAAACTGATCATCTTGCAAGTATACCCCAACAGTTCTCTATCGGATTCAAGTCCGGGCTCAGGGCGGGGTGGTCCAATAATAGCATTCGCTTGCTCTCAAACCACCGATTTGTCAAGGCCGACTTGTGGATTGAAGCATTATCCTGCATGAAGATGAATTCTCCGCCATGACAGCGATCTCCGAAGGGTACGAGGAAGCTCTCTAGGGTCGATAGATAATCTTCAGACTTCTGCCGCCCAGAAAGGAAGGCGATATCTGACTTGCCGTTGAACGAGATCGCAGCCCAGATCATGACCGATCCGCCGCCGAAGTTGCGGCTCCAAATTCGTCGCGGTTCCCGTCTTAGATCTCTCCAGTAGTGATGGAATCCGTCGGGGCCGTCGAGATTGAACTTCTTTTCGTCGGAAAAGATCACCGTTCGCCATTTTTGACCCATTTCTAGACCTGAAGTCGCATAATTGATTCGGTCCTTCATATGACGCTCGGTCAACTTCGGGGTTCTCTTCATCTTCTGCCACGCAAAGTGTTTCTCGCCCCTGAGAAGCCTCCGCACATGCCGGGATGAGACCGGGAGGTCAAGAACATCCCTCAGCTCTCTCGAACTAACCCCAGATTTCGATGCTCGACTGAAGAGTCGCCTTCGATCTCTAACTGACAACTTCCGATTGCCTTTTCTATTGAAATTCTTGCCATAGGTCTCGGGATTTTTGAGAAAATTCTGGATGGCGCACCTGGAGCGGTTCAACCTTCGAGCGATCTCGTTCATCGAAACGCCATTTTGTTGATGGCTGAGGATTGAGGCTTTCTCGATGTCACTGAGAGCCTTCTTCCTTCCCATGATCACAAGAACGATTGAACTCGAGCGATGGAACGAAGAACGGCTCACTTTAGGGATAACGAAGCGCCCGATTGAAAAATCTTCGTTGTCGTTCCCATTCGGACCAATAGGGCGACGCTCCACCGCGAAATTCGGGAGTGGCCTTATTTCAATGTCCATGCTGAAATCTCAATTTCCTTCAAAAATCAATTCTAATCGTGCACAATCGAGTTGAGAACAGTGGGTGACTAATTTCATGCCTCAACTATTCCTTGGGAGGACGCGGGAGACGCTCCAGACGTTTTTTCGCGTGGAAATTTCGAAAAAACTGGGTGGCCTTATCTCAATGTCCACCACTGTATGTACGAGTGCACGTAGTTCTCGGTCGGATTCATTTCGAGAATGATCGAGTTTTTTTCATTGACAACGCTTTGTTTTTGGCACCGTTTGAATATTGTCACATCAGAAAACTTCGTCTCCGTGGAAATTTCCTTCCGCACATTCGAAACAACAACACCTGACCATCGAAGGACGCACATTCCGTCCGATTTCTTCCAATTGTGAGCCAAGCTCCAGTGCCTTCAATGAAACATCGTTCCGCTACGGAAGAGTTCGGACCTATCAAATTACCTCATAACGGGTCGACTTCTGCCAGTTTTTCTTCCAGTGATATACTCAAGACATAACAATAGGTGGTGGGATGAAACGGAATAAAAAAATTCATTTGTCATCCTGATATTGTATTTTGGACCCCCTTAACAACCTCTGTTGGATCCGCGGGTAGGTGGGTAACCTCCACGAGCAGGTTTTCTTCCCGAGCGGGTTCCTTCCGTGGTAGGTTTCAGCGCCGGCAGATTACTCACGTGATCGCTTTTCAACGAGGTTCATTTTCTGAGTTTGTTTCTTCCCGAAATTCTCACTCAGTTTCTAATGTGTTCGCGGTCGGATGGCCACCGACTTCAGGTCGGGCTATCGACGGACTCCTTATCTCCCTTAACTTCTCCGAACATTCTGAAAACGTTGTGAAAGAGAGCTCACTGATTTGCTCATGGATCCTCCATGTGCCAACAGGGATGGATGATAGAAGTATACGGGTGACCTTTTGATTGTCGGTCTGGCACTTATTTGGGCTGTCGGGAAGATGTTGTCGGATGTATCATGTATTCGGTCAGAGAGAAGCGGAGGCTCGCGCAGAGGAGAGCGAACGTTTGATCAAACCTTCTCGAAAGTATCGCCAATTCTAGTCTGTGGAATTCCGCCAAAGATTCGAATCCGACTCGCCCAATGCCAAGAAAGTGCCGAATCGGGTCCGCCGGCCGGACTTCGGCCAACCCCGTCCTGGGGGTGTCAGCGACCTCAAACTCATTCAGTGATTTTGGTCTCTGGAGATTGCGCTCCTGTTCGCTTGATTGACCGCGAATCTCATCTTCAGCAGCCTCGAGTCTGGTGCGCCTTCCAAGAATCCGAAAGAAGAGAATTTTATGATGATTTTCACATTTATTCAGAAAGGAGACATAATTTCCTGCCTTAATATTAACACTTAAGAGACACGGATTATGTTCGTTCTTCCGCTTGATTGCTCGTGTATTGGCCCCACAAATCAAGCTGAGGGGTCCGGTGGCTCCAATGACAAAGTCAGTGAATCCGTGGCGACAGAATGGGTAGAAATAGTGGCGATCTCAGTGAGAGTACGTGCGATGCCACCATGTTATCTGCTTGGGATATTTGCGGTGAGGCAATCCCGATCCTTGGCGATTCCTTTGTCCGAATATTTCTTCAGAAGCTCAAGCACCTGTCTCCATTGGTGCTGGTACTCTTTTCCTACTCTCGGACAGAGTGGAGGTGGTGCACTGAAATCGTCCAGAACTGCCTTGACCTCATCCCATTGGTCCGAGTAATGCTGAGATGGTGGCGATGTAAGCAATGGAGGCGTCGGGATCCACGCAGAGGATGAAGCTCCGTATCTCATGTTGGAGTGAATCGAAGGCATGGTGATTCTCGAAAGTCGGTCGATCAGACTGAAGATATGGTAGGTGGTGCTGCCTTTTATCGCTCTTTTTCGGTGACCCTCAACTCTCTCAAGAGCTCTTCGCCATCTCTGGAAACCTCTACCCCTCTCGAAAACTTCAACCAGAACTCTGCGGTTCTTCAATTTGAATTCTGCGTGAGGAATCCCACTATGAGAGTCGGCTCTCGTCCGCCCCCTCCCCCCTTGAGAGTCACTTAGCAATAGACGAAGATGTTACGGATTCTAAATCCCCGGATCGAGAATACGTAGTAATTATTATCTTAATAAAAGTCCCGTCGTCGAGAGACGTTTCCACTCTCTCGTTTTCCTCCTCGCCCGGTCGCCGTTGCCGAGAGACGTGCTCATATCAGTCAGTCAGTGCATCGCTCTCCAACCGTCAGCACCCTTGCTGTTTCTCGGAAGGAGCGATCGAGGAAACCGAGAGGGCTCGAAACCGGGACTCTTCCCAACCTCCAGTGTTTTCCCTCATCTTCATACGGCCCAGCCGTAATATTGCTGTCAGAATCGGTTCGAAGCCGCTCGCTAGCAGTTTCGACCATCCAGGCAGCAGTTCCCAAACTGCAAGTCACGCCGCCACAGTGCCGATCTCAATCGGATCCGCGGAAATTGCTACCTAGCGATCCCCATCTACAGTTCGCTGTCACCGCGCATCCTGCCGGGCGAATCTGAATCTTCCAGTACCACATCAGGAAACCGCAATCGAAGCGCTCATCCGCATCGTGGTCATCAAGTCTCGTGCCGATCCTCGTCCAGGCTCAGAAAAATCGCCAGTCAAGGTATCGTTCGAAACGAGCACAGTTTTCCGAGTTACCGACCGGAAAAATTGCGAATTCTTCTCAACCAGAACAAGGAGTTCGTCGGAGTTTTCAATCTCCACTGCGTGCGTCGGACTTTACTCTTGAAGTCCGCCGTCACCTCACGCTGTTCACCAAAGTCTCCAACCAAATCAGACTCTCCAGTCAGTGATCAGCCCAGAGCAGTTTTCTAACGCTCCTCATCAAGAAAGTGCGGACCTCGTCGTCAATCAAGTGTTGTGACTCGTCACGACCAGGTCAGTCCCGCTTTCCAGCGATCCATGTCGTTTCAGTCCACAAATTCGACAATCGTCATGGGCGCAACGTCAGCCGAAGGGCAAGCGAACGGAGCAGTGGCGTAGCCAGGGGGGGGGCGATCGGGAGTTCGCCCCCCCCCCATAATCCTGGCTACGCCCCTGGAACGGAGACGTCAAAATCCCGATGCAGCTCTCGGCCGCTCAGTTTCAACGCGTATTGAGCACAAAGCGCGCCGCGCTAACCCGTCAAATCACCGAGGCGGGAGAGTTTCTCCAAGCAGCCTCGGATTCGAAAATTTCTAATTTTGATGTTTTTTATGAAAAACATCGCTTACAACGAAAAGCATATAGAACTATATGCCGAACGGGGAAACGACACTACCATATACGAGTGACAACAAACCGCCCAATAGAAGGGCACCACTTCTTCAAAACGGTTTTGTCACCCTTGAAAATCGAAGTCGGCAGTATTAATCTGAAAGAGAGGTGGGATAGGTATTTTAACAAATTGAGAAGGAGAGGATTAAGATGTCAAGAAGTGCAAGAGCAAGAAAAACAACATCAACATCAAGGTGAGCAGGAACAAGAACTCTCACCAGAAGTCATCGTTATTCATTCAGATTCCTCTATCAAAGAGGAACCGGTATCGCCACCACTAGGGCGATACCGGCAATCACAGAATCGAACATTTCGAAATGAAGCTAGTTCCTCCCAATCCTTAGATAATTCACTTTTAGATGCTATAGCCAACAGTCACACATTAGAACAAGCACTTACATATTTAGATAACTATCATTTTCACGCCGTAACACAAAACCCCACCTGGACACAATACTTAGCATCATTATATTCACGAGGATCAACTGCAATTACTAACTTACTTACATTCCACTCAATTCAATCCCAAATATGGTTCCCATCCACCTCAAATTCACAATCAGCAACCATTAATCTACTCACAGATCAGAACCTATCTCAGCAAACAACCACATCCGACCCTATACATTCACCAATCGTAACAGAAAATCCAACACCAAATTAAACCGAAACACAACAGAATCTAACTCCAACGATTGACCTTCTACAACAAATAATAAATGATACAGTTCTCCAATTATCTCCCCTTGGTATACCCAACATTAGTCTATCACCCACTTCACAGCCCATAACCGAAGAAGATTTAACAACCTATTTGAATAATTTACCTTAAATCAACCTCCGAACCCATATCAAATTAATAAATGAGTAACTAGCTTCATTGAATAATCATGTAAGGGTCATTCGGTCTCTTTTTTCATATTACGAGTACTTTTATTTTAGTAATCACACATTCACATATTCACCAATTTAGAGTGGTTTCCTATTCAATTTATGAGCGTTTTCCTTGTTCACTTCAATTAAACTTGACCACAATTGTCGATTAGAATTTGCCCGAGGAACGAATCTCTCGCTGGAATCTAATTCACATTGTACATCGATTCGATGATCATTTTTTCTATGATTCTACACTTTAGATGTTGGTATGTCTTTTTGTGCAGCTTCACGGAGTTGCCGAAGGCATCATAAATCATCATTTGAACGGCCATTTCCCGAGCGTCGCGGTAAAAATAATTCCACTTGTCAACATCAAGAACACGGACACGAAAGAAGCCTACCGTAAGGCGGATCGATTCAGGCGTATCATCATCGAGGAGTTCGGAGAGGTCGATACAGCGCTCAACAACTTCCAGGCGGGCTGCCCGTCACCCAGCGATTCGACGAAAATGGACGAAGAATTTGCAAAGCACGTCAAGTACAGCAACAACAAAGACGATATGATCGAAGAGCTGTGCGAAAAGATGGAAAGCATCGTGGACATCATCGGCCCAGTGTCCTCCTCGGTCACGGCTCACGAGAGCGCAGCCGAGCAGCAAGTAGGTGACAACACCGAAGCCGACGACTACGTATTCCAGAACGACGAGGCCAACGTTGTCGGCGACTACACAGGGGAGAATTTCACTGAAATTCAAGGGAATCAGTCCGACTACCCTTCGGTCTACGCCAACGATCAGAACCTGCCGTCAACCTCACCCGTGGGCGCCAGCACAAGCGTACACGTTCAACCGTTCGGAGGGCATCCGATCTACGTGGCTCAGGATCCGGCAACGAAAGTCCAGAAATACAACGGAGATCCGCTCCGTTTCAAGGAATGGTGGGACCGTTTCAACTACGACGTCGACACCAGGCCGTTGGAAACCACGGAGAAGTGCCGCATCTTCAAAGACTCGTTAGTGGGCAAGGCAGCGAGGCCAGTGTACCATGTTCAAGTCAGCGCCGAAAACTACAGCCTAATGCGGAAGACGATCCAAAAGCGCTTCGGTGACGACTCCAGAGCTCAGAACACCCACGTGCACCGCATCATGAATCTCTGCTCAGCGCCGGATCTTCAAAACGACGATAAGTTCCAAAATTTCGTTTCCGTTCTAGAGCAGCACGTTCACTCTCTGGTCGCGTTAGGTAACAGCTTCGAAAGTCTCTTTGCGCTCCTCACTCCCATCATTCTAGCGGCCTTGCCAATCTCTTATAGAAAGCGTTTCAACGCCAGCTGGGGCCGCGAAACCGAATCGAATTTCGCCGAGTTAGAGTTTCTCATGAATTTCTTAGAAGAACAGGCAGACCTCATAGAGAAGAGCCAACAGCAGTCTCGAAGCTTACCGGGAGGTTCCAAGTCAGGTGCCGATAAAGGCAAAAGATGCGTTTGTGTATATTTCTCACCAACCGGATCGACAGAAGAGCTTGTCGATAGAATGAGAGCTCTTTGCGATACCCTCGAAGAATTGTGTGAAACCGAGCTCAGCACCTGTGTGGCCGGCGATTTCAACCTCCCGCAGATCGACTGGAACACATGGTCTTGCCCCGGAAGGAATTCGAACACGAAAGAATCCGTGTTCCTCGATCTCTGCACCAAACTCGGTTTCAATCAGATTGTGGAAACCCCAACTCGTCCTCGGAGCAACAACATCCTCGACCTGGTACTATGCAACGACGAGAGCATCGAAACGGCACGAACCGAGCCAGCACCTTTCAAAAGCGACCATGCTATGGTTCTGTTCTCCTCGGAACGACTTCCGAAACCCGACTTCATTGGGGAAGATTGCCTCGATGCAGAGGAAACAATCAACGCAGCTGGAACTTTCGAGACTCTCGACTACAAGAACGGGAATTTCGAAATGATCAAGATGAACCTATCCCTAACAAATTGGAATCGTTTCTTCGAAAACTGTGACGATATCGATGACATGTACAGCCGGTTCATCGAATACCTATCATTCCTGAAGTCGCTACACATTCCGTACTTGACACACTCGGGGAAGAAAAATCTCGATGTACACATACGGAAGCTCTTAATGAAAATTCGAAACGAAGAAGACGGAACCAGGGTCCAGCGTATGCAGCGCGACCTAAAAAAAGCCGTGAGAAGATCTCGCGTCATCGAAGAACACCGCGTGTCCAGCTCGAAAAACTCCAAGACGTTTTTCAACTACGTAAAGAAACGCCTGAACACCGCGGATCATCTGAACGCACTTGTGAATGAAGACGACGGGTCCATAGTGACCGATGACAGACAGAAAGCTCAACTCCTACGTGACCATTTCGAGGCATCTTATCCCACTCAGGAGGAGGTCCTGAAGCGAAATACGAACCCGGGGCCCTCTGTTCCAGTGCCCCCAGGGACCCGGATGATCGACTCTGTGGATACAACCCCAACGAACCTTCTCAAACACCTACGAAAACTGAAGAACTCTTCAGCCACCTCCCCGGACGGAATCAACGCCCGTTTCCTGAAGGGTTGTGAGTACGAGATATGTGTGCCGCTTTCGATCATCCTCGAACGAACTCTCAACGACGGAAGCGTACCCGGAGCCTTCCGGGAGGCCATCGTGATTCCGATTCACAAACGCGGCGACAAGACGAGAGTCACCAACAAACGAAACGTATCTCTGACTAGCGCAACCTGTGAGCTGTTCGAAGCTGTGATATCGGAAGCCATCATGAACAACGCGAGCGAGCAAAACCTGTTATGTACCGAACAGCACGCGTACAGAAAAGGACTGTCATGCTGCACTCAACTGTTGAAGTATCAGAGCGAACTGGCGAAGATGCTCAATGAGAAGGACAGTTTTGACGTAATCCTGTTTGACTTCAAGTCGGCGTTCGAGCTGACCACGCACCAGAAACTTCTCGAGTGCCTACCTTCCCTCGGAGTCGGGCCTAAGCTGAGCAAATGGATCGAATCTTTCTTGACCGACAGAAGTTTCCGAGTCTCAGTCAACGGCGCCCTATCAACCGAAGCGAAAACGACGTCTGGGTGTCCTCAAGGCACGGTTCTCGGTAGTGTCGCGTACACCCTGTACACGACTTCGATAAAAAGCATCTTCGATGATCACGTTCACTACAAAGTCTACGCCGACGATACGAAAATCTACGCTCGAGTGAACGACGCGTCCGAACACCTACGTCTCCAGAAAGCCATAGACGATTTCAACCGGTGGACGAAATCCCTCGATCTCAAACTCTCGATCGAAAAATGTGTTGTCATGCACTGCGGTCCGAGAAACGAAAAGAGAACATACGCCATCGACGGGATCGAACTGAAATCGACTACACGGGTTCGCGATCTGGGAGTGATAATGACTCCGGAATTCAATTTCAGCGAGCACACACGAGAAACGACAAACAAAGCTGCTCGTCAAGCAAACTTCATACTCCGGTCTTTTGTGATAAATTACATAAGCGTATACGAAAAGCTGTTCAGAACCTATGTGCTCCCCATTCTGACGTACTCTTCCCCGGTGTGGTCTCCTAGGTTCAAGAAAGACCAGAAACTCTTGCAAGCGGTCATCAACCGCTACTACCGGAGGATCTCGTTCAGATGCGCGGTAGACTAAGAAACGATGGTGAAACTCGATGTAATGGAGATCCTCGGAGCCGCCGACCGAAAGATGTTAGACAAGATCTCTAACAATCAGGAGCTCTACGACTCGATGTTCGTGAGAGCGTTTACGAAGACTCGCGCTAACGGATCTCACAGGCCAAAGTTCACGGCGAAAAACGAAAAAGTGAAAGGTCTCTACCCGTGAAGGGTCACCAGGACCTATTGAGACATGTGATATTGTATATAGAAATCTCTTACCTTTTATGTATCAATAAAGTGCTGTTATTATTAAAATCATCAAAGATTGTCAGGCAGCCTCAGCGTTGGTATTTTCGGAAAGGTGGAAAAGGCAACAGAATATTCTATCGGGATTTTGGAAGCGGTACCAAAACGACTACCTTCAATATCTCCGGTCTCTTCACTACAGAAAGCCAGTCGAAAGCAGACCGCTCAAACCGGGAGACGTCTGCTTGCTCCACTCGCAAGATGCTTCGCGCGCGTACTGGCCAATGGGAATCGTTCAATCGGTTCACGGTGGGAGGGAAACCGACGGACGACAGAGATCGTGCGTTCTAAAGCTCACGTCGGGGAAAGTTCCGAAACGACCAATTCAGCTATGCTATCCGCTCGAAGTATCACAGTTCTAAAACAAAAAAAGAAAACCAAGCGATAGGCGATCCACATACTGAATTTATAACGAAAAAAAAAAATTTTTTTTTTTCGGCGGCAGGCCGCTACTCTCGGGCCCCGTCGCGCCACTCGACTAGCGAACGCGCAAACGCGTTCAGCACGATTATGGCGCCCTCCAGGGCCGCCACCGGGTCGACCGACCTCCTCACTTCACGTGAAGCCCGGATGGCCCTTCGACGTGTAATTTATTCAAGTTCGAGAGGGTCCTTAAGTACTTTTCCTCGGGGGGAGGGATTCACACTCGAAAGTGCGGAAAAGAGAGCAAGAGAGAATTCTTAAATGTCGACATCGACTTGGTGAAACCGAGATTGGTTGAACTTTTTCAATTAATAAGGTCGAATGACCGAAAGGAAGTCGCCAGAGTATGTGCAGGACGGAAGCGAATTTGGAACGTTAGATCAATTTCTTGCATGCAAATGTAGAAATAAGAAACATTTAGGCCTCCGATGTCAAGAGTTCGGTCCAACCGAACATGCAAGTCCCAATTTCAGACTCTTCTTCGAAACAGCCGTTTCCTCTAAAGTCCACCAGAGTGTTCATTTCAAATGTCCCCGAAGCACATTGTACAGCGTCATCGTTGAAAATTAATGAGTCTCGACTGCTTCGCAGTCGCCCCCGGAGCGTTACGGATTCTAAATCCCCGGATCGAGAATACGTAGGAATTATTATCTTAATAAAAGTCCCGTCGTCGAGAGACGTTTTCACTCTCTCGTTTTCCTCCTCGCCCGGTCGCCGTTGCCGAGAGACGTGCTGATATCAGTCAGTCAGTGCATCGCTCTCCAACCGTTTCTCGGAAGGAGCGATCGAGGAAACCGAGAGGGCTCGAAACCGAGAGGGCTCGACCAGGGGCGTATCCAGGGGGGGGTGATAGGGCGTTCGCCCCCCCCCATGAACATTCTCCTCAGACCTGTCACCTGTTGGGATTGAAGAATGCTCTTCGACAAAGTTCAGAATGACCACCAAACTTGGAGAGTTTTCTGAGAATAGATACGAATTTTTATTCGGAAAGAACTTCCGTGTTGAACGGAAGAGCGGTGTCAATATGCTGCAGGGGATCGCTCGGAGATTTTGGATTCGCCTCCCCCATCCGCCAATCCTGGATACGCCACTGGACTCTTCCCAACCTCCAGTGTTTTCCCTCATCTTCATACGGCCCAGCCGTAATAGAAGAGATTCCTCTAGAATCGAGAGTCCGGGGGTGATGTTCGCTCGCCGACCGCCACCAAAGCCGTGCCATGTTCACAGCTGCTCGTTGAACTCGGCTTTTCTAAATTACTGTTTTTCACCTTTTTGGTGGTAGTGGTTCGTCTGGTGAGCGAAGTGCCTTTTTGGAGCATTGAAGGAGCATGAGTGATTTTCAGTCTTCAGAAATCTGTCGAGGATTGAGAACTCCGTCCTCAGTGCGAGACCTCGATTCTGGGCGCTGAAGAAAAGTCGTTCGAGAGAGACCTTTCGTAATACGAGTACCTTCTTGGCGAAACGAAAATCGAGGCGACAAACCTGATGACTGATCTCGGAGTGATTATGTCACCTGACCTCAAATCCTCCGAACACGTCAGGACGGTTGCCAAGGACGCCGCTCGAACCTCGAATTGGCTGCTTCGCTCACTGATTATCAGCAAAACGTCCACCTACACCCGTCTCTTCGAAACATTCGTACTCCCTAGACTACTGTACGCATCCACAGTTTGGAGACCCCATCTAGAGAGGGATATCAACCTCCTACAGTCCATCTGCAACAAATTCCGTTCCCGCCTCGCCTACAAATGCGGTGTCCCGAAGAACTCGATTACGAAAATTGACATCCGCGAGAAAATGGATCAGATGGACACAGGAACCCTTCACACCATCATGAAACATCTCCCAAAACTGATGCAGGAGATGTTCGTGCACCACTCCACAACAACACGCGCGGGAGAGGTGATCAGAGCAAAGTATGTTCCCAGGAAAGAGCTGGTGAATAAGCTGTTTCCGTTCAGGGCAACGAGAAACAATATATGACGGCACCTCAGCCATACTTTCGTGTTGTAAATGAACGATGCCTTTATGCGAAATAAAGAGAGACTATATATAAGTAGCACGCGAATCAGAAGTCAAGATGAGGTCTTTTCATAGTTTCCTTCAATGAGCCTCATGTAAGTTGATTTGAAGAAGTATTTTGACAATAATATTCCAGAATATTCAAGAAGGTATTGGCGGTAACCAAATTTCAGCATCAAAGTTCGTGCTGCCTGGCGAGCTGGCGGGATTCCCCGAGTTCTCGCATCTGCATCAGAGAGCTCGGCTGAGCTGAGGCCGAGTTTGGTTTTGGAAATCGACATTCCAAGTGGGGTCGATGCTCCTTATGACAACAATCCTTATAACAAGTCCTCCTCCATGATCTAGTGGGGGCCACGCCGGCGCCAGCTCGGTACGAGCTTAGGGAATGCTGAATCCACCGAAGAAGGAGCCTTAAATACGCTCTGGAATGCCAATATCAGGACAGCAGGTACTCGCCCTGTAGAAACAGACAAATTCTATCCGAAAAGGTTCATGAATCGTAGTAATCACGATGCTTGATGTGGAGAATGCGCACACCGCGCTTGTATCCCGTTTATTGTCGACATGAACGTTTGTTGGGCTGAACTATGCCTATCGAACCTGACATGAAGTTCCCCACGACAAAAGCCGCCATCAGGATGAATACCGGCTGGGGGTCAGAGCCGGAGTCCCATGCGTGACTTTTCAGAATATATTTTGGAGCCGGGAAAAAGGAATCCCCAAGAGACGGCTGTGAAAATCATGAAGTCAGTTGAGGTTCTATATTCCTGGTAGACCATGTGCGCGGAGCGCGATCGATCGTAGTGCCGTGGACCACTGGGAACGGGGTATTATATCTGGCCGCCGCTGTCGATCCGTTATTCGACCGTGAACGAATTGGGAAATAGAGTGCTCGAAGGATATTACGCTTTGAGTCAAGCAGGTCATCAAGCCCTGGCAGATGGCTCTGCGAGTTCGATTCTCAGATTCACTCAAAATTCAGGACCAATCTTCGAACGGGTGAGGCAACGCGGTATTATAGCAACTTCCAATATTTCCATCGAAACTCGAAAAGCAATCCCTCAATTTGGCGCCATCGATGCGAGGATTCCGAATTCATGAGTTTCAGTACTCGCGTATTCAAGCGATCGATTGACTTTCGAGCTTCATTCCCTTTTTTTCTCGGTGTGTCAACTGCAATGCATCAAATGACTCAACCAAACTGAGAATCGATGAGCGCCCCTGAATCATCATGGCACCGTTCTGTGGCGGGTGTATTCGCGTCTTAGTCTTCCTCTTCCAAATTTTCCTCTTGAATATCCAACACGAAACCATTATCTGTGAGGATTTTCCATAATAAATCACTCGATCTTCAGCCGCGGCACACTTGTACGGATAATCCGCATCCGCTGGTTCACTAAAGTGAGAAATAAACCGCTTGTGAAGTGAAGTGAAGTGAAATTCAGCTCTATGGCTCATGTTGATAGGAAAACCTGCGTGTGTGAGGTGGGTTCGGATTGTCTCATGTACGACCCCTCTCCAGGCGACAGCAAGAATGTTCTTTACAAGCAAAACATTCAACGCGAGCTCTTCCTTGTTCTCAAGATCTGACAGCAATCTTCTCATGAGTAAGCGTATTCAATTTCTGGACTCTTGATCATTACCGAATTACGAGACTCGAGTTTCAAAGAAGTGCCAATCAAATATAGGTAACCCTGAGTTGCAGCCCGGATGCAGATTTTCGTTTCGATACTGATCACTCTTTGGGCTTCGGTGGACATTTCGCCGAGGGCACGAAGAAACACGACGCGCCGTTCGTATTAACGTGAACTTGCGCACGTTCGTAAAGCTGGCAGCTTTTCAAGAGTGCGAGAGCCTCAGAATTTGAGTTTTACGGAGTTCGTCCGTAGTGAACAGAATGAATAATATGAAGAGTATGAAACCCCGATCGGAAACAACAGTCCGTTGTATTCGCCTTGAATATACACGAAATAAGATAGGCTTCAGGTCTGGACCAGCAACATTGGTCCGTCATAACCGAGTGTCTGCTATATCCGTATTCGTTATAACGAGGTTTGGAACCCATCGGAACCGGTACACATGGATAGTTCCCTCTATGCTTCCGTTGCCTCCTTGATATGCACGATCCAAAATTTGATGCAATTTCATTGTATTCGATCACCAGCAAACATGACCGCGGAATCTCGTTATGCTACGAGCCCCGGATTTGGAGGAGTTTGAAGTATATTGTTGTATTTGCCGACGAGATAGCCGAGTGGTCTAAGCGGTCTGCACGCCACGTTCAGATTCGCCTGTGGATGTGGATGTGGCACCACACCACACCACATCTTGGCACCAGGCCTTCTGGTACCAGAGGCCATCTGGCACCAGAAGACCCCCGGTAGCTAACCTCCGCAACACAGGCCGTGGGCGCCTCTAGCGGAGGGCCGGGGCGAGGAATGGAGCAAAAAAACACAGTGACCATTTCAACTGAGAGTTGAAATTTTGATCACGGAGGAGGCCGTATAAATGGCGGCGAGCTGTCAGTAGGGGCTGCCACAGGCTCTAACTCTCGCTGCTCGTCTCCATTTTCAGCGTAATCAAAATTTGTTGGTCATTTTGTAGAGCTTATACAAGGTTGTACCTTGGAAATAATCCAGGTAATGTTTTAGATCCTCCTTCTTCACGAGTCCCGTATAAGCATAGCTCTTGTGCATGATGTGTTTCTTTAGGGACACATTGAAGGCATAATCGTCTACCAGGTTTCGCGGCAGCGATAGTATAGTTTCCCGGACAGCCACAGGAACGTTTATGATCTGCCCGTGGATTCTATATGTTCTGGATTCGTGGCGCAGTCACCGAATCTACATAAACGGTATGCGGGGACATATGAGGCGTGTCGTTATCGCATTCAAAGGTGGCAAGTTTTCGGGAATAGGGGGATATCGGAAGCCAGTGTAACATGCCATGTTGAGAATTTTCGACTGTGCGAGAGATGTTGCACATGTGCTGCACAGTTCTGTAGTTTGGGTTTGACCAGGGGCGTAACTAGGCTATGTGCCGTTCAGAGCGGAAACCCTGAAATTTCGGAAAATGCCGCCCCTTCGCCTGCAACCAGGAGAAAACGGTAACAAAAAAAAATAGGAAAAGGAGCCAAAACGCCGCCCGAGGCCTCCAGAAATGTTCGGATCCCCCCCCCCCCCTGTTTCGCCACTGGGAGAACCGATGATCTCCAATGTTGCAGAATGAATCGGCTTCACGTCTCACACAATCTGTCTTATACCGAACAAGCAACTCCATACTCCTGATCTAGAAATCTCCTCTGAAATTCACGACTCGACAGATCGACCTCCGTGTCGATGGGGTTTGTTTCTTCTCCCTCGGGCAACGCACTTTCCACCGGGACAGATGGACCGATACGTTTACGCTCCTGACGCAACTGCGATCTTTGAGTCGACGTTAGTGCGACTGATTGAACAACAGGGTTGGTACGAGGAGCAGAGGTCGCCAAAGGGAGTTGATTGAAAAGTAAATCGGCAAACGAGACGCCGGACTCCTTCTGATGCTGGCCATCGATGTCCGCCGCCGTTTGGACCGGATCGGCGGAAACTCGCGAACGATGAGCTATCGTATTCTCTCTAATTGAAGGGCACTCTCTATTAGTCAGGCACTCCCCAATAGACGGGCACCCCGTGATTTTGCCGGACAGGAACAGATGATCGTTCGGATCCCGGAAAGCTCTATTTACCGCGCAATGGCTTCTCGTCTGGCGTACGGCGTTCCACAGTACCCTGCATGATTTTTCACCTTCCCACTAGTCGTGCGTTTCGCGCTCACCTTCCCCCACTTTGAAATTCTCGCGTTGCATGATTTGTTGATCGCGATTCGCGTTGATCGCGATGGTGGATTCCAATCATGAACAGCCTTGTCTTTCGTTGCCGATATTTCGTCGAGTAATTCTCCACGTAGATGGAAGGGGTCGATCGAATAGCTTGAGAATCAATGGGTAAATGGACAGGCACTCGAGTATGGACCACTGGGGAACGTCACGTTTCAAACTTCCAACTCCGGAATGATCTTCTCGGATGATGACGTGTCATCTCTACTTGGATAAGATACCCTCACGCGGATCTAATTTTGTCGCCAAATACACTGACCCCGGCTTCAGAAACTGAGCTTGCTGATACGGTATACCTCTACACTGAATTCAGGCGCGCATCTACTTGCTTGGGGAACCCACATTCCTTTTCACGAAACGGAAGAATCAATTGCAGCAGTCAATCAAACGCTACACTGTGTGATACCACATTGTAGCGATTCCGTCAAACTCATACGAAGTACCGGATTCCCCACAACTCACAAAATCTTCCCGAGGATCACAATAAACTCCTCAACGGAGAATCAGCGGCCCCTGGACCACCGGTCGGCCACCACTGCTCTATATGACCGCTTCTCGGAGGTTGAAAAATTGGACGGGCACCTTTTGGGTTCTCGAAAAATAGACGGGCGTGCCCTTCAATTAGAGAAAATTTGGTACTCGCATCCTCTCGGCGTCTTCAGTACTTCGACCAAGTGAAGATCGCTTGCGCGGCATCTCTCATGCAGAAGGGGATATAATCTGATTTGTTTTTGATAAATACAATATAGTCGACTCGCAATCGTGCCGCAGACAAATCTTCGTTGTCAGAAGTCAACATAGGAGAAAGTCAAGGGGGCTGTTCGGTGAAATCTGGGACTGCTCAGAACGATAACGACGTATTCTTAAATGAATTGAAATCTCAATGCTGTGGGGTTATCGAATGATGAGAATAACCCTATAACCTTCCCAGAGACGCGAGCAACACTGGGCTTAGAGTTTCGTGAGTGGGACAGCGACCGTCGAGCCGTTTATCCCGAAGAAAGCTATGGCGAGCATTGAATTCTGGAGTCATCTCGAATTTCAACCGAAACCGTACATTCTCACATTCCCGGATAGCCCGAAAAACTTTCTGCATAAGCCCAGTATGAGCCTGACCAGACGATCATTGCCCTTACCAAGCTCTCAGACCGCCCCATATATAGCGAAATTTGGAGTTTTTTCGAAGCAGACATCTACATCCGTCAAAACATCCGTTGTGTCTCGGGTCTTAGACCCTCGCACATAGACGGCCTCCTCCGTCAAAAGTATATCGCGCACCAAATCGATGAGCTCATCGTGGTCGGGCTCGATGCTTCGCGGCCACGATTCTCAGACTCGGGGCGACTGAGAACGAAAATCGAAAACCCATCACACGAATGAAGTAATATAGCAATGAAGCAACTCCTGAAAGTTCAAGAATTCAAGAAGTAATTTTTCAATTTGATAGCATCGCTATGATGATCCCAAATTCATGAACAGTCAGGTATTCAAGCGATTGAGGGGCACACCCGAGTTCACTTCTCCGTCGAGGTTGGGAGTGCGTGCATGTTCTGTGGTCGTGGCGCGAATTCCTAGTTATTCGACTGCGATACACTGAATTCGAAGTCAATCTTACATTTGAGGACTGGATCGGGCTGAGAACTCATTCCAGCTCCTGGATCGTCATGCAGACGTTTCTTCTACTCCTCTCCATCCTTGTAGTCTCCACGGTTCGTCCGAAGACCCGTTTCGTCGATGTTCCTCCTTCTTCTCTAGAAGAAAGGGCTTCTCTGACAAAATCTGTGGTGACGCAAGCTCTGAAAAGTCTAGGATTGCCAGAAGCATCTGTAACTATATTCTCTGATTCGGCATGTTTACAAGACTACTACCCTCCTGCGATCCTCCCGATGTCCTTCGTGACTTTCCGCCAGAATCGCACTTCTATCACGAACATGTTCATCTCAATACTCCGCTCCAGCCGGGTGATTCGTTTCAAATGTGCAGCGTCACGAGATAACTCTTACTTCAAATACTTCGGTTGCCGACTCCTGTTTACTTTCTGCGTCGATGCGGCGGAACGAGTCTGCTACGGCAGCACTTCCGTTTTCGTGACGCCCCACGGGACAATAAAATCCCATGAGTTTTCGGAGTTTGAATTGCTGTCAAAGAGACATGTCTTGCGGCAGAAGCATGAGGGCATTCACTTCTCGAGTCCACGGTCACGATGCGTAAAACTCATCGACATCAATCTATGGGGAAAACAAAACAGAAAGGAATCAATTCTAACCTCACCGGCGAAGAAGAAGCCAGAGTTAGCCGGGACAGAACTCGATGAAAGAAAAGCGTGGCACCGCAGGTCGGTGACCTTCTCCCTTCATGTTATACTCGTTTTTAGAGACAACAGCAATATTTCCACTCTCAAGGGATTGCAAGCGAGAGTTGGTATTGGTGTTGGTGGTTGGTCCGCTGACGATTCTCTGTCAGGGCTTGATTCCGCAGTTTTCACATGCGTTCATCCCGTACGAGCATTCGTCCCACAAGCATCCTTGTTCCTTGAAGTGTTCAGTGCAGGGGTGTGGGCGGCCATTGTATCCTCAATGACACTAATTTGTGTTCTTGCCACATTTCCGGATTTCCAAAGTGCTCTGAGTCTATTGTGCTCGCTCAGTCTATCCTCATTGACAGCGTATAAGTTAGAGATACCACATTGGGTGAGATATCGTTCGACCTCGTGTTATATTGCGCTCGCGGTGACCTACTCGATGCTGCAAATAGTTCTCATCAACGTTTATAGAAACGAAATTACATCTGCGTTCAGCCAGACCGTGAGCAGCGCTGAGATCAGAGACATTATCCGTTACCATGAAAGGCCTGATGAAGGACGATCCTTGGGTATGCACCAGAATCGTCCTTTTTTTAAACAGCGTCCCGAGGAGATTCGCATGTTATTCTATACTTTGCTACAGAATTCGAAGCCATTCTGTGACGTTGACGATACCTCATTGCTGAGGCGTTTCAATATTTCCGTCGCGACGTATAGTAAGCGGGTCGTATTCAGCAGCATTCACGACAACTATTTCGCCCTCATCACCCCTCTTCGGGGAACAGACGCGCTCCACGCTTTGCAAAAATTCGGTTTGTTAACATTCAAAACATCTTACCTGTTCAAAAGCTTACATTTTGACACTGACGTTATTGGGCTCCGACTCGCGACGCATCAACCAACGGTGTACGGGGTGCCTTTTGGCCATTTATTTCAGTCATGGGATCCTTCTAGGGAATTACTTCGAGTAAAATATGGAGCCATACTTGAGACTCCAAGCGGAACGGTTCTGAGCCTCGACAAGATGCTGAAACTTTTTCAAATTTTCGCAATGATCCTGAGCTTATGTATCGTCGCTTTGGCGGTCGAGGAGGCCGTCCGAGGGAATATTTGCGGAGCGTTCTCCGGTTTCGGTTCCTCAATGAACGAATGGGTCGCCTCCAAAGCTGTTTTTCTGACCCAGACTTGGAGACGAAGCTCGGAACTCAACTCTTCCTCCCGATTTTCAACGACTGTCGGACCAAAATCCTCCGCCTGAGGTGTTTCGGAGCCCGAAATTTCCGTAGAACAGATTCCAGCCGAGGTCGCTCGAATCATCGAAACCAGAGGGAATCAGCCTTCTCTTAGCCGGGTGGATTCGAAGCCATCCTCTTACCTGTACTGCTATCAGCACGCTCGGTGCGACAAGTGTCAAGCCGTTGTGTTAGGTGCCGCGTGAAACTCACAACAGAGTCGTCTCAGGAGCGCACTCAAGATACCCTACTTTGATGATTTGGCTCTGGCCGACACCGACCTGGAGGTTCAGGCAGCTGACTTCAGACTCATTCAACAATCGACGATGGGCACAGGCCTCGCAGTCAACTCGGACAAGTGTGAGGTCTTTCATCAATGGCCGTCGGCCAATAATCTTGCGAACGGTCTTGCAGGAACTCTCGATGGGCCACGATTCGAAAGCCTGTCAAAGATACACTCTCGCCTCCCTCTCATGAGTTCAGTGGCCGCCCACTATCTCCTCCGCGAATCGTTCGTCGTCCAGCGGGTTACGTACTTCATGAGAGCAAGCCCTGCCATAACAGTGCCCTTGGAGCTCGACGCCCTGGACGCCGGTCTGTTGCCCACCTCTGGACAAGAAGTGTGGGATGTTTCCGATCCGGACTCCTATGCGACGATCTACGCGTCTCTCGCTCGTACAGTTCACGATGGAGATTGGTGATCGCCTGAAGTCGTTAAGGTTAGGAGAGGCACTCTCACAATCAGTCGCATTCCTTCGGCAGCGAGTTTTGCTTGAAGTCCAACGCAGCAGAGCACAGATCGGTCTCAGCTCCTTACCAAGGGGACGAGGATTTGACGAGCAGTTCTACATTGGTTGATACTATCATATTTCAATAGTGTTTCAAAACGCATATAAATAAATTTCAGTTAAAGCGTAAAAAAAGATTCCACCATATTGTTTCATATTGCAGTATCATTGGATAAATAATTATTACTCCTATATAATTCTCACCTCTTATTTATTCGAGATCACTTTTATGCAGTTTATGATGTTTTAGTTTGTACGCATCATGAAGCTTATATTGAGAAACGTAGCTGAGAAGACCCTCGTGCGCAACTCCTCCCCCTCCGGCTGAAGGACATTCCCGAATGAGATACTGTGCGACTTGTTTTCGCATAACTCGCACGTGCATTCGTCCGTTCCCTCGAAGCATTCCCGTCGCGACGCGTTATCAAGGCAGAACTCAATGCGTAGACCGTGGACCAAGACCCAAAGTACCAGAATGCGACCGTTCCTTCCCGCCCCGTTCTACATCAGGTCTAACAATGCGGCTACCTCCTGTCGGTCTCGACTCCTTTCCGCCCCCTCGATTTTTTCGTTGAATTTCCTCAAGTGCTCCGTGACCGCGACGCTGCTGAAGCACTTCAACGAACGATCCGGTGACCGCGAGCCAAAACACCAGTCTGTTGCGTGCTAGCGTGCCGACACCCAGACATCTCTTGAGGAATGTCTTGTCACTGAGTCCAGTTCACCGACTTCTTAGTCCTCTTATTCCAGACTCCAGACCATCTGTAGTCCGAAGGCCGCCATCCGAGCAATGCTCACGTGAAAGATCGACAATGCGGTGCCTAGCGACTTCTGATGTGGTTTTATCCATGGCCATCCCTCCTTTTCTGTGTCTTTCTTCGAAGTATCGTCCGATGCTTCCTCAGCAGCTCAGAACCACTACGAGATGTGAGACCTCCCTTTCGATTCGAATGGTCTTTCCCGCCGCTAGGAATCTGTCCTGATCGGTCAATCGACCTCCTTTTCAAAATTCTATCACGAGTCTCGACCTTCTCCCAAACAGAAGTCCTCCAGCACGTTGATGGCCATCTGAATCGCGTCCTTGTGCTTGCTTTATGGGACATCATCATGGGCGTTGCAGATTACGCCCACAGATCAGAGTCTTTTGCTGAGAACCCTTCGGAAATCTGCTAGGAGCAGAATAAACGACAGAGGGTTTGAACAATCGCCTTGCGCCCAACCTGTTGTCTGTTTCTTGGACCCCATAGTAACATGGTCGTTGAATATCTTCATTTTATCTTCTTGAAAATTCCCCTTTACCTGATCAGGGAGCTCCTGACCGGTGCCAAAACTCTCTAATATCGATAGAACTGCCTGCCTGGAAACTCGGTCAAACGCGGCTTTGTAATCAACGAACACCTCACGAACGGGGACGCCAAAACCTCCATCAGCTCTCCAACGTCCGTCATTGTCGACTTTCTGGGAACGAACCCGTGCTGCTCCTCTGGGATGCAGCCCGTTTCCTCTGCAAGCAGCATGAGCCTATTCGCCACCAGTGCTGTCAAGGTTTGGGTTGCGAGAGCACTCCTTCTCCTTTTGGTATCAAAATCATAGCACTCATTTTCCACTCTCTGGGCAGTCCTCCTTGTTGCATTGATTGAATAGACCCGTCCGAAATGCCCACAAACTTTGTTCTTCCTTAAGCAGTCGATTTGAGATCCTGTCGAGTCCGCTTCCCTTACACGTGTTCAGGTGGCTCATTTTTTTCGGTAACTTCTCCCAGTGTGAATGGCTCGTCCAGCTCTCTGGCGGATTCTGTTTTGTCTCCGGCGTTCTCAACCTCGAACCTTCCTCTAGGAATCGTATCTTAAGCTGCCAGTGTTCGTTTCAAGTGTCCGGAACGCACGTCGCGGCCCTCGCTCAGTTGTCTTCTTCTTTGGTGTTCCCACCAATCCATGTGCTACACTTTCGTTTCTCCTATCAGCCTCCTGTACCTCATCCTCACCTTTGAATAGAGCGTTCGCATCTCTTGCTCCAAGTTTAGTCGCGGCCGTAGCCACGGCCAACTGCTGACACATACGAGCAAGCAGCAGCAGACCTGGGCGAAGCGCGGGCGGCGAACTGGAGCTCCATCGTTTCGATGTTGCGGAGGATTCTTGATTATTTTTCAATCATCCCTTAACTTCTCCGAACATTCTGAAAACGTTGTGAAAGAGAGCTCCCTGATTTGCTCATGGATCCTCCATGTGCCAACAGGGATGGATAATAGAAGTATACGGGTGACCTTTTGATTGTCGGTCTGGCACTTATTTGGGCTGTCGGGAAGATGCTCGGATGTATCATGTATTCGGTCAGAGAGAAGCAGAGGCTCGCGCAGAGGAGAGCGAACGTTTGATCAAACCTTCTCGAAAGCATCGCCAATTCTAGTCTGTGGAATTCTGCCAAAGATTCGAATCCGACTCCCCTAATGCCAAGAAAGTGCCGAATCGGATACACCGAACGGACTTCGGCCAACCCCGCCCCAGGTTGTTACCCACCTCGAACTCATTCAGTAATTTTGGTCTCTGGAGATTGCGCTCCTGTTCGCTTGATTGACCGCGAATCTCATCTTCAGCTGCCTCGAGTCTGCTGCGGCTCACAAGAATTCGGAAGAAGAGTTTATAATGGTGTTAAACATTTATTCAGAAAGGAGACATGATTTCCTGTCTTGATATTAACATTCATGAAACACAAATAGCGTTCGTTCGTTCGCTCGCTTAGTTGTGTTGCGTGATAGCCCCACAAATCAAGCTGAGGGGTCCGGTCGCTCCAATGACTCATGGTCAGTGAATCCGTGGCGACAGAATGGGTAGAAATAGTGGCGATCTCAGTGAGAGTACGTGCGATGCCACCATGTTATCTGCTTGGGATATTTGCGGAGAGGCAATCCCGATCCTCGGCGATACTGGTGTCCGAATATNGCGATGAGTCAATCCCGATCCTTGGCGATACCGGTGTCCGAATATTTCTTCAGAAGCTCAAGCACCTGTCTCCATTGGTGCTGGTACTCTTTTCCTACTCTCGGACAGAGTGGAGGCGGTGCACTGAAATCGTCCAGAACTGCCTTGACCTCATCCCATTGGTCCGAGTAATGCTGAGATGGTGGCGATGTCAGCAATGGAGGCGTCGGGATCCACGCAGAGGATGAAGCTCCGTATCTCATGTTCGAGTGAATCGAAGGCATGGTGATTCTTGAAAGTCGGTTCGTCAAGTTCAGACTGAAGACATGGTTTGTTGGATCGCCTTTTATTGCTCTCATTCCGGGACCCTCAACTCTCTTGAGAGCTTCTCGCCATTTCTATGAACCTCTTTCCTTCTCGAGATTTTCAGCTAGAGCTCTGCGGTTCTCCAATTTGAATTCTGAGTGAGGAATCCCTCTATGAGAATTGGTTTTCTTCCGACTCCCTCCTAGAGAGTCCTCCGACAATCAGACGATGGGATCTCTCGTGAATCGAGAATCACGGGGTTGGGTTCGCTCACCGGCCTCAATCACATCCGCTTCACAACTTCTCGTTGAATTTCGCGGAGTCTCCCAATTATCATTTCTAACTTTTTTCGCGGTTGTTCGTGAGATCCGGAAAGACTCTCGAAACATCGTTCCGGTCGATATCTGCCCGTTTTTCTTCTTGCGGCATGCTCAAAACATAACAATAGGTGGTGAGATGGATACGGAATAAAAAAGTTTTCATTGCTCATTCTGAAATTGTATTTTAGACCCCCTCAACGACCTCTGTTGGTTTCGCGGGTAGGTGGGTAACCTTCACGAGCAGTTTCCCTTCCTGAGCGGGTTCCTTACGTTTCTTCTCTGGTTTAGCCCTTAGCTTGGCACGTTACTATTGTGTCAAGTCCCTTCTCTGGTGGGTTCCTTCCTCAGGCTCCTTTCTTGGAAGAAATCCTCCTTCGGCTGGATACTTCCAACGAGATTCAATTTCTGGGTTGTTTTCTTTCTCGGAATTCTCATTCATCTTCTAATCAATAGATCCTAATGTGTTTGTGGTCGGTTCGCCATTCACATCCAGGTCGAGTTATCGACAGACCCCCTATGGCCCATTGTGCACCATCTGCAGTTTGGGTTTCTTCCATTGTTGAATCGTTGGCGACAGAGGAGGAAGAGCTCTTTCGCAGAGGTTCTCTCAAATTGCCAGATAGATGGACGAGATGTGCAAAATCGCAGGGCGCATACTTCGAATGATCTCGGCTGAATCAATTCTTTGTTTGTTCCTAGCGTTTTTGTGAAAAAAAAATCCGGTCTCACAGTACCAGACCTGACAGCTGCTCGTTCGATTCAATGAGAACTGTGGAGGAGGCTTTCTCCCGCATGTCAGCTCCGAGATCGCTTTCATCCACCATCTGCGAGAGAAAATTTCTGGAGAACTGCATGAGAACGTTCTGGAGACCTTCGCTTGATCTTTCAGGCTTTCCGATCCCGTCTCCCATCTTTTTCGGCGACTGCGTGATTCAGTCCAGTGCCGGGAATCGGTGGCGCGTTATGTCCTCGCTCCCTTCATTCCGTCTCCTCGCCCAGAGGACCCTGTCCGCTCTAGATGGTGACGTTCGGGTTGCCGGGCCGGAACATACCGGGCGTCCAAAATCAGGGTGCCGGAAACGTGTGATTGGAGAAAGGTAGGACTTGCATGGTCAGAGAAGGGCAAACATTTTCTCAAACCATCACCACACCCAGTCCGAGGAAGCCCGCCATAGATTCAATTCCGATCCGTGTGATGCTCAGAAAGTCCGCGGGTTGGATATCGGGCATCTCTGTTCAAGATCGTCGAGATCATTCAACGATTCCGATTTCTGATTTTTCCGCAGAACTTCCCACGTGTTCGCTCAATTTCGACCGCAGTCCTCATCTCTTGTTGCAATGAGTGTTCGACGCATCGAAGGAACTCGAAAGAAGAAAATCTCATGATGATTCACGTGCTACTCATGAGAACTAGCAGACCGAGAGAGCACACAGAGGTTGGATACATAATATCCCGGATGTCAAGTCCACCGCGACCGGCGAAGCTCAGATCGCGGCAACGGTGATTAAACAGCTTGACCTTGAAGGCATTTGATGGCTAACGAACCTATTCAACGCTATCTTGAACGGAGAAGAGACGCTCCCAGTATTCAGAATGGAAACATATCGACCAATAACGGTATCTACGGTACTCTATCTGATATTCACGAAAATTATAGCGGCGAGAATCTTTGAATGGATCGAGATGGAAGAAATTCTCGGGAAACTGGGACTCTTCAACGGAGCCGAGAAAGAAACAGAAACGAGAGAAGATGGACCAGACCTGGATGGAGGCAATGAATTCCGAGTCGAGTCTGACCCTTTACCGAAAGTGGAAGGAACGAGGCCGCACATCCTATGGGCTGTATCAGAACAGCCGCGGAAGCGCGCTAATGGCACTCGCTTGAGTAAGAATGCTCCCGGGCAGAGTCCACGGTTCAAAATACCAGGAGATCGACCCCCGATGCGTGAGATGCGGACAGGAGCCCGAAACCGTGCCCCGCATTCCAATGGAATGTGTCACCAATAACCCCGAGACGGAAGAAGTCGCCAGAAGATTGTGTTCAACTGGAGAGCGTGATCAGGAGACATGGAGGGATACAAGAATAACCCTGGAAAAATTGGAAGAAGAAACCCGAGAGATCCGCTAAGCCTACTGGCCCCTAGATCAGGGTTTCGTGCGATTTGTATATGAAGAAATGCATGTAGAGCAAGAGAGGATCGACAAATAACTATAACTTGAACCTCATATGTTTATTGAAAGAGAAGACCTGCTCCGATAACACCAACAATAAATCAGAGATTATGTTCGCTTGCTAGCGAGTCGACATGAGATGTTCGATCAATCTAATGGCAGCGTCAGTTTATGAGAAACACGGGTAGATATGCAAACAGCATCCATCCGTGAGAATTCCGTTGGCCGTGAAGTCGAGCTTTCCGCTTCGGGTTCCTGCGCTTTCTCACGGGTGTCTCCTCGGTTTTCGAGGTCTTCGCGCCGAAGGATCTTCTCAGGTACTCCAGCACCTGCCTCCATTGGTGCTTGTAGTCTTCGCCTACTCTCGGACAGAGTGGAGGCGGTGCACTGAAGTCGTCCAGTACTGCCTTGACCTCGATTCCATTGCTCGAAGTACTGTTGGAATGGCGTCAGCAACGGAGGCGAGGGAATCTACGATGGCGATGATCCTGCATTTCTCAGCATAGAGTGTACGGAAGGCATGTCGATTCTCAAGTGTTGCTTGATCAAGTTGAGCAGACTGAACTCACGGTTCGTTAGATCGCCTTTTATCGCACTAATCTCCTCAGTGGAGATCGTGCAGTGGAGTCGTCCAGTTAGGTGATCGATTCGAGGGCGAGCCGGCACCGACGTCCACCTGAGGAAGAACCAGGGCTATACATTGATTGTTTCCCTGTAACCGCGGCGAAAGTGTGACGAAGTGTGAACTATTGGAACGTCATTTTCGAAATGGGCACATTCCGAGACATTTCGAAGATGAATCATGAGATTTGGTCAATCGTCGACTACACCATAATATCCGATGATATGTAGAATACTGCGCTCTCGTCTTCTAGGATTCTACCCTCCGACGGCGCACCCAATCGACTGTCGCATGAATAACAGAACTTCGCTCACCGAAGTTCCTCCGTGCTGTGTCTGCGGTGTGGCTGATTTGCGAAATCAGCTCAGTCTGAGAACCCACACAGCGAATCGAGCACGAGCTCAAGATCTCGAGAAGTCGAGTCCAAGAGGGTCTCCCGAAAATGAAGGCATCCTCCACGAAACGATCATGCTACCTGGTCTACTCACGGTGTTGCACATTTGCTTCGACCGACGCAACTGCAATGTGACGCCAAACATGACAGGTACCGACAACAGCGATCGGGCAGCCCAAGAAGACACAAAACCATCGGTAAATTCGAATCCGTCGGAAACGTCTAACGTGAGGCACCAAGCCTCCTAGCAGGCTGATAGGAACTAAGCGAAGGTTTATGAATATGAAATCTGTGCAATGCACCCGGCCGTTGCCGTCCAATATCATCAGATGCGAGATATGCGGTGGGTTCGTGCATCCGAGGGGCAGAAATCCTGATGACTCTAGAGAGGATTGGGTGGAACCGCTCAGGATTCATAAGGACTTGTCCCCACTCTTCGCGATTCTCGGAATCATTGGTCATCTCTTTCATTCAACAACAAGAAAGGCGCGTACATCGGGCGTGTCATGGATCGGGGCGATGCATACTGAGAGCGGCGGAAACGTCGCGAGAGAGGAATCCGTTGGAAAAATGTCATGAGATGAAAAACTTTCTGCAAGAAAAAGCTTCCGGAGGGAATGTCGCCTTGTCGATACAGTTCGGCGAAATTTTCTACGCGAAAGCGTCTCTGTTCAGGGGACAGAATGATTGTATTTCGTCATTTATGTTGAGGTTTTTTGTAGCAAAATAACACCGTCAAACAGCGTCCAGGTTGAATTGATCACGTTACGGTTTTCTCGAGAAGGTGGTAGATTTGATTTTCGAATTCCTGTGACAGTCGGATCTCGAGACGGGGTTCTCCGATAGAGATTCGTGACCCCCTCGTGAACTCCGAGGAATCCGCATAAATAACCGTTTCATTCGGTCCTGGAGAGGCGCAGAGGAAACTGGTTTTCAGCAAAGTGAGCATCGCTACAAGCTCGAACTGCGATATCTCACTGTCCGTTAGCAAGTCGTCCGGTTGCTAAACAATTCACCGGAAAGTTACCGAATAGAATCATGATTCTGACATTATTGGTTGAAACTTATGTCGGACCATGTCCCGAAAGTTCCACGATATGCTCGTTATGGTCGATCGTAGTCTCGTGCAACACAGGAGTTCCACAAGATGTTTACAGAGAATGATTTCGGTCACAAATGTCACGTGTGCGATCGAGGCTGGATCCGAAGGGATTTGAAACCAGCAAGTATTCAGATAGCCGATTACTTGAGAGATCACTCTCCGGATGAGTAAACTCCTATGCGTAACCTCTGTGGTAACTGTTTCAAAACTTCCCGGCATAACAAAATTCCAACAATGAAAAGGAGTAGTCCGTATAATCCGACAAAGTTAGATCCCCTGACTGAGCGATTCGTCTCTCCGCGGATTCCTTCCATGCGGACTCAGAGGGTGCGCCCTGTCGGTTCTCACGGTATTGTTGATAAACATTCCAATCGACGTCGATGCGATGGTGAAGAGTTTAGCTCGGTCTCTAGACGATGATTTTTCATTCAATGTCAACTTGAAAAAGAACATAATACACAAATCTTCGTATCTTAGTAGCTCGGTGAAGAAGTTTAATGTCAAGAAATGGTTATGGGTCTCGCTCCAAACGCCACTTTACAAGCACTATGGTATAACTGTTGATTGGTCAGGTATGAATGACTCAAACTCTGATGCGAATGCACAAAATTCGTCGCAGGACGATGAAGAATTTTTGAACACGGGTGGCGTGCCCCAGTCCAAGCTCATTCATTCCATGCAGCAGACTCTCGTGTGGAATGAAGAGCATTTTCTCTAGATATAGCCCCTGGTCAACATAGCGCACTGGAAAGTTTCATTTGTGATGAATTTGCCGAGGAACTGCCTCCTGCTAATCACATAAACAAAAACACGGTCCCCCGCAACCTACCCTTGCTCCGACCAACAATTCCATAGAATATTGTTTCACCCACCCTGACTCCTTAGAAAATCAACGCCTGGCTCCGCGCTTTCGCGCAACCCAGGGCCGTAGTGTAATCACACGACCTCTGAGGTTTTTTCCAACGGATTTATCTCTCACGACATTTCCGCAGCGGAGTTTCGGTCCCCACATCTCCGACGCGGTACATTAACATTGGGGTGGACCGCGAAAATGCCAATAAAGTGCCGAGGCGGGTCCACCGGCCGGACTCCGGCCAAGCCCGTCCAAGTTTGTCCGCGACCTCGAACTCATTAAGTGATTTTGGTATCTGATATTCCGTTTTCGGTCGCTTGATTGACTGCGATGCGATGTGATGCTCATCTCCAGCTGCCACGAGTCTGGTGCACCTCGCAGGAATCCGAAAGAAGAGAATTTTATGACGATGTTCGTATTAATTTATTCAGAGAGGAGACATTATTTTAATATCAACGCTAATGAATCACAGATAATGCTCGTTCGTTCGCTTGCTTGCTTGCGCGATGGCCACCAAGCAGAGGGGTCCGATCTGTCCAATGACGAAGTCAGTAAATCCGTGGCGACAGAATGGGTAGAAATAGTGGCGATCTCAGTAAGAGTGCGTGTGATGTCTTGAAGCTATCTGCTTGTGATGTTTGCGATGAGTCAATCCCGATCCTTGGCGATACCGGTGTCCGAATATTTCTTCAGAAGCTCAAGCACCTGTCTCCATTGGTGCTGGTACTCTTTTCCTACTCTCGGACAGAGTGGAGGTGGTGCACTGAAATCGTCCAGAACTGCCTTGACCTCATCCCATTGGTCCGAGTAATGCTGAGATGGTGGCGATGTAAGCAATGGAGGCGTCGGGATCCACGCAGAGGATGAAGCTCCGTATCTCATGTTGGAGTGAATGGAAGGCATGGTGATTCTCGAAAGTCGGT
>JAJSRV010000066.1:612211-657238 GCA_021527715.1 Neoseiulus cucumeris | reverse complement strand
ATAGGGCGACGCTCCACCGCGAAATTCGGGAGTGGCCTTATTTCAATGTCCATGCTGAAATCTCAATTTCCTTCAAAAATCAATTCTAATCGTGCACAATCGAGTTGAGAACAGTGGGTGACTAATTTCATGCCTCAACTATTCCTTGGGAGGACGCGGGAGACGCTCCAGACGTTTTTTCGCGTGGAAATTTCGAAAAAACTGGGTGGCCTTATCTCAATGTCCACCACTGTATGTACGAGTGCACGTAGTTCTCGGTCGGATTCATTTCGAGAATGATCGAGTTTTTTTCATTGACAACGCTTTGTTTTTGGCACCGTTTGAATATTGTCACATCAGAAAACTTCGTCTCCGTGGAAATTTCCTTCCGCACATTCGAAACAACAACACCTGACCATCGAAGGACGCACATTCCGTCCGATTTCTTCCAATTGTGAGCCAAGCTCCAGTGCCTTCAATGAAACATCGTTCCGCTACGGAAGAGTTCGGACCTATCAAATTACCTCATAACGGGTCGACTTCTGCCAGTCTTTCTCCCAGTGGTACACTCAAGACATAACAATAGGTGGTGGGATGAAACGGAATAAAAAAATTCATTTGTCATCCTGATATTGTATTTTGGACCCCCTTAACAACCTCTGTTGGATCCGCGGGTAGGTGGGTAACCTCCACGAGCAGGTTTTCTTCCCGAGCTGGTTCCTTCCGTGGTAGGTTTCAGCGCCGGCAGATTACTCACGTGATCGCTTTTCAACGAGGTTCATTTTCTGAGTTTGTTTCTTCCCGAAATTCTCATTCATTTTCTAATGTGTTCGCGGTCGGATGGCCACCGACTTCAGGTCGGGCTATCGACGGACTCCTTATCTCCCTTAACTTCTCCGAACACTCTGAAAACGTTGTGAAAGAGAGCTCACTGATTTGCTCATGGATCCTCCATGTGCCAACAGGGATGGATGATAGAAGTATACGGGTGACTTTTGGATTGTCGGTCTGGCACTTATTTGGGCTGTCGGGAAGATGTTGTCGGATGTATCATGTATTCGGTCAGAGAGAAGCGGAGGCTCGCGCTGAGTAGAGCAAACGTTTGATCAAACCTTCTCGAAAGCATCGCCAATTCTAGTCTGTGGAATTCTGCCAAAGATTCGAATCCGACTCTCCTAATGCCAAGAAAGTGCCGAATCGGATACACCGAACGGATTTCGGCCAACCCCGTCCTGGGGGTGTCAGCGACCTCAAACTCATTCAGTGATTTTGGTCTCTGGAGATTGCGCTCCTATTCGTTTGATTGACCGCGAATCTCATCTTCAGCAGCCTCGAGTCTGGTGCGCCTTCCAAGAATCCGAAAGAAGAGAATTTTATGATGATGTTCACATTTATTCAGAAAGGAGACATAATTTCCTGCCTTAATATTAACACTTAAGAGACACGGATTATGTTCGTTCTTCCTCTTGATTGCTCGTGTATTGGCCCAACAAATCAAGCTGAGGGGTCCGGTCGCTCCAATGACTCATGATCAGTGAATCCGTGGCGACAGAATGGGTAGAAATAGTGGTGATCTCAGTGAGAGTACGTGCGATGCCACCATGTTATCTGCTTGGGATATCCGCGGGGAGGCAATCCCGATTCTTGGCGATTCCTTTGTCCGAATATTTCTTCAGAAGCTCAAGCACCTGTCTCCATTGGTGCTGGTACTCTTTTCCTACTCTCGGACAGAGTGGAGGTGGTGCACTGAAATCGTCCAGAACTGCCTTGACCTCATCCCATTGGTCCGAGTAATGCTGAGATGGTGGCGATGTTAGCAATGGAGGCGTCGGGATCCACGCAGAGGATGAAGCTCCGTATCTCATGTTGGAGTGAATGGAAGGCATGGTGATTCTCGAAAGTCGGTCGATCAAGTTCAGACTGAAGACATGGTTGGTGGTGCTGCCTTTTATCGCTCTTGTTCGGTGACCCTCAACTCTCTTAAGAGCTCCTCACCATCTCTGGGAACCTCTACCCCTCTCGAAAACTCCAACCAGAACTCTGCGGTTCTTTAATTTAAATTCTGCGTGAGGAATCCCACTATGTGAGTCGGCTCTCGTCCGCCCCCTCCCCCTAAAGAGTCCCTTAGCAATAGACGAAGAGATACCTCAAGAATCGAGAGTCCGGAGTTGATATGCGCTCGCCGACCGCCACCAAAGCCGTGCCATGTTCACAGCTGCTCGTTGAACTCGGCTAAATTACCGTTTTCACCCTTGTGGTGGTAGTGATTCGTCTGGTGAGCGAAGTGCCTTCTTGCAGCATGAGTGATTTTCAGACTTCAGAATTCTCCGTCCTCCGCGCGAGCTCTGAGTTCTGAGCGCTGAAGACAAGTCCTGACCTGTCGGATGGAAAGCAGGTAGCACGCGAAACAAAAGTGAACACGAGAAGTGAGAATTTTCGTAGATCCTCCCAATATTACTCATGTAACTTGATTTGAATAAGTATTTTGACAACCATTTCCAGAACATTCCCAAGGTATAAGCAATACCAAGGTTCCGGCAACAAAGTCCGCGCTCTCTGGCGAGCTTTGGGTATCAATTTAAATGGTGCCGCTCGATTTGAGCGCGGTACTAATCTGAGCGCGATCGATTTGAGCGCAGAAGATTTGAGCGCGCCTCTTTTTTTGCTCGCGAGCAACTCTGCTTCGGGAGTGTAATTGGAAACTTGTCGTGAATGTCACCCTTCGGAAGAGAAAATGTGTTGAAGATCTCAGGGAACTGCAATTTTATTCTTTCCGTCAATTTCTTTTCGGTAAATTATTTCTCAGTGCACTTACGCTAGACAACACAAGGATATGAGGTCGAGGATTGTGAGGAGTAACGACTAGTGCTACAATTCAGCAATCCAGAACAAGCTTTTTCCATTCATGTCCTCATCAAGACAAACAGAGGACAGAACGAATAGCAAAACGGTGGACGCAATCACAGAACCAAGACTAGATCGAACGAATTTCGAAATCTGGTGGTTACGGGCCTCAGTTTTAGAAGCTTATCTTGTGTGCTATCAATCTTGCATAGTCAACTTTCGGTCTCGCCCCGTAAGTTGACGCGATATCGCAAAGACGTTTCTGTCGATTACGATAAGTCTTCTTAGTCTTCTCGTTGTGGCTTTGTGCTTCTGTATTGCGGATCACGAACTCAGTCGTGCCCTGCTCCAACTGAAGATGTTCTACCATTTTGTAGAAGCTGGGGTGCGAGGAGCCGATTTGTTTTAAGAAAGCCGAATGCCAGCCTTCCATTTCGTTGTTCGTTCCAGATTTGTTGCACCGCCATGAGATTCGTCCGTCGATGAGCTTCTTGTCCATTCGGAACACAAAATGCTCCAAGTACAATAGGGGTTTTCCGCGAGTCGAGTTAACGTAATGCAGAGACATCGTTTTCCCGAGATACGATCCAACGAACAAGTTATCGGTTCTGAGCGCGCCGGCTACTGTTTGTCATTGTTATTCTTACGACCGCTCTCCACTTCATACGTGCACGTTCGAATCAACCGAGCAGCCGCGCTCAAATCGGCACCGCTCAAATCTGCAGCGCTCAAATCAACCGCGCTAAAATCGATATGATATGATATGATATGAAACAATGGTTTATTGACGGTGCAGCGATTCTTGTGGAAAGCTTATGCACTCGTATAATATTTCAAAATTAAAATAAGATCTAACACAAGTCTTTATCATCAACGTGGCTTGACTTAGCAAGCTTGATAAGTTCCCTGATGAACCTCTTTCCGGGGGTGAGGGATCGGATGCAACGACGAATGGAGCCCCAGGTTGCCGGCAGCTGGTATAAGAGAGACATACGATAAAAGGTCTGCCGTGCTAATGGCGTGACAAAAACCGTCTGACGACGAGTCGAGCGCGAGATTTGAGGGACGAGGGGAGGGAGGATTCCATCGGAAACGATAGAATGAGAAATCTTGTACGCAAGGAGGGCTACGGCCATATAATGAAGATCACGTAGTCTGAGAAGGTCGAGATCACGGAAAGCTTCACGGGTCGACTCTGATCTTTTGATCCCAACGATGGATCGAACAGCATCATTCTGTACGATTTGCGCTTTCTTCCGCACATAGATGTAGCTGCAGCCCCAAATAGAAATGCAGTATCTGAGTATAGGCACAAGGAGCGCTTTGTACACAAGAGTTAGGCACGCCACAGGACAACCGATTGCTCTGAGTCTTCTGAGCATGATAACAACTGAATAACACTTTGGCGTGATGCTGCTGAGATGAGTCAGCCAACTCAAACGCTCATGGAAGATCAATCCGAGACATCGGACCTTTTCGGACGGATGGGTTCGGCAGCCGCCGACGTTGATTGATGGGACCCGCAACCTGCTGCGAGAAGCTCTAAATAGTATGGCATCGGTCTTGGATTCGTTAACTTTAAGACCAAATTCAGTGAAGACTCTGATGATGTCATCGAGAGTAGAGGAGACAGCAGCAAACTCAGCTTCGAGTTTATCAGGATCGACATGAAAGAGACACGTAGTATCATCCGCATAACAGATGATCTCACAGGCTCCGAAGTCGTTAAGTCTAGCCAGAATGAAGTTAATGAAAACAACGAACATAAAAGGTCCAATGATGGATCCCTGCGGTGTGCCCAGGTCAACATCAATCCAATCTGAGCATACATCGCCGACCTCCACCGATTGACGTCTGGCGAACAGGTACGAACCAAACCAACCTACAGTGGTCTCATCAACGCCGATATACCTGAGCATCTCTAGAAAGTAAGAGTGCCGAATACTATTAAACGCTGCCGTAACGTCTAGAAGAATGCCTAGTACGAAGCGTCCTTCAACCAGTTGAGAAACGATATCATTGTGCATTTTGGCGAGTGCAAGCTCGGTGGATAGCCTGGGCCGAAAACCAAACTGGGATGGTGAAAAGAAGCCAGTGCCCTCAAGAAATCCGTGGATGCTGCTTCTGATGAGCCTCTCAAAAACCTTGGATATGTAGTCAACGAGAGAGATTGGACGATAGCTTCCAGCGGAATCACGGTCTCCCTTTTTTTTGTATAACGGAATAACTTTGGCGTCACGCAGTCTGCTTGGAAAAATGCCGGTTCGTACTGAATTGTTGAAGATACGTGCGAGAGGCTCCGCAATAAGTACGGCAAAATCTCTGAGAAGCCTGTTTGGTACCCCAGTGACGCCACTGCGCCACCCCGCCTTAGTAGCTCTGAGTGCATTGTATGCATCGAGTCCACAGATGCGCGGAATCGAATAGCCGCAGCCCTCACCATTAGGTTCCCCCAAGAGCTTGCGGAAATCACAGCTATGCTCTATATGATCGGTAGCATCTTGTCCAACAAACGCAAAGTGACGATTTAATTCATTTGCAATGTCCCTGGGATCAGTGAGACTGGCAGCCCCAGTGTCGAGAGAAACAGGGAGGGCGTTCATGTCACCATCTCTACCAACAGCGCTGTTAATGAGTTTCCACATTCGTGCTGGACTGCGTCGCGCATTATTGAAGCGATCAACGAAGAACTTCCGTCTAGCCATCGAGATAGCAGCTCGAAACCTCCTGAGAGCTATATGGTATCTAGTCTTCGCATGTGCTGATTTGGCCTTGCGGTACCATTTATAGAGCTTACCAACAGACGACCTAAGAGCCCTGAGTCCAGTGGAAAAACTAAAAAACGATCGCGCTCAGATCAGTACCGCGCTCAAATCGATCGGCGCTAAAGTCAGGTAGTATCATTTAAATATCGATGCCCCTCATGGACGCAAACAAATCCTTGTACATGATCTCTCGTAGGGGCTACACCGGCTTTGATTCGATACGAGCTGGAGGAATGCCCAATCAACCGGAAAAGGAGCATAAAATACGCACTGGAGTACTAATATCGGTACAGGAAGGACTCGCCTTAGGAGAACAGACGAATTCTATCCGAACAGGTTTATGAAGTACCATCGTAGTGATCACGCCAAGGTTGAATCTACGCCGCTAGCATCAATTGTGTTGATGTCTTATGTGCAGAAATGTGCGCCGTGCACGGTGCATGTGGACGTGTGCGCGCTGGGTCCACGTTTCCGCCGCGAGGCGCGGAGGTTTGCGCGGAGCGCTTCGCCGGGCCTCGCTGGGGGCTGATTTCATGGCAGCGCGCCGCGCCTCGGGAATAACTCGGATCTCATTTATGGAGAAGCGATGAACAATTATCATCTGCGTCATGCCAGCGGCCGTCAATGTGTGTCTGAGAGTCGGTTCTGGTTAGGTATATTTTGCGACATTCAGAAGCTTCAGAGCTGGCGGCAAATAACCGCATTCATTGAGTCTGCCTCGGAATATCGTCATGGGAGTGCGAAATACTGTACTGAGCAGCCCTCGCGAGTATTCAGTGTCAACGAATCGCTGGGATCACCTTACGCGAGAGATCGAACAATATCTAGCTGTCCCTGTTGTCTTCCCAATCGCTGAAAGAGGCACAGAGGCACAGAACAAGGTCCTGAAATGTTGGCAACTTAACTTTAAAGTACACCCCTCGCGGAGTACCGTGTCGGTACCCGCGACCTCCGCGGAACCGGAGAGACGGTTTTCGTCTGCCGGCAACGCGAGTCGTGAGGATCATAGTAGTAGAAAGTACTCCTCGGATTCTGTCTGTTCAACAGCCTGATTGAGGTCGTCACCGCTGTAACTTGACCGTCGACCTATATTAACTGCTACCGATTGAGACTGCATGTCTGATGGAGTGTCCGATGTTGATACCTCGCATTCGAAACTAATGGAACACCTAAATGGTCTAATTGCTTTCAACATTCCAATGAAGCGTCACAGAGAAGAGCGGCCCATCGACGGTGCCATCACGAACCTCCTCGGGCTGATCTCTTCTTGCCCTGAAGAAGACGAGGCGCGAATGAAGCCCCTACGCAGGAAACTGTCCCGATGCATCACAAGACGTCAAAGCGTCCTCGAGCGTAAAACAGTTGAGTCATCGGACCCTGCTAGATCTGAAAGGTTCAAAATGAAAGACGACCTCTTTCTTCAGAAGGTTTCCGGGTGACTGATGATCGAATGACAGCGGATCTATTTTGCGTCACGACAGGAGTGCTCCAACATGATGTTGACGTCTCGGAATTCGCTGCGGCATAGAAAATATCTGTAAAATCTGACTAAACGGCCGACGGAGAACAAGATCTGTTCACGTTGAGGCTGCATTCCCCCTAGTTACAACTCTTTCGTAGACCTACGGATTCGAACGCAGTGGAGAGTTCATCCAATCGCGTCTCACACCACCCCCGAATCATTGTCATCAGTTTGTGCGCACAGACACCCAAGAAAAAGGATTGATATGAGCCAAAAACATGTTTATTACATAATGTACATGAATCATTGGAGCGTAAAGTGGTTCCGACGCCTTCCAACATGCCTCCTCCTTCTTAAAATTTCTCTGGTTGGGTCTGGCCTCGCGTCAGAGAATTTCTGCAGCTGGAGGGGAACCCGATGTACATATCGTGAAGGGCGGGACTTAGATAGGTCTGCAACCTAGATAGGTCATAATCGGACTTCACAATAAAACGCAAATTAAAAAAAAAAGGTGATCCAGCATCTGCCTCCATTGTCTTCTGAATTCCTCAATCGCCCGAGGACAGGGCGCAGGCGGTGCGCTGAAATCCTTCAGCATTTCTTCCACCTCGCCCCACTGAATGACGTAGGTCTCTGCTCAGCAAGCGGGTCACGGGTTCATACAGTGAATCCTATGACCAAATGTTGATTTTCAGGTGGAATCGGACTGAAGGCACTTTGAACCCTGGATGCATCGTTTCCGACGCTCTTCTCGAGAGCTCCACTCAGTTTCATCCTGTAATTGATCCGTCCGGTGTCAGATGGATGTTTCCAAATCCGAGATAGACGCACATACCATGAACAGCGGTTCGAATGTGGTGCCATCGACGAACACTACTACGTTTCAGAGGACTTTAAGTCTTCAATCTATCTCTCCGAGGATCGGATACTCACTTTTCGGGTTGCGGATCGCTGTGACCAGTAGGGAACTCCGCGACTAAGAAAGAGACAGTTTCGCATAGAGTGTGGAAGCGCATACGTGCCATCCACATGCGAGCGTGTAATCTGCTCACTGAGTGCATTTTCCAGCTGTTGATGACGTTTAGGAGTCCGTGAACGTGCTTTCTTGCATCAATTCAAAACAAGGTATCCCGAGGACGCGACGAAAAACTTCTTTGAAATTGAATACGAAGCTACCCACTTTTGAAATTCCTTGAAGTTGGAGCTTCCCAAGGTTGACAAAGGCGCCAGCCGACGATTCTGAGGAATGCGGTCCCCTGGATATTCACTGAGGAAAGTATATGCTGGTCGCCACTTAAGGCGCCTAAAATCCATCTTCATCCATAACGGTTTGAATTATATTCATCCGACATCGACAGCATCGTCGTTTTACTCTCGCACCTTCGAACGGTAATCGGCCACAAACAGAAGACGGCGAACCGTTAGAGTAGAACTGCTCCTCCAATCGCGCCTCACACCAACTCCGTATCATTGTCATTAATTTGTACAAATAGACATCGAAGAAAGAGAATTGATATTAGCCAAAAACATGTTTATTACATGAAGTACGTGAATCAATGGAGCAAAAAGTGATCCCGACGCCTTCCAACATGCCTCCTCCTTCTTAAAGTTTCTCTGGTTGAGTCTGGCCTCGCGTCAGAGAATTTCTGCAGGTGATCCAGCACCTGCCTCCATTGTCTTCTGAATTCCTCAATCGCCCGAGGACAAGGCGCAGGCGGTGCGCTGAAATCCTTCAGCACTTCTTCCACCTCGCCCCACTGCTCCAAGAAGTGCTGGGACGGCGGGATTTCCCAAACCCCGGGCGATGGTATATAGGAGATTGGTGATGGTGTGGGACGATGGAAAGTCCCGGAGCGCTGTACATCTCGGCTTCTCCTTTGGAATCGGACTGAAGGCATTTTGAACTCCGGAAGGCGACTGTTGGATCTTGATTGATTTGAGAGTCGGTTGAGCCTCGCTTCTTATAGCACTCGGCGGCTGCCCCTCGCCTCTCCCCGGAGCTCCTCGCCCAGGTTCTCATTCGAGGGGCTGAAGGTTATACTCAGACCCCTACGGGATGCCTCACTGACCGAAGCCTCGGATGTGGTTGCAACATATCGACCAACGCCGCGGAGATCCGAAGAACTGGGAGTGTTCTTTGACTCGTCAGTGCGGAATTGGGAGTTGGAATCAGATTGGAAACACGTTCAACCCTCCAGGCGAAGAACACGGAACACACAAGGGTTGGGTGCGCGCGGCGTTCTGATCCTGCGGCGCAAGCCCCACGAGAATGAGAGCCGTTGGAAACGATTTCGGGGTGCGAGAAGCGGCAGGAATCGAAGCCACATCTCACGCTCTGATCTCCCTCTTGATATCCTCGTTCTCTGACCCTGAGGACGCTAACTCGCGCTCATGGCGTAGACGGATCTGAACGTTTCTGAATTACATTTCGTGGAAACGATCAGAACATCCCGCTCTGGCGATGTTTCGGGGTCGATTCGCCCGTCTCAGGCGAACCATATCCCGAGGATCGCTTAGACTCACAATTGTGTGATTCTTCACAGGGGACCATCCTGAGAATGCTAACTCTAATAAGCGAAGTTTGAGGAGGGATGCCTCGATTCTCAGCAAGTATCGGATGCCCTGCAAGCTCGAGGTAAACTCGACTCCGGAGCCCCAGAATCCGTCGGCCAGAAGTTGTGAAGCATACAGTGGCGCTCAATAAAACAGAGCCACCTCCGGAAATCGGTCGTCATCTTCCACCGTCTATAACTCGGTGAAATTCCAACCAAATCAGGTAAATAAAAAGAGCAAATTGTAGAGAAAATGATGAAGTTCGTGATGCTGATAGCATTTTTGAGGATATCTCCAGAGATGATGGGGAAACAAAGCCGAGAAGTTAATCATCTTTTCCATTACCTCTTCCTCCAAATTTCAACCAATCTTATCCATTTTTCAGCGCGTTCCGGCTCGATCTCAACAAGTTTCTTTCCCAAATTGTCTCATACCTCATGATTCTGGTCGAATTTTGAAAAATATGAAGGAATTGCAAGTTTTTTCTCGCAAGATTTCTGATGGTGCTCACAGAAATCAAATCCGATGCCGTCCAACAGAGTTTCAAGGAGGAGAGAGAAAAGGTGAGGCAATGGACAAGAAGACTAACTTCTCGGCCATTTTTCTCCATCATCTCCAGAGTAGCCTCGGAAACGCTATCAGCATCGCGAACTTCATCGTTTTCCCTACAATTTGCTTTTCTTATTTGCCTCATTCGGTTGGGATTTCACCGAGTTTCAGACGATGGAAAATGATGACCGATTTCGGGAGGTGGCTCTATTTTATTAAGCGCCACTGTATCTTGTGAAACCAAGGTGTGGTCGAGATATGAGTTCATATTCTACGTTTCAAAATACAATTAAAGGTGAAGCTTTCAGTATTTCCTTTCGTGATTCCCCATTTCCTACTGACTCTCGTACGTTCGAGAAGTGGCCGACGGCCATATCATAGAGGGCTGTATGAAGATTTGGCGAAATTCGCGACTGTCGGAAAGAACCGCGAAGGCCGACCTCAGCAAGGTCCGTCCGTACCCATGAAGGCGTGAGGCTTCTTGAATTGACCGAGAAAGATTCAGTGTTCCAGAGGTCTAACTCGAGTACTGGCTACTGGCTCTTTACAAAACGCATTCCTCATGAGGCAGGTTTTCGTGGCTAGACTTCCGATTGGTTATTTCACCTTGTCCGCCAACGAATGAGGTTTCTAGACTTATACTCTGATGCATTCTAAGTTTTTATTCACGCGTACACGATCCACGTTCGGAAATCTGACAATTAATGTGAAATGGTCTGAAGAACAAAATTATCCCTCAAACGTTGCGAGCTGGCATGTTCCGGTTTGATGGTTCCCAATCTTGAGCGGATGATCGATTCGACTCTGCCTCTGGTGGGGGACCACTCGCGATCGCCGTGAGATATTGGAGAACTAGTAGAGCACCACCTTCACGGTGCAACCTGGAGATTTCTTCAAGTCGTTGGTAAACTTTCCTGCCCGCCTCCACCACTTTGGTCATTTGTGGTGGTTGTTCCACGAGGAAACGGCTAGGCTCCAATCCAGACGTTTGCTGTCCACTCGTCGATTTTACCTTCTCTTCAGCGTCGCGATGCAGGTGCTGCGTAAACACCGGAACATCGGCATGGCGGAATGAGCCTCCGACGTCGCTGAATCGGTTCCTGAGATTTTCGCTCAATGTAGGTGCCTCAATCTCTGAAGGAAGTCCTTTGTGGAAGCCATCAGACACGGGAGACCCCATCCCGTTCTTGAGGTCCGTCGAGGTCTCCAGTAGGTGTGGTGATCGGGGAAGGTCAATAATAGCAGCGAATGAGGAGTCCACCCCAACAGAGAGCAGAAAAGCCGAATAGAGAATAATCGCAGAGGAAGACATCGTGACGACTTGGAGTGGGTGCAGTCGAAATCGGAAAACACAGTTTATATAGCTCGAGACGTGCTCTAAAAGACCAGAATTACTATGCTGGAGGAATCCTCTAAAAGGGAGGTCTAATTTCCTCTCCTCATCTCAAGGCGCACCCCACGATATTCGCACAGCTGTTCGAAAAACCATGCCTTACCAGGTACCTCGAATCAGCCGCGTAGCTAGGATAATAACATCAGTACAGTACGACTTTTTGTGGATCGCACTCTCGTGAACTAGAACGAGCTTCCAAGAAATGTTAGGCGATATCTGCAAGACTGAGGAGGGGCTCGGTACGCGACCTTCGACACGACATTTTGATGCGAAAGCGTTTCTGTCGAGAGGACAGAACAATTGTACTTCGTCATCTATGCTAAGGGTTTTTGCAACATAAGAACGACGTCAAACAGCGTCCAGGTTGAATTGATCATGCTTCGGTTTCTTTAGCAAAGCAAAGCGGTAGATACCCAGGAGATTTGATTTCCAATTCCTGTGACAGTCCCCTCCTGATAGAGGTTCGTGATCCCCTCGTGGAATTCGAAATCTCCGGGAGGAATAATGGTTTTATTCGGTCACGGAGAGGCGCCTGGCGTCAAGGAGCACCAATGGCAATTCGGTTCCGGTAGGACCCTCCCTTCGCGTAGGCATCGTTGGTTGGAGTTGATTCAACCCGTGTGTCCGAAAAAGGGGATCAATTGGCCGATTGTTTTGTGGTCACACGGCTGATCTTGTGACAAGAACTCGATGATAGCGGTACGAATCTCAAAGCCCGCCGGGATGCACGCTATGCCACGAGTACATGTATACACGTCGTCACAACATGATGTCGCAGCATGAATGCTTTGCATCGATTATAATGCCCTACTAAAAGTTATCAGAGGTAGTGTCGCCACACTACCGTTCGGGGTTCCGCGAAAGCGTCTGGGAGGAGGTCAGCCTCAAGAGTAAAACCGGAGCGTCTGAACAGATATTTGGGTGATTGGCCGGTTTCGAGCCGGCGAGAGTATGCGTTGGCGGCGGGTGGCGACATACCACATGTTTTTGTTTATGAGGTAAGCAGAAATCATTCGGGATGGAAATCCAGTAGTCGCGTGGTGAGCGGGATAGGTTGTAGGTGTAGTAATACTAGAAAACATGCGAGAGTCAAGGTTTTCCGAGCACTAGATCTTCGAATTCTTCCGCTTCGCCTTCCTCAAGCCACCATTTCTGGAGGGTGGTCTGCTCCTTTGAGGAGTTTTCATCGAGCTTATTGATCACGGTGTTCGACACCGACGAAAGAGTTCTTTTTCCTCCATATTCTCGTGTGGAAACGTTTTCAAAGGTAACGCTTGTGCCCTCTAGGCCGGTGAGTGCGTTCACGTGATCATTCCACAGCGTCAACGTCACGCTCCTCTTGGAACTGTCAACCAGAACGACGCTCTGATTGTACTGGATCGCTTCCTCAGACTTTTGATAGGAGTACGGCTTACATATCTCGTATATTATTCCGACGACGGTAACATCTTTGTAGTTAGGGATCGTTAGCAGCTCTTCGAACTTGATGGTTTTTGACGTGTGTTTCGGAAGGTGCGCGCCGTCAATCTCGAAGAGTCTTGAGATCTGCATACGGGAAAATTCGGTGATAATAACTGAAAGGACTCATGAATCTGTCGGTCCGAATATTGGCGCTGGTGCGATGGCGATCTTACCGCAGTGATATGTAAATCGCAGACATGTTCCGTTTTCTTGTACTTTAGGGCGGCAGGCTTCGGTGTTGCATTCACGACTCTTATGACACTTCCCGATCTGAATGATGTCGAACCATTGCTCGGCTTGCTCGTCCCCTACGAGGACCCCGATTTCAGATGATTCGTCGTAGATAACGAATGTGAAGAGTTTGCCTTTGGTCCCTTGGTCGTTCGTCCAGCTCTTGAGATCAGTTTTCGTACGAATGCGACCCTCCACTGCGCCTCCACGACAGGTTTTTGAGATGTCCTTTATGAGTCGACGGCGTTTCGCTGAAGATACTGCGTCAATGGAATCTGCGGAAGGAGAGAAATCCCTGGTATCAACTCGAGGGATATCGGTCCGGAATCGGGAATCGGGAATCGGTTGTCGTTTAATATACGCGTACGGCGATTGGCTTTCGTCGATCCGTTTCTGGTCTCCATGCTCCGTTTCTTTCTCGACGCTTGTAGATTTCAGCGAAATGTTGAGATGCTGCGATAAAGTTTGCTTTCCACCGTGGATCGTTGTTTGACGCTGTTAGTGAAACAACGGACTGGTGCCAGGGGATGGAGTCTCTTATATGGAGATCGAAACTGCGGTTTGTGTTCCGGTTGAAATTCAATGAAGGTTGCTTAGTTTGGGTTTTTGATGAATATCCTTGTTCGATGACAATGATATCTCTATGTTCTATACAGGGGTATACTCCGTGATTATGAAATCGATATTCATGAAATTTTTCATCGGCGACGTCACGTGATGTCAGGTGAGGTGGCGGGAATGGACAGAGGTTGTCGTTGTCGTCACCTTCACAGCAGTAATTTGCGTATCTCTGTCGATATCGGGTTGACGTGTCTTGTACATTTTACCTACTACGGATGTGGTTTCCGTTGTTCTCCTGTTAAGATACTCCTTTTATCTGGGAGACGGCCCAGACGTCTCGATTTTCTTCCCGACGATCCGTTGATTCACCGGCCAAATGACACGTCAGTCACTCAGTGTGGAAGTTCCTTCAATGTGCGTTTTTCATCTTGGTTCACGAACTTTTCGGAGATCGTGATGATAAGTTTCAAAAGGGATGGTAGCGTTTGTTGAGGAGAATCGAAGGGTTTTATTGATGAGCCGAGAAATACTGTCGTTATGGATTAAGCTCGTGGGTTTATTCAGCTTCTGTTGGCCTCTCAGCCCGTACGCTCTCTTCAGCCTTTATATCATACAGGTCTTCCATCGTTACCAAGGTTGTGGTCGTAGAACTTCAATGGTTCGGGCTCTGACTCATCGGTTGTGCTTTAAGGAACAAGGAAGAAGAGCGTGGAAGGTCGCAAATGTGTGACAAGTAGTTTGATGGTGAATTCCGAGGTGTTCTGTGAATGGCGTAGGAGAGATTCCAGAATTTGACTTGCCTTGAGACTATTTGATATCTTGGGAGATGGGGGCTCCTCCGCCATCCTTTTTGGTCGTTCTGCGCTTTGCGCGTCGGCATCACAACCGCGAATTTGAGTTTTTTTTAGCTCGGATTTCTTCATTTCATTGATAGTAATTTTTTTCTCCAAAGATTGTGTTGTTTTTCTCTTGTTCATCTGTATTCCTCACCGTTTCTCTACAATTAGAAACCGCTGGTCCCTCACTGATTGCCCACCAGTCACGAGTTATTCACTACTATTTTGTTGAAAACTGGACAGTGATGGGAGAAGTAACATACGTAGCTCTTACAGCTCAAATTTAGAGCCCTGGAGAATGTCAGGTCGATACAAGTACCACTGAGGGTTGTTTTCTCGTGCACGTTAGTAATGAGGCCAAGCCCGAAGTTCTGCTGCAGGAAATCCTCGAGCTTGGGACGATCTGTTTCGTTTATGTTGAAGTCTCCCATTATTACTATCGGGGTGTGAAGATCTCCGCCCGGGACGGTTCGACCATAGGGAGACAAGAAGTATTCCAAGAATCGTTCTAGATCTTTATATTTTGTTTTCTGGTGTACGTAAACCGTCATAAGAATGAAACTATGTTGGTGGGTCAAATGTACCACGGTGGCAGTCAGATCTCCCACGTGATCGCCCGCTGTGAACGGCGCGCTATCAGTGGGAAGTGGGAGTTCGATATTCGGAGTTGTCTGATTAGAGAGGTTTTCTCGCTTGTAGATAACGACGCCACCTGAACGCTTTTCACATGATTGGTTCCGATCAAGTTGAAATCCGTTTAGAGCAATGGGTAACGAAGAAGCATGCATCCAAGTTCCGTCAAGACTAGGAAGTCTGCTTGAGATAGGAGTGGGTCTGTGGTAATATCTTCCGCGTGTGAGGCTAAGCTCTGGACGTTCAAATTCACGATTACCAAACTGTTTCCCCTCCCCGTGTTGATGAAGTCTCGAAGTTCCGTTGTGATTGTCGGAAGCCGATGCAGTGCCAATCGTTCGTATTCGTTCCGGACGGCGCGCATCATCGGATTCATTGATTTTTCGCCATGGTAGAACGTAGCGTCATCTGTGGCGTTCGTGAGAAATGGACCCTCCAAACTTGTTACTCTACTCAGGGCGACGTAAACCAGCTGATGTTTATGACTTTTGTGGTAGTCATAGACAATCTGATCGAATGTGCCTCCTTGCGATTTATGGATCGTCAATGCGCATGCGGATAACAGGGGAAATTGGATTCGGTGACATTTGATCCTAGAATCAACTTTGATGTTTGCCGATCGGAGCTCAATTGGCACCCAGCGATCGCTGAGAGTTCCTGGCTTACAGCGTACATGAGCTCGGTATTTAATTCGTCTCAGGCGACCTATGTAGTCGTTGTCAAAATCTAACCACACTCGCTTGGAGATATTGTCATTTGATTGCGACGGGCAGGATTCAACGTACCGTAATTTTCCTATGGCGCCGTTTACCAAACCGTCCTCCACGTCCACGTTCAATGTTAACATGTACTGGTAACCTTCAGTTTATGTTATACTGTAAGGTAGGTTACCCGAGTCTTGGTATTTCATACCATGGACAATCCTTATTGCTTCTCGCCTCCGTTCTTCCGTTGTGTATCCCGTATATGAGTCCACTGCGACGTTGACTTCTGTGGTCGGAGTAATCGGGATTATACTTTCATTATAGGCCTCGACATCCTTATTGTTGAAAAATAGTCGAATCACCTCGGTTCCCAAGTTTTCTTTGCACCACTGGCGGGAACGGAAACGTGATTGAATCATGTCTGTTTCAACCTCGTCTAATTTTTCCCCACTGCCAATTTTGGTGAGAAAAGTTACATCATTTTGGCGCATCACTCTTACTAAAGGGTAATAATCCAAGGATTGCCATAGGACAGCTCGACCGCCGTGAGATTGCTGTGTCGCGCAGTAGACGGGTGTTGCGTTAATGGGTGGGAGTTGTTTCAAATCGCCGCATGCGAACAAGTCTAGCCCCCCGAAGTTACTCCCGTACTCTGCCGTTATGGCTTGTAGTCTCGAATTGACCGCGTGAGACAAATGTGAACTGCACATGCTTATCTCATCGATGATCACACATTTCACATTACGTGCTAGATGTCTGTATATTTGTAGCAGGTCACTTGATAATTGACAGGTTTGTTTTGATATGGTGAGACGGAACGCGGCGTGCACAGTCACTCCATTTATTCCAACAGCAGCTTTGCCCGTTGTTGCGGTGGCTATGTAAGCGTTATTCATGGAATTATGTTGCTCGGCGTACCTATTGTATGTCTCCATCAAAATTTTCAGAAGGAAGGTTTTCCCGCAACCTGCGGGACCCCTTAAGAAAATCTGGATCGGTTTCCGGCTCGTTTCGCGCAGACGATGTATGACTTCGAGAACTAGCTCCCGTTGCTCTACGTTTGTTTTTCTTAACAGCGCGCAGTAATCCGCTTTACTCAGAACATTTTCTCTGGCTCGTATGGCACTTATAGATATTACGTTCCCGTATGCCTCTAGATCAACATTGCTCGGTTCCATGATGGAAGTCGAGTTGGGGTTCTCGTGCTCAGTGGTTGTTGCATCTAGGGTTTGCTCCATGGATGATTCGAGCTCCCTCAGAACGGCATCCATGTTGATATCGGCTTCGAATTCCTTACGATTCTCGAGTATCACAGCTTTGTTCTCTTCGAAAATCTGGAGGTACTTTTCACGGTCAATGATCTCTTGAAGTTCATTACGGAAGGGCCAGTACAATGTTACCCATTCGCGTATTTGATCCAACGGATTATTCTTGTCATTATTACGATATCTTAAGATTTTGCAAATCTTACGCCGCTTCTGCGAATTCCCTTGGGGCTCATCTTCATCATCGTCCATATCCTCCCGGAGATCCGCGTCACCATTTCCGTCTTCGTTGACCATCATCCTTGTTGGTCCGTACCAAGCCGAAAACTGAGCTAAATTGAGTTCTGCCAAGGAGGGGTGACGTTCCTCATATTTCTGTATCTTTGATTTGGTCCATATGTCAGTGCTGTTACCCTGCAAATTTTCTCTGATCATCGTAGATTTTCGTTTCCGAGATTTGTATCGTTCATGCGGTCGCATGGTTGGGATAATGGCTATCGTCCGGCATGCCCAGCTCATCGGTTGACGCAACAGAAACCACGCTGCTTCTTGGGCCGACATCTCAACGTTGTTGAGAATTTTTGTCCCCAGTTTGGCCATGAGCTGCGCTTGATCAAATTCTGGATTGGCTTCATGAATTTTTGTGAGTTCCCGGTGCAAGTTACTTATTCCTCGACCTGATTTATTGACGTATTCGACAACATACGCAGCACAAGAGTATGGATCAAGTATCAGTTGCAGGTCCATATTGGAGTTAAGGACAGATGCTATCCACGGATTGAATGTATTCACTCTCATCCGGGTCATGTCTCTCCTGAACAATATTGTCGGTCGTTTGATCGGATTAGATTCATGTACTGACCGTGATTACAACCAATGTCGCGCAGAAAATCTTGAATGGAGTCGTATATCCCCTCTTCCAATTTCATTTTGACCTCGTCCGCTTTTTTCTTCAACAATTCTCGTCTCTGATCATCTTTACTTAGCGGTAGAAGTACTCTTGTACTGAACATGGGCCAAAAAGGTATATTGAAGCGACAATGCTTCTCGCCCCTCTTCGTACAGGTGAATGTATGCGCATGGGTCTTATTTTGGATCATGCTTTGCTCAATTAAGTCGTTCTCATCTACACTACATGAATCAGTTAACTTCTGTATCGTTTCTGGCATGTCCTCAGAAAGATCCTCCCTCGGAGAATTCTCTAACCACAGGAGTATGTATATGGGCATGAGCGCTGCCTCTTTGCTGGAATTCTATCCTCACGAAATAGTCCACAACACGGTATTTTCCAAAAGGATTATGAGATTTTCTCGTGGAGAGCAATGATATTATAGTTAGCACCAACTTACGGAAATAGATAGCACAAATTACGGGGTCCTCTGCCACCAAGTATGCCCTCTTGAAGCGATCTAGTTTCTCGAAGTTTTCATTCTCTGGAATATCGGTACCGAGGGATTTATATTCGTCAGAAAGTCGGTGTAAGATACGAAGGAGATGTGGCCAATTCACTTCATTCGCGCTAAGGGTCAAGAACGCAGTGGGCTTTCCCAGTTGGCGGATCATCGCAAATAGATCTTTTTTTCGATCCAACCAGTACTGAACCGAATTCGGAATCGTTTTCAAAAATGCCTGATTGGTGTCAATCAATTGCTCGACGAATTCGCGGTTTTCAATCATCTCTCGAGTGATATTATCTGTCGTTCGCAAACACCGGTACATATTCTGTATGCCATCACGCACTTTGAACCTCAGTATATTCATGGCCATATAGAGGACATGTTTTGGCGTTACACCGCGACGATCACTCCTCCTGATTTCGGAAAGGCACATCGTGTACGCGGTGGCCCGCACGGAACTTGTATCATTTGTTCGTATCACGCGCGGGACGCCGAAGTATATATCTGGAAATGATAGTTCCTCGGCAAATTCATCGAAAATGAGACTCTCCGGTGCGGAATGTTGACCAGGGGCTATATCTAGAGAATGTTCTTCATTCCACATCAGCGTCTGTTGCATGGAATGAATGATCTCAGACTGCGGTTCGCCGCGTACATCCAAAGGTTCTATACCATCCTCTGGTGGAACTTGTGCATTGGCATCGGAATTCGAGTCATTGAAAACTGACCAATCGACGGTAATCATCGTCTAGAGAGCGGGGTAAACACTTTACCATCGTGTCAACTTCGACGGGAACATTTATGACCTGACCCACGATACCGTAGGAGCCAACACGACTTAACCTCTGAATCCGCATGAAAGGAATTCGTGGGGAGATGAGTCGTTCAGTGAGGGGATCCAGTTTCGGTAGTTCAGGGGGTTTCGGGGGATATTTATAACCGTTGGTCCTACTCATCGATGGGATTTTGTTGCACCGAACAGTTTTAAAACAATTACTACACAGGTTAAACATTGAAGTATCTTCATCTGCAAAATGCTCCCTCAAGAAGTTAGCTATCTGAACGTTCGCCGGTTTCAAATCACGCCGGAACCAAACACGATCGCAAACGTGACATTTGTGTCCGAAGTCATTCTCTGTGAACATCTTATTGAACTCCTGTGTTGCGCGAGGCCATGATCGTACATAGCGAGCGTCTCGTGAAACTTCGTAGATACCGTTCAATGTATCGACCGATACCGACGGACAAATGATTTGGAAAATACCTGCTTGGTCAGATGAACTGGTTGATGGGAAATCTATGGGAGTGGAGAAAACATTCCGTCGGCGCTCCCGAGTAGCTTGGACATTCTCGGTCGCTGTTCTAGGCCGTTTCGCGGGCTTCTGTGCGTTCTCAGCTGCTCTGCGCTTCCTCCGCTCTATACTTCGAGGCTTCGGAAGCACCATGCTCGCCGATCGTAAGCGCCTGATATGATTGGAATGGAACCAAACAATCACAAATTCGTTGTTCTGGCCAAGCTCCATGTTATTGTGATTGGAGTTCTATTTTCAAGTCACTATCTGCTGATTTCATCTCTACTTTGTGATGAGTGGAATTACGGCCTAAATACCTGCAATTCGATAGAAATCGGGAACACAATACCCGTCATGCCGTCGGTGCTCGATTTTTCTTGTATACCGCCGAAATTCGGTGAGTTTCCGGGGAATTGCTCAACAATGACACGATCTACCTCTGGACTGTGGAAAACCCCAACTCGAGGTCGCAGCGATACACAATCACCACAAAACGCGCGTCCTCTTCTACTCCTACTAACCGGGAGAGAGGGTTATTTATGCAGATTTCCCAAAAATCACGGGGGGTGCACGAATTTCGGTCTTAAATACATTTCTCGACATCTGAACAACACGAGAAACGGAAGAGACCTTCATTGGGGAATATGAAACCTGCCGAGAACGGTGGCTCGCATCTCGGTTCAATCTCCACGAAGTTTGACGGCGATACTTTGTTACAAAAATCCTTAGCATAAATGACGAAGTACGATCATTCTGGCCCTCAACAGAGACGCTTTCGCGTCAAAAAAAAAAAAGATCATGAACCACCCAAGCCGACAGCTAGGTTAGGGTAAACCGGGGTCGTAGATCACGAATCAGTACACCATTTTTCTCCATCAGCTCTAGTTTTTCCTGTACAACGATTTTTCCATTTTTAGTGAAATTTTGACTTCGTTATTTTTTTTCTCCGCTCTTAAGGGAGCCAGGTCCATGAAATTTTGGCAGATTTCCGACAGATGAATATAGAGACTCCTTCTCAAAACACGATAAGTCACCTACGCTCGGACAACCAAGGTGTTCTCCAAAATCTAGCCTAGGCTGATTGTGGCGTCATTGTGAGACACATTCATCTGGCTACATGATTACAACAGGATTAACATTCAATGTGTAGCCTTGGCTACAATTTTCGGCACTATTGAGTCTATAAACCCATGGTGAAATTGTAATAGCTCATCGTTATTCGCTCCAGTGGATCATAGAATACACTTGGTTTTTATCGCTGAACCCATTCGGTGTTCCACGTATTCTCCGTGAATCCTCTATTGTGAGGGAAGACTCCTTGCTTTGTTGAGCTTGCTTTCACGTTTGAGGATTTTGTCCTCTAGCCGCTAGTCTATTGCCCAGGTTGACTATCTCCTGATATTGAAACGAATTGACTGACTATAAAATGTATTACACCCGCTACACAGAGGATACGATCAAGGAATATCCGATTCTCTGGTAATCCGAGCAGAATTTCTACCTCACCGCAGGTCTTATCGCGGGAGGGATGGCTGAAACAGGTTTGCCTCGACCTAGAGCCTTGTCCAGCACCTTCACAAAACCGCTTCTCCATTGTGGCCGATGATTTTTTTGTCTCTGCCACTGATATCTTTCTTGCAAATCACTGTGAAGTAATTTTCTACTGTTTCTTCCCGCCTCGGAAAGGTTCCGTGTCTCGCTTTCGCCTCCGACGGGCTCCGCTAAACGCGATCTCCTAGCAACCAAGCCAGCCGTCGAGCCGCTAACCTTGCGGGTAACGGTCCCTTTAAAAATCCATCCATTCATGCATTCGGGGATGAGTCTGCGTATACCCCTGCGCGGGTCTAGGCCAGAGGGTCCAAAACAATGTCCGACCATGCTAGAGGAGGATGACGCCAGCGCGCCAAATTCGAGCCGTGTAGGGTGCTGCCAATGATGCGCTGTGCCAACAGGCAATGGAATCAATGTCAACATACAAAGGCCTCTGAACATAGATAGATAGGAAGAACACATATTAGTGGAAACTGGATACTTGATAATCATGCGATACATGCGAGAAGTTTCTTGCTGTGAAGAGCAGAGAAGTGAGAGGTCGGGTTGCGAAGATGCTCTTGCGGGTCAATTCGTGATTTTCCCAGTGCTCACTAGCTAACAACTCCTTGTAGTTCATGCACAGGCACAGACACTCTCAAACCGGACTTTCCGTAAGACACGTACGAGTTTTAGTAGAACAGTGGTGTTTATTGAAGAGGGTATAGCTTATATAGGGGCTCTATGAGAAAGGGTTACAGTATGCCTAGCTTCTACCTAGAGCAACCGTTCTGATGAGCTTATGTGGTTATACTAGACCCCTAGTGGGTGTTTGATGAATACCTGTAATTAGTGAGGGTCGAGTTCTGCATTCGAATACCTCTATGGTTTGGCTAGGGGTGAACTCTTGTTTTCGTTTAGACTCCAAGTTTCAACGATCTGTTCGACTGTCAGAAATCTCTACGATTTTCTGCGTCTCAACACGCCCCCTGATCGTGGAAACTCTGGAGTGTTGAAATGAACTTCTCGAAGTACCTATTCGTTATGACAATTCCTTGTTTCGTTTGATTCGTCCAATTGAAGTGTTCCGCTCGTCCTGTTTGATCTGTTCGGTTTCTTTGTGTTGAAATTCTGATTGACATCTTCGTTGATTGCTGATGGATTTGATTTGTCTGCAGAGATTGGTTCGCTTTTCTAGTGGGTCTCCTATGAGTTTGTTGTCGAACTTCGCGCCTTTGATGATGCGACATGCACACGTGGTGCTGGTGTCTTATGTCATGTTTGTCGTTTCTTCGAGGCAGCGCGAGCTCGGTGCAGTCTCAAGCCGCTAAAAGACTGTTTCATCTCTCTCCCCCTGCGCCGAGGTTGCGGCGGCTGAGAAATTTATCCAATGAAATTTTGAGATTGGTATTTGGAGGGGAAGGGAGTGAGGACCCTTTTTGGTTGGCCCGTGTCGACCTTCCCGAGACAGAACCCGTAGTTGAGGAATCTCCGTGTGCACAACAAGTGTCCGAGGAAGCCGCCGAGCTCTCCAATCCTGGCGAAGGAATCGGGAGTCTTTGCAGTCGCCGCTCAGTGCGCGTGCAGCAGAATGCACACCGAAGGGACCTGGGGTTCCTTGTGAGTCCCGAAGCGAAGGAGCTGGGAAAACCATTCCGGAAAGTCGGGCAGTCGGACAAATTACAGAAAAATTTCTTCGGACCATTCAAAATCAGCGATCAAAAAGGACCGGAGACTTTCGAAATTACCATCGAGCCCGGAGCAGATCTAGCCAGGTCCGGCACAAAACCGCAGGTCGTCCATTCGTCCAGGCTGAAACGGTTCATCGAAGGAGAATCGATCCGGCATGATCCAGCCGACGACACGATCCAGCATGATCCAACAGAGGAGACGCTCCAGGATGATCCGGCGGAAGAAACGAACCAGCTCGACCCAGCCGAGGAAGCTAGCCAGCATGACCCAGCCGACGAGACGAACCAGCACATCACAACCGACGAGCTACCACCAAACCCAACGGAACCTAGATACCCAACTAGAAATCGAAGACGACCGGAGTATCTTAATGAGTTCATAGGTTAGATAGTAGAACCGGGTCGGTTCTTTTCTAGGTGGGGGGTCGTGTGGGAATGTAACTAGTGGTTGTAGAGATCTCGCAGATGTTTCCAATTAGTGAATGTTGTTTCAACCGAACCCGACACCGATCTAGCTGAAACATCCCAGCTCACATTCGGCTCCAATTAATTCAATTGTATCCAAGGCGCGGGAGCTTTCAAAGGAAACCGCGCTGAGAAAGTTCTGAAAGACTCTCCAATCGGGAGAGGAGGAAAATCAAAAGACATAGCTGGAAGTTGAGATGTACATTCACTCTGGTTTCTATTCATCGAGCTATCGGTCGCAGCTTGCTGCGATACCCGTTATTCTCGTTATTCTCAACCTTACGGTCACAGCTGGTCCGAACAAAATGCAAACGGTATTCCGAGTGAAACGTCGTTTGGACGAGAAGCAGCTGAGCGGCCTGAAAGTCGCCAAACGTCGACGGCTTGAGGGCGAGGTTCCTGTGATTCTGACTTTCGCCGGCACGACGCCCGGTGACGACCCGAAAAATGTCTTGTCCGTCATCAGGTGTCATCAGGAAAGTGACAAGCCTGCACCCATGAACATAGGTGATTTTGATGGAAAAGTAAATTGCGAAAATACCCCAGCTGGGAACATAGCTGACAGCGAGGAGGAAGCATCGTTCGCTCTCACAGAAGTTGATGAGCTCTTCAAAATTTATGATGCTTACCAGAAGAACATCATTGATCCAGCAAAGGCTTCGGAGAGATCAGACTTGGGAGCAGATTCTGACAAATTGGAAGAAGGGAATTCCGACTTCGTTTACGATATATATTACCTGAGACAACGACCTGAGAGTGACTCGATGTGCACCGATTTCAACGAAGAAAAATTCACGCTGGAGCAATGGAGTCCGGAGAACGGCGAGCTCGTCGATGATGAAGAAGAAGAAGGGACCGAGGCTTATGAAGATGAGGACAGCAATGCCGAGGACAATCCACAGAACGATTATCCGGACGAGGAAGATTGGTATTCCGATAACGGAGGAGAAATTCCCCATCTGCTCGACGATGACGATTCTTATACCTACGAGAGCAATAAGTATTCGTCTTCGCTCGAACAACGGATGCAAGAACTGAATTTCTTCGGAAGGGAAGACAGTGATGATTAAGGCCGCCAGAAATATGCAAATGCATATTTTAGTGCATATGCGCATATTTGGGGGTTAATTTTTGTTTATATGCATATGTGAAATGATCGCGCTCAAGTCGATTTCGACTGGATTGAAGACCTGAATTCGACAATATCGCTTTGCCTTGGGAAGAATCGCAACCGCGAGTGATCGCCACATGCAAGTCTTTGATTGAGCCGATGACCCGGAATCCTTAAGGCTTTCTTTTGCTGTCGCTTGCAACCAATGCACATGAATTTAGGAATAAACTGTGTGAAACGGGGGATTCTGACGGAAAATAATAGTTCATGTCGAATAAAGTGTCTCTTGGGCATTTTTCGACTCTTGCATGCATATTTCTCGAAATATCGTGCATATTTCGAGTTTTTTAGTGCATATTTTTGGCGGCCCTAGTGATGATTGATCTGAATTTCTCAACCCACCCTTGAGATGTACATAAACGCTCGTGCATGTTCATCGAGCTATCGGTCGCAGCTTGCTGCGCTACCCGGTGACTCGGAATAAAGAGTAGTTCCCAAGGGATCTTTCACTCGTTATTCTCAACCTTACAAATGGTGGAGATCAGTGATCCTTCCCCGCATCTCAAAATGCAGTGAACCCCCCCAGAGGAAAAACGCGCGCGGCGCGAAGCCGAGAAGATGCCAAGCTCCAGCAGGAATCTGGATCCAGCACACAGCGCCGGCGATGGCAACCCGGAGTTGCCCGGCCCTCCCAGATCCAGCACTCAACCTCACGATCCAGCACCAACACCGAAAGATCCAGCAGTTCCAGCGAAGGCGGAATCGTTCAATCGTGCACCGGAAACCGAAGGTGAGCCCTCGCAAGGCCCATCGGCCGAAGCACGTGCAACCTACCCGGCCGGTGCGAGCCAATCTGGCTACAACGCACAAGCCCAGCAGTTCCAGCAGCAATACTACGCTCCCGCAGCAAGACCACCAGTTCCCGCAATTGAACCTCCAGCGCCAGCTAACCCATCCGCTCCAGCCAGACAATATTCCATGCCTAACGCCATCGATTCCGCCGGTATGCCGAATGAAGAGCTCCTAACACTATGATCGTAAGTTCAGCTCCAGCTCCGAGCACCAATCGAAAGAAAGAAGCTCGACTGCCCGGATTTCAACAGCCCGAGCACTGCCGACGCAGCCGCGTAGCTCAGATCCTTCAACGAGAGCGCGCGATCCGGCAGTTGGAGTCGCTACTGAAGGAAGAATCCCCACGATACCTGCCCCACTACGAGAGAGTGCTCCAGCTTTGCCAAGACTACGATCCAGCCGAGGAAACGACCCAGCAAACCATCACCGACGAGGCGCGTACTATCCCGCGTGAAGCGCGAAACGCGAGCTCTCAAGCGTGGGCAACCCAAGAGGAGAAGGAAAAAACCGAACCCAACGGAGCAAAGATACCCGAGTAGAAATCGAAGTTGGATAGCAGAACCGGGTCGGTTCTTTTCTAGGTGGGGGTCGTGTGGGAATGTAACTAGTAGTTGAAGGGATCTCGCAGATGCCGCCAATTAGTGAATGTTGTTTCAACCGAACCCGACACCGATCTAACTGAAACACCTCAGCTTACATTCGGCTCCAATTAATTCGAGTGTATCAAAGAGTTTACCGACGAGATAGCCGAGTGGTCTAAGCGGTCTGCACGCCAAGTGCAGATTTGCTTGTGGTACCACATGCCATGTTGACGTTCTCTCGAGCGGCAGGTCGTTGGTTCGAATCTCGTTCTCTGGTACCAGAAGGCCGACTTCTTCAGAGATGGTTTCCACTCTGTAAGGCGAATGTCGAAGAAGTTTCGCAGGCCTCTGGTACCAGAGGCCTACCGACCCCCGGTACCTAACCTCTGCAACACAGGCGCTGAGCGCCTCTAGTAGAGGGCCGGGGCGAGGGACAGAGCAAAAAAAAAAAAGCCGGAAGTTGAGATGTACATCGACTCTGGTTTCTATTCATCGAGCTATCGGTCGCAGCTTGCTGCGCTATCCGGTGACTCGGAATAAAAGAGTAGTTGAAGGGATCTTTCACTCGTTATTCTCAACCTTACAAGTGGAAAAATTGAGACTTTCACTAAACTTGCTCTCATAAGCCTTCCTGATGAGACAGAAACAAAAATGAACCGTGAAATTGTAACCAAAAGAACCAGCTTCCAGACAAATAAAAAAAATTTGAAAATCGGATGTGAATTCGAGGAGTTATGACCAAAATAAGATGACAGAAAAAAATTCCCTACTAAATTTGACCACCCTGTATATCCAATCTTTTCTGGGAACTAATAACTCATCGATCATAGACCAGCAAAATCTGAAGGCCTGATTGAAAATTCGATGAATATAATTATAAAGTAGAACCTTGATTATATCACCCTCGATTATGACTAGGGTGCGAATGTTCATGCAGACTGCAGATTTCGCATAAAATCGCATATTTCTGGGGATTTCGGCCCCAAACGCATACTTCGGGCTACGGAGAATAATTTCGCATATACTCTATTACTCGAATTCCGGTAGCTGACGGTGAGACAGTCTCTGTGTAACGATCATTTTTCCGCTAAACTCGAAACACAGCTCCGGCAGGATCGTCGGAACATTTCGTTGGGTGCAGCAAGAAGGCGGAAACGTTGATTTCCGAATTTCCGAGATTCTGGGCACCAACGACTGGTTGCAGACTTCAGCCTGCTCTACCACGGGTCCAAGCTGAGCGCAGTCTCTTGAAGCTATCCTCCAGAGAGGAGCCGAGCACTCGCGCAGCAATAGCATCCATACGGTGGTTGTCAGATTTCCGGACAAGGAACAGAGACACTCACAGCCCCCGACGACGAATCCGGAGAACCCTATTACCCGTCCTGCTGACGGCTTATGTTGCAATTCATTGAATTTATCAAGGAGTCACGTTTGCTGGACTCGTCTCGGGCTTCGCGAAATGGTTTTGCGTTCAGGATCGCCCATGTCGCGGGAATATCTCAAGGGTATGAAAACATCGTTTGACAAGGGTTACATGAGGATAGTCTCAAACGAATGAAGTCGGTCGACGTTGAAAGCAGCCATGATACAACTTGGAAAGGCTCTTTTGACGTACTGCGACCAGTGATGATAACGTTCTCGTTTCAAAATCTCAATGAATCGTGAACGCATATATTCAACATTATCGATACATATTCCGCTTGTTTTAGGTGCATATTTACATGCATATTTTGGACCTTTTCACTGCATGAACATTCGCACACTGATTATGACACAGCTCGTACATTTTGCTCTGAAGTTTATCACCCCTCATAATCCCCTATCATCCCTCACGACCAACTTTGCGACCCTCTGCGCGGCTCTCTCGATCATATCGCCCTCGACATCAATTAGATGATATAATCGAGGTTTAACAATATCATTAACCAACCCGGATTCGCTCGCAGAGAAACTCATCGAATATCACCGCCGATTGGACAAATGCATTGAAAGGATCGAGCCAGAAAAGTTTTACATGGTGGACGACGTAATCGAAAAATCTGGAGACGCTCATTTTGGTGTCTCCCAGTGTATGCTGACCGTGCCGCGTCCTTTAACACGAACCAGAGACGGCGTCCTCCAATTCAAAGGTAACCGGTGTGCGCTATCTTTTTTTTTAAATAACAACCCCGTTTATTTTGCATCTTCGTTTTTTTGCAGCCTCCTTGAACCTGTTGGGATATTTCCCAGTGGCGAAGATCCGAGAACAGAGATGCTGAATGACAGGGACAAAGAAAGTTTTGTTTGATTTGAGCGTCATGTTCGTAACGCCGTCTCTGCCCGGAGTCTTTCCATTACTCTGACCATCAATGATTTTCTCAATACAGAGATGGGTTGGGGCTAAAAATTCCCGAAGTGTACTCTCAACAGTGATTGATGGATGTTCACAGGGCTCATTAACCGGTCCGATTTCCTCAGCAACTCTAAGTCCGGTCTCCGCGAAGAATTTGTTGGCCGTGTTTAAGTTGACAACATTCCCCTTCTCCTTGAGATATGAAGGGTACACCTTCCTTTGAGTTTTAGCCCTTAGGTAGTGATTTATAATACGCCACCATTTTTTCACCAGCCTTCTCGTGGAAACAACTACGCTCCCAAACTCCGGACAAAACCAACTCAGGAGTTTTTCCTGATCGGGGGTTTCTGTATAGCCAGTATAGGCCGCGCCGTTGATCTTCTCATTAAGCTGTTGCAAGACGGAAACGGAATCAGGCCTCAGCTTCGCAGCTTGTCGCTGCGCGGTGCGCACTTGACTCGTCGGGAGAATTTCGCGAGCCACGTCGAGAGGGAGATTGCGCCGAGTCGCCAGGACTATGTCGGTGGGATTCGCACGAGGCTGGGCTCGCATATTGTTGATCCATTCTCTGCGGGCTTGGCGAACTCGCACGCTCTCACCGCCGAATTCGGGCAGGTGACAGTGCTGCCCACTTACTCGAGCGATCGTCCCATCTAATTGGATCTTTGCGGTCACCGGACACAATATCGGCCTGAAAATAGACGAATCATCAACAGAGTGTTTGGAAGTCGACGTTCGGGGATCCGCCTGCAGTCATTTCTCAATCTGCTTTGGGGTCACATTTCGTAGACCAAGCCTCCAATTCCTCCTGAATGAGTTATAGTACAGCTTTACTGAAGCAGGAATGTTGATCAATCGATTCGGCTCGGAAAAGGCCCTACGAGGCTTCGGTTTTCGTCCATCCCGATAAATTAGGCGGCGTTTCTACTTCAAAGGCAGAAACGTTCAGAATGTTCGTTCAAGAGCTTGAAGCCTTATGAACACAATGGAATCACAACGGGGTTTGTCAGTGTGACGCAGTACAGGTAGGCAAATGGCACGAAGACCTCTGTGTTCTCAACAACTGAAAGCTCAAGTACTCACGCTCGGGAAAATTTACACTTCAAGTTTATGAAGTTCCCACACTTAGTCCTTTTCGCAACCTTGAAAAAGAAATTGCCGCTTCCTTCGGCTCCTTCCGTGACATATTCACCGTTCTCATCGGTCCAAACGTTTTTGTCCACATGTGCTCCGGCCGTTAGGATGAATCGCCCACCGCTTCGGTCCATTCTCAGAGGACTCACGAAGACCAGCAATTCCACGGGAAAGGCATCAGAATCACAATGAACTAGGTATGGTTCAGGGGAATCGAAGAATCACTCATTTCTTCCGCATCGAAGTGGAAGAAGAAAAAGTCCGCTCAATCGACGGTTGAGAGTTTGCGCCCTTTTGCATCCGCCGAAGATCGTCTGTTCCCTGTGTCGTTAGAGCCAGCCGGCCGGATGGCCGAAGGGTCAGCGCGCTTGCGGAAACCATGAGAATAGCGACAAAACTAACGGCTTCTTGGAATTTCGGAGCGGACATCGATAGCTTGAGGCTCAGTTATTGCACCGACATAAATGTCGATTTCTCACGAATGGGTCTAGTCACGGTCAGGTAAAATGGAAATTTACCGAACATCAAATTAACCAGTAGATGGCTACCTCGGGAAGCACAATCGATAAAAATCGAACCGGCCTGCGAATTCTCAATGAAATGCCCAACCTCTCCTTACCAAAGTAATCGGAATATGATGAGCTTGCCTTGACCAAAAGCAAGTCCTTCGAGATGCTGACTGGGAGATCGGATTATTGAAGGATGTAAAATGACTGGAACCACCATCTTCTGTCGATCAGTTGCATGACGCGCGATGGATACAAAGTCGTAATCGACAATGAGGATCTGCAGATCATCAGAGGAAATGCAAGTGTGAGGCTAGCAATGAGCGAAGGGTACCAACCAGATCTGGCGCGGAAGAAGTTTTCGGTTCCAACAAAAGTAAGCATGATTGTATGTTCTGACGAGAACATCTGGAGAGTTTCCAACCTATCTAAGGAAAGAAAACCCGATACGCTCCGATCCCGGATGCGCGGAACGAACCCACCCCTCCCCTCCCCTCCCCTCGGCCTCGCGGTCGATTCCAGTCGGCCGCGGGCCGACTGCTCTTTTAGATATCGCGCTCACCGCTGCTGCGGCTCTCAAATCGATCAGATATCGGTTGGTGAGGGTTCTCAAACTGAGCTTCCTTCCAAGTGTCATTCCTAGAGACCTGATCCGTGACACGTTTTGTATTAAATAGCAGGTTCATCTAGGTCACTCGTCGGAAAGTGCGTGGTGTGTTTTGATGCGGCTTCGTCTTTGTATTCTGTGTATTATCTTCAGAATACTCCCGCGGGCCGAACGCGATCCATACGCGAACCACCACCTTCGCATCCTTGCTCTAGAGATTTCATCTACAGAAGTGCATTCCTTGTCTCCCTCTCAGAATCTATCATTTGGGCTGTCATTCCATGCGACTCCGTCTTGCATTCGATTGTCGGAAAGAAGTCCGTCGAAGAGAAATTTTTGAAGCTGGAAAAAAAGGGGAAGGAAGAATGAAAGAATACTGAGGAGGCCACATGCGACTTCAGGTGGGCAGATTCGGAGCCAGGCACTCCAGAATTTATTATTCAACTCGTCACAACTTCGATGTTTCCAATTTCCAATCATTTCCATCCACCAGAAAGGCGTGTGAGGTCCTTCCATGCGGCTGCGTCGCTCCACAGCCACTGCGACGGTGGCCCGCTCAGCACCCTGAGGAATTCGAATTTGCCGCGCTGAGGCGAGCGGCCGCCGACCGCCCGCATGCCTCCAAACCTATCTGAGCGTAGTCCAAATGGCGTGCACCCGTTTCAACCGGTTCCGGGTGATTTGAGCGGACTGTAAATTTGAGCGCAGCGTAATTTCGAGCGCAACGTAGATTTGAGCAGAAACGTGAAGTTTAGCGGAGGGTACATTTACGCGGGCCATATATGAGAACGTACTCGAGAACACGAACGAAAGTCGATGAATTTATTCTCAGAGGGGACGATTCCCAGAAAGATTTATTGTGTGCAGTTGTCTCCAAGAATCGAAAAGCTGAGCCGAGTTCATACTCAATCAAACTTCATTTCTGAGGGCATAGTTCTTTTTTTTTTTTTTTTAATTACAACCCAGTTTATTAATATGTTTCCGAGATCACAATTCACAATACATTTTCACACAAGTTTCCACGAGGGCTAGGCCCTGTCCGTGGTATCGGGTGGAGACATATTATCAGTTTCGGGAACTCTGGCTCGAGGGGAGCCTCCCACACGGGAGTTTGACATTCTCGGAGCATCAGGGAAGCAACGAGCTAACCTCATTATTGCTTAGATCAGTGGTTCCCAATTACTGAGCCGCTGCGACCCACTATCTGTATGCATGTTCCTCGACGACCCACCATGCATGGGTGGATAGATCGCTCAGCAGATTTCTATCTACGATTGAAGGGTCCATATACGGATGGTCGTAATTTAATTCTCTCCAAAATCAAGATGATCGTTAGAGAGTGTCAAGCTCATCAGTCCGCACATTTTCAGTTTCCGGAGTTTTTCCTCTTCGTAATTTTCCTCCACGGGAGCTCCCTGTCGAGATCGCTCATTTGGCATGCTTCCCGAGAGAATTCTTGAAACGTTATTTTTTTGTGAGATCAGAAGATACTCAGCAGTCCAAACAATGGCCCGACGTCAACAAATATTCATCACGAAGATATTTTCAACCTGTTTCCCGCAGTTTTCTCGGAAATTGAAAGAGTCGAATTGAGACGTTCTGGATAGGGGCTCTTCAATCCTCAGTTTCTCCAACATGACGACACCTCCCTGTTCAAGTCTCAATCCCTGTACTTTGGGGATACATGCTTCTCTCGGCATACATTGTTGGAGATTGCTCCCTGACTTCGCGCGACCCACCCGTGATTTCTTCGCGACTCATTTGTGGGTCGCGACCCGCCTATTGGGAACCGCTGGCTTAGATCGTTTATGAATTTGCGAATATTTTTCTTCCTCGTCGACACCCGGTGTGTTCTCCAGGCTCGAAGAGGTGCAGGGAGTGAGTTGATCACAGAGAGGTATTGCATTGTGTACAATCTTCTAGTTCTCTCGAGACGGAGAGCCGGCGCACAGATGTATCCAGCTTGCACTCCTCTGGTGCCATATTGATGAGCGAGGGCATTTTCGTCCTCAAGTCTTATAGACATGTGATTGCCGGGTGTGAAGCTGTGTGAGCAGCACCGAAAGATAGAGCTTACGGAACGGCAGAATGCCAAGTTGATCATACAGGGGTTCAACGGCAGTGCGTCTTGATTTTTTAAAGAGTATCCGAACGCAACAATTCTGAATTTTTTCGATTGGGCTCAGCACCGTTCTGAAGGCGGACCCATGAGCTAATATCCCATAGCGCCAGTTAGTTGACCAGTTACGGACTCGAATTAACAGTTCTTCTATAACCCCGACATCAACTTGAGAGGTAAAATTGAGAAGGAAGCAAGTATCATCAGCATAGCCGATCGACGTAACCCTCGTGTCATGAATTCCAGTGAGTAAATCATTAATGTAAATGATGAATGCTAGGGGGGCGAGAACCCCACCTTGCGGAGCACCACACGGAACGAGATTAGTGGGAAAACATTTGAGATCAAAAGTTCTGCGCGTAGTCGCCACTCTCTGTCAGCAGTTGACTTCTCGAAACCTTCGAAAGACCGCTTCTAGGCACTGACTCAATAATTTCTGGACCATAGAAACAAGAAGGTCCTCGCTGGTTGATTTTTTTTTAGTTTCAAAGGAACTCGGAGTAGTTCTGTTTATTTATATCTCCACGTCAGGTAGTTCGCCTCTACCGGGCCTACAGAAATCGTCTTCGACCCCGCCCGGCCATCAGCTAAGATATTGCTTCAGGAGGGGCCGTCCAGGCTATTTTAGCTGCTTCTCTGATTCTTCCTTGCGACTTCAGCCGCCTCTTTTACAGCCATGACGTCGCCAACGTATTCCTCGAATGCTTTCCAGTTGTGTTCCGACTCTAGAATCGCTTTCGAATATCCCGATCTCCCGCCTCAGTCGCTGCCGTTCGTGGTCGAAGTAGTCACACTCCATCAGAGTGGGTTTTGCGTCGTCTTCCTCTTCCGTGAAGCACAGCAGGCAGAGTGGGCCTCCCGCCTTGCCGATTCTGCACAGATATTTCTGGAAACAGCCGTGGCCCGTAAGGATCTGGGTCATATGATAGCTGACCCCTCCAAAGCCTCTCTCTTGCCATCCCCGCAGGTCCGGAATCAGGCGCTTTGTCCACTTGCCCGTCTCTCTGTCCTCCAGCCATTCCTCCTGCCATCTTCGTAACGTCTCCTCCTTCCTCTCTTTTCGTGTGCTCCTCCTGTTTGGGTCCGGTTCTTTTCGGTCAGCGTGTCCTCTCTCCCTCTCTTTAGCCAGCAGATGCCATGGTATCTCGCGGGCAATCGCTCTCACGGCATCTGTGCCCGCGGTGCGGTACGCTCTGCTGACTCTGATTGCCATCATTCGTTGTACCGATGCTAGTCTTCTCTCGTTCCTCTTCTTCTCCAGCGCGTGAGCCCATACCGGTGCCCCATACATGATGGATGATGTGGCAACCGTTGCAAGCAGCCTTCGCTTTGCTTCACCTGCACCCCTAGTTCTCGGCATCAGCTGTGACAACGTCCCAACTGTTCTCCTCGCCTTCTCGAGCGCTTTCTGTATGTGTGGGGCAAATGTGAGCCCCTGGTCGAGCCAGAGCCCTAGGTATTTTACCTCCTTGCTCACCGCCACGGCGTGTCCTCCAATGTGAAGCCCATTGATCGCTCGAGCCCTCTTTCTTCCTATCAGGAGCGTGGCTTCTGTCTTCTCTGGGGCTGGGGCCAGCCCATGTGACTTCAGCCAGTTCGCCACTGTATATATCGCTTCGTTTGCCTTGTTAGTCAGGTCGTCCTCATCCATCGCCTTGATGACTATTGCTAAGTCATCGGCGTACGCCACCGTGCTGACTTCCTCAGGCATCTGCAGCCTCAGTACTCGCGGGTTGATGAAATGTGTAAATGTGCGCGGGCAATGTTCCATGATGATTCTACGGCTCGAGCTCCATGAGACACGTTCACGATCGGTTCTCCATATTCCATGAGTTTTTCATGGCTCGAACGTGAAGTGTAGCTTACGAACCTGTCAGATGGGCTCAAATCTGAGAGGATGATTCACGACCTACGGACGGCATCGGTGGGGCCTGACGAAACTCTCGGACGAAAAGTGGGGCATCGCGAGAAGTATCTGGGAAACACTGCTCTAACTACAGATGAGCGGCGACGAGGTTGCCGGATCTAGACCTCTGCTTTCCCACAAAAACGCTGGCTTCGATGGCTGACTAGGCTTAACGGTCAGCTTTCGAAACGCTCGTCTGATTCACTGATTGTAACGAGGATAGCTCTCTCCGTTTTGCTCCATAAGGACAACGCAGCCAAGTATCCTTCGAAGGCAAGTTTTTCTCCGCACAACCTGTATTCCTATTCCTCTGTGTCCCTATTGCGCTGTGTTCCTACTACGCAGTCCGCACAAATAGCAGATCCTTCCGATGTGTATGTAAGCCATGACGGCTTGAATCAAGTTCTTCACGAGCCTCAAAGGCGGACTGGCCAGTTATCGTCAATGTTGGAGAGACCTTGGCGGACGCCGCATAATGAAGCATCACACTACCAATTATCATTTTCTTGTCTTTGTTTGGCGTTCAACTTCGATTGTTGGACTGCTCGTGTTCTTGGACAAACTGCTCACTCGACGTGTTATATCCTGTCCGACCTGACGTTGGCGTTGTCCAGCTGGTCCAGCACGAACATTCAACAGGACGCTTTGCCAGTCACATACCGTGAGTTTTCCAATAAAAGCCCAGTCTCGATATACGGCCCCTTCCAATAGACGCTCATCTGGTCCTTCCAATGATTCGAGGTGGAAGAGCTACACGCTCGAATTCGAGTTGAAAGCCGTAGACTTTGCCAAGAAACAGTCGATTTCCGCCGCGGCCAACAAGTTTGGTTGCGATCGCAAACTGATTCGCGAATGGATGCAGAAAGAAGATGAGTTGAAGAAAGGATTTTCGCGGCAGATGAAACAGCTGTCTGGATTGATCCTGTTCGCCGTACTTGTGTCACCCAGGAAGGCGCCAAAGAAGTTCTCGTGCAATCGACCAGACATGAGAAACTTAGAGTCACTGAAATGCTCTGCGCCCGTGCCAACGGGGCGAATCGTCCTCAGTTCGTTCTCTTGCCCAGGAAGCGAGTCCTGCCTGAAGTCGAACGTAAATTCAATAATCAGCTCGTTCTGAGCTGGTGTGGGACAACCTGTATGAATCAGGAGATTACACTGGAATTCATAGAGAAGACTTTTGGCACATTTTCATTCTATTCTCGATTACTAGTTTGGGATGCCTTCCGAGCTCATCCCACCCCGCTTACCAAGCGCAAACTGCAACCATATCGCGTCGATCAAGCCGTAGTGCCTGAAGGATGTACAAAGTATCTCCAAGCTCCCGATGTTTCATGTTATAAGCCATTCAAACAGAGGATCGAACAGTTCTACGAGAATTGGTTGCTCCACGGAGAGAAGTTTCACGGCTTAAGGGAAGATGCGAGCTACATCGATGGAGGTCTATCTGCAGTGGACAGTGGACTGATGGGCAGAACTTGATACCAACATCATTGCGAGGTCTTTCAAAGCTTGCGGTATCTCGAACAGTTTGGATGGCAGTGAAGACAACATGATTCAAACCGAAGCAGGAAACTTTGGCCTCAACCATTTTGGCCGCGGGCGATTTGGCCTGGAAATCTTGGCCGCGAGCTTCTCTGGAGTCGAAGCTCGCGGGATCCGCTCGAAGACTCCACGACTGCTTTGATGAAAAATATTTCGATCACTGTGAGCACTTGGTAACTTTCCGATCGCCCGAAAACCGCACGCCCGAAAACGCTGAATAATCCTTCCCGAAGTGAGTGAACAGTCCTGTAAGCCAGCGCCTGGAAGCAAGAAGCTTGATGATTGGGTGAGCTTAGGTTAGATTCTGGGCAAGCAAGCTAAGCGAGTGAGCAGTCTTGGAAGCCAGTTCCTGGAAGCAAGAAGCCCAATGATTTGGTGAGGTTAGGTTAGATTCTGGGCGAGCGAACGAAGCGAGTGGACACCTTCAGTCTCCAACCGCTCCGTAATGGACGATGCAGAGACCGGGTAGTTCATCCCTAGAAATCATCATTATCGTTAACAAATATTGAAAAGTTTCAGTGATAGTTGCTCAGTGAAAGTTCAAACTAGCCGTAGAGAAGTGCTTTGACTACTTCTACTCACCAGGGGTAAGTTTGTCGAAATCTAGTACGGCGGGTTTCTTCGGGAGCCTTCGGCCCTCGCTTTCTCAAAAACGAGTCATCTTTCGACAAAAGTCGCGAAGACTTTTCTCCTCGGCAAGGTCGGTTTTACCCTAGGAGGAGGACATCAAAACAGGTGGTTAACTAGAAGTCGTAGTATCGAAAATTTTAACTTAGCAAAACTCGGCCGCTGAGCCTCCCAGGACTCTCCGGATAGCTCCTTCCGGCAGGGACCCCTGAATATTCAGGGTAAGGCAAATTCAAAAATCTTATTTTCAAAGTCCTAAACGCGCTAGGTCACTTTCTGACCTTCAGAAGGTCAAATCGTCCTGACCACGGATTCCGGGTCTTCTCGGCGCCAGGAAGTCACTGGTGAAAACGAAATNGGCCTTTGATCATTTCCGGACCTGCGCAGTATCGTAGAGGGGAAGTATTCCTAGATGTGGAAAAAAGTAGGTCCCCATCAGGTCCAATCCGCGCAGTGGATGAAGATCAGAATTTCAAAATCACGGTATTTTCTCCGAAATTTGAAATTCCGACCGTTATCCAAGACGTGGACTTGACCTGGTAGGAACCTACTTTTTTCCACATCTAGGACTACTTCCCCTCTACGATACTGCGCAGGTCCGGAAATGATCAAAGGCCTACATTCGGAAAAACAGGTACATGACCGGACCCACCATTCTCGGCGGCCGTACCGAAGACAACGAAGTTGATGCGGCAATGGGTCTCCATTTTGTGGAGTGCCGATGGCGGGCTACCAGACTGTGGAAGCGACAAGTTCCTGGCGCGAGACCCTTCGATTATATGCCCTCCGACTTTTGCCCTCTGATTAAAGTAGGGAACCCCCTTAACTCTGCGACCAGACTAAATCGTGGCCCGCTTCGTCTTCGTTATGGTAATAGCGTTATTCGGATGGAAAAAAATCGAAGAGATCGGATTCGCCCCTAGGTATCGGAATCACCCCGGTTGACGGTATTTCACCCAATAAGCTTCGTGTCGATGAAGAAGATATAGATTCCATAGATATTGTCACACTAGTCATGATACCGGAGAACAATTAGCTCTATTTCAAATTGCGGCATTATCGGCTCCGCCAATCCAACTTCCGGCTTTGGCGATGGAGTGGAGCTTCAGTCTTACATCTTACACCTGAATTCTATTCTTCATCTTCGCAATATGAAGTCAACTTGACGGGCGGCCTTATTTACAACCTCACAAGTCTGTGATGTGATTTTTGAGCTCATTCATACAATCGGAGTATTTGCAGTGATCGTTTCACATATGGTCGTATGGTTGCCAACTGATTCTACGGATTCACTATGCCCGCATTAAGGGTACTTGGATACTTTCTATTCGCCTGAACGTAGTCCTACGGAACTCACAGTTCAATTTCACATTGAACTAAACCCATGGTTTTTTTTCTCTGAATCTCGGTTTTCGGGCGTGCGGTTTTCTGTGGCGAAACTGTGTGGGGCTGAAATTGTCGGGGCCAAAATGTTTAGGAGCCAAAATGTCTCGGGCCAAAATGTACGGGGCCAAATGTTGTTGGGGCCAAAATGTCATGTACCGGTTCAAACCGGACGCCGCTTGCCCTAATGGACTCGCGGAATTGCGTGAGAGAATGAGCTCACTCGGCGAAATTGTCTGCGAGCCGGATATCGGAGCGTAAAAGAGCGATAGCGACGCATCAGTAATATTTGATGACTGATAGAGTCTGATTTCCTCTGTAAATGTAAGACTGTCGGAATTTCTCACTGCTTGAAGTTTCACCTATATGAGTATTCAATAAAAAGCAAGAGTGAACTGATCGACACCGTCTTTCTTGACTCTTCATTTCCGGTAGAAAAGAAGGTAGATCGAAAAACTAGGTGTTTGTGTTGATGCGCGATTCAACCCTCGCGAGCTCCCACAAAGTGTAGTCAGAGAGGCTCAAAAATCACTTCTGATGGCTCCCAAAAAGTTTGACTAGAGAGATCCCCAGTCAACCTCAAGTCCTTCTAACAGACCCCACCTCTTCGGAAGGTTGAAAAAATAGACGCCCCTCATCAATAAAAGCCCCCCCCCAATAAACGCCCATTCGCGGAATAACTCTCGAAAAACTTGCAATATACCAGAGTTCCGCATTGACGGTCACAGGCTCAACTCGTTACCAACACATGAGATTCTATTATGGAGATATTGGAGAGCGATGCCGGCTCACAAACTTTCCCACAATTACTCATTGGGACTCTATTGAATCAAATATTGGGAGACGAACAATACTTCACGCCGCTTCCACAGGGTATGGCAATCCAAATAGGTCATCAACTCATTTTTGGTTCGCGGCATGCGATCCTACACAACCAACAATCATTAAAGGGGGCTTAGGACATTCAGTATAGGTGCAGTGGGCAAGACGACACTGTTGAAGAGATCGCTCCCCTCTGATATTCGGTAAAAAATGTGTGTTTCGATTCTCTTCTCTAGAACAAGGTGAGGGTTTCATATACTGCGCAAAAGAAGCTGGTAGCCATAGCTCATCTCACAAGGAGAGGTCGCTGATGTGAACACTCGGATTTCGCCGAAACTTTGCCAGCGTGATGTCCATGATTGAAATAAAGAGACCCTATCGGGATTTCTTACGGAAATGCGCGGATCAGGAGATATGACCGTTTAAAAACAGCGGAATTCGTGATCTTTGTGCCTGCAGCTAGGCCTTGCAGCGGTTATTAACCGCGATTAAAAACCGCGGTTAACCGCACTTTTCCTGCGGTTTTTAACCGCGGTTAACCGCAAAATGTATGCGGTTAACCGCAAAAAAAACCGCACAGGAAACCGCGCAGCTCGTACTGTTGATGACGCATCTGATCTTGGAGAGAGGGATTTCGGGATCCTCTTCAACCTCCCCGGCAGCGGCGGCTCTCGCATGCTCTCCTCCAAGTCGCCGCCGCATCGAATCCGAATCATCATCAACTCGGTCTCTACAACCGAGACTTGACAATGAGTTTTTATACAGGCGAAAACTATATATCCCCGATATAATGGCTGAACAAACTTCCAGATCCGATTCATTCTGAAAGTCTGTGCATGATATCTCTTCCCAGTGCCGGAAACTGTTCCCGCTGGGCATATGCATTCCTCAGGAGCGTATCACTCTGATGATCTCTGCTGACCTGTCGCGCGCGGTGACTGAGGCGAACATGCTTCAGAGCGAGAGTAACGGTTTTACGGAGAGCCATAACGAAATTCGTTCAATGAAAATTGAGAGCACCGTTAAATTCGAAACTTCACTTTAATACGCTATGAGCACTCCTGGAAAAGTTGCCAAGGGCAAGAGCTGGGTATGGCCGTGGTTCACGAAAAGCCATACGGAAGCGCAGTGTATAGTGTGTTTGAAGGTAAGAGTTCGAAATGATTAATTAGACTAAGATATGATCGGAGTTCGTATTCGATGGCTGTCCCGTATATCCGCTCCACGATAGATATCCCGAGATCTCGCCGCTGCGTATTTTCCATGGTCAAGTGTGCAAGAGCGGTAGAAGCGGGAGAAAATACAATCTTTCTAAGCAACCTTTGAAGAATCAAAATGAGAAGTTATTATAACTCCTAAGAAAGCCTGTTTCTGACCAGAAGAATATTTTCCTCGAAAGATGCTAGGCATCGATGGCTCCGAAGCCGACACAGTGAAACCTGAGGTAGGGTCCACCCGCACAATGGGTCCACCTGAGTTACTGCGCCTCTTTCTCCGAACACCGATTTTCCGTGCCCTAGATCCCCATTGTAAGACCTCTTTGTCCAATGGATCTTCACAACCAACCTGCCCAAGATCAACCTCTCTGAGAAACCGAAACGGCCCACCACCTGTCCGACTTATCCTCCATGTCGATAACAACATCACTTCGTTGGAGCGCACCGATGGTCAAATAATGAGAGATATTGAATTTCCTCTTTATTGTGAAAAGCAAAAACAAAAGTCAACGATAAAGAGAAGATGAAAGCAGTGCAGCACAGGACGTTGGATTAGTTCGTCGTTAAGTCCCAGTTTCAGGCTTTGGAGGTTCCAAACACCAAGTTTCGTGTGAAATAAAAAAATGTGTTCTGACTCCGAAGAAATCCTCAATTTTGACAAAAAAAAAATGCTAGTATAGAGCAGGGAACTCCAACTTTCGACTCCGTTTCCGTCACCCCAATCGGTCCACCTGAGTTATTGGATCACATTCGGCATTTCTTCGGATGGACCCATTATACAGGTTTCACTCTGGTTCAGTCCATTCGTGAAGTAATCCTGAGAGCTGTCCATGAGAAGGTCAACTTGAAATTAATTTGTTTCAATGATTCAATTTATGAGTAGCTAATCTGCAGTCTATCTAATGAGCATCCGCCAGCTCTTCCTCAAGTGACTTCCAAATGATGTTCGAAATGGCACTCCGGGGGCAGAGACGCGCGGCGTTGGCTCCCGGAGAGGAAGCGAACGAGAGCTGAGCAGGAGTTATATGAGTCTATTTTGAGAATTAAAAACACCAATATACGCTGCAATCACGGATTTCCTTTGTTCTGCTTTCCAGAAGCTGAAGAGCGATAGATCTACCAGCTCCCTGATGAGTCATCTTGAAAGAAAGCACGGTATCACCAGAGACACTCCTTTGCCGGACTTCTCGAAGGAGAGCGTCGTTTCTGAGCGCTCGACTTCAGCTCTCTCCAATATCGAGGACGAAGAGCCGCTGTCCTCACCGCCCAATCCAGCAAAAAAAAGGAAGCAGATATGTCTGGATCCCTTTTTCACGAAGAAACATTCCATCCGGAGTGAAGCTCAGCGCTTCATATGTGAATTGAACATGAGCTTCAATCAAGTAGCGACTTCACCAACAGTGAGGAGAGTTCTGACTCGTGCTTACCCCACCGACGCGGCTCCACCGAAGTCAGCCAACACGTTGAGAAAGCACCTCGGGGAAGACGTGAAAATAGTCAGAAATGAGCTCCGCAACAAGTTCGAATGCATCCGAGAGGAAGGTTGGGGCTCCTTATGTTCTAGTTTGTTTAAGCTGTCGTTGCCACGGGATGTTTCCTAGATTTTTCTTCATTCTCCACTCTCCGTTTTTCAGGGTCAAAGTTGGCGATTTCATTCGATGAAGCCACGTTCTTCGGAACGGATCGATACCTTACTCTCAACGTACATCACAACATGGAAATATTCGGTACATCGAAAGTCGCTCCTTTGGGTCTTATCAGAATAGAGGAACGCGCTACCGGTGAATACATTGAACAAGTCATTCGCACTCGCCTGGAAACTTTCGGCCTTTCGAGCGACGATCTCATCGCTGCCGCCACTGACGGAGCAAGCAACGTCCTGAAAGCCGTAGACCTTCTCGGCCTCCATAAGCAGCGCTGCTTCGCGCACGGGCTGGATTTGATCGTTAGAAAGGTTGTATGCGGAAGCAAGGCTTCAGCTTTTAGCATGGCGATCCTCGGAGGGGTTGACGATGATGATGGCGAGGAGGATGAAGAAGACGACCAAGAAGCGAATGCGCCAGCGACATCGCAAGAAGAAAGCGATCCTCAGAGTGACGAAGAAGATGGGACACCACCGACGGTCACCCTCGGGAAAGCCGTCCTTCGCCTACGAAAAGTAATCCGGGGCTTCAAGAGGAGGCCAAATCTGATGGACGAAATTCGCAGGGTGACAGCCAGAACGGATTTCAACGGGAAAAAGCTGAAACCAATACTAGATTGTCCAACGAGATGGTACTCATCACTGGCTATGATAGAACGAGCTCTCCGGATACTCCCGGCACTCAACTTTGTGCTTTCGAAGTACGGCGAACCCATAAGTGCGAGCGAGGCTTCGGCGTTAAAGAATGTAGCAGAGGTTCTTGAACCGTTCAGGACGGGCATCTTGCTCCTCTGCTGTGATGAGGCAACTCTGATGAGTGCCGACAGGGTGTTCAAGGTCATCCTCGGCAAGCTGCACAGGTCCGATACGGACCTAGCTCGAATCTTGTCTGAGCATCTCAAAAGAGAAATCCGAAAACGACGAACCATTCTCTCCACTACTCTCGCTGTGCTAGAAAATCCGCACTACAATTTCTCGTTGGAATCTTTGATCGGGCAGCAGCAGCCGACGGACGGAGAGATAATAAAAATTCTCTCTGAAATCACCTCTGCGAACTCCGCTGTGGCCGAGGCTCCAGAGGAAGCAAACTCTTCGGTAAGTTGCTGTCATTGCCCGTGCCGTATAGCTGCATCAATTTTATCCCATGATTGACTTCTACATTTGGAATCGCCTTGTTGCAGATGGAGGAGACGTGGGATTCGGTATTCAACCCGCCATCAACTTCAGTCAATGGAGGGGACATTTCTCTCGTTGAGTCCCTAACGCAGGAGTTAGCCTTCCGCAGAGGGGGTGCCAGACATGGCCCCCTGTTAGAACGATGTCAAAAGATTCTGACCGCGATTCCTCCAACATCTGTGCAGGCAGAGCGAGACTTCAGCACGGTGCGGCTCATTTTGGGAGACCATCGCGGGAGTCTCGCTCCCTCTACTCTCAACGACGTATTCACCATGCGACGAGCATTTCTGAATGAGGAAACTTAATCCGAAACAGATACCCATGTGTCATCCTCTCGCAAAACACGAAAGCAAGTCGAATATTACATAAATATGGTTAACGCAGTGAAACATTACGAAGACTTTTGAACTTATTATCTTTTGAACTAATATGGGTGGGATCAACGGCTTGAACAAGCAGGTTTTTCGCATAGTCTGGTTGCGGTTTTTTTGCGGTTATAACCGCGGTTATTTTTTTGCGGTTTGCGGTTAACCGCAAACCGCGGTTTTTCACAAATGCGGTTTTTTGCAAGGCCTACCTGCAGCTCGGGGAGGCGGGTTCGAATCCGCTCCGCTCTATGCGTATAAGCCGATTTTCAAATGTTCATATCTCCTGATCCGCGCATTTCCGTAAAAAATCCCGATGGGCTTTTGCCCTACCAATCATAAACTTCACGCTGACGAAGTTCCGGCGAAATCCGAGTGTTCACATTAGCGACCTCTCCTCGTCAGAGAATACAGGATGACAGCGACCCTTCTGAAATACAGCATATCGAAGAGCATCTTCTTCTTCTACACCTATAAAAGCAAGTGTGCGTCTGTGCCCGCGAAATTTTTCGGAGTATTCTTTGAATGTACTCTTTCTTTACTCCTGAAATTTTGTAGAGGCGTTAGAGACAAGTCGAAAGTGGTTCCCTCATGTCTTACACTTTTAGCAAACACGACGTTAACGTAGGAGCACCGAAAAACCGACGATTGGGCGCACTTCGTTATTATCTTGGCGGAGTAGGGAAGAGGGACTAGGAACGGGTCGAGTCTTCATGCAACTTCATTATTGAGGCGTCGACAAAAAATGTGGCATGCGTGCACACATGCCGAAGCTTTTCGACTTCGGCAACGAAGTTCGACTTGTGTAGGGAAGCTTCGCGCGCAACGGCTACGTGAAGTGAATTTTGGGAATGTTCAACCTCAAAGTCAATTTAACTGACGGGAGCGCTCCCACGAACGTTGTCCTACGTTTTAAATGGAAAGAAGCTCGCATTGTACATGCGGATCGTTGGCCGCTGAGTACTCTCGGAAGCAGCAGCACCTTGGTGCGCTGTCGCCGAGTACCCCATGAAACAGAAACAGCCAATAGCGCGAGCGGCGAGTTTAGGTCATAGGGTAGGATTCAAAATGGCGGCTCACGGCCGTTTTGGCGGAGGAGCACGGAGAGAGAGACGAAGGGAGAAGGACCGAGCTGAAACGAAGGTTCGTTGAACACAATGGTTCTCGGAGCCGGCCCCAGAGTACTCCTACAATCGGGGAGTGCCCATTGAGCGGCGGCGGACCTAGGGGGTGGCAGATAGGGCGCATGCCCCGGGCAAAGATCTTGAGAGGGCTTTCTATCGAGGCCCCGGTGAGCAGGATGGAGTGGAGTTTGTTTCCAATAAGAACTTCTCTCATTGAAACGGACAATTTTGGAGGAGTTTCGAATACTGCCATCCAAGATGAGAACGCTGTTGAGTGCGACATTGTAACCACGATGTGACAACGTCCATGGTTGTATGAATGAGATCGACAAAACCTATAATCGAGCACAGAATCAAGAGCACGTAAATT